>OZ007594.1:204291389-204478889 GCA_963931845.1 Maratus michaelseni | reverse complement strand
CAATTAAAAGAAACAAAAATGCATCAAAAATATCCCCCCCCCCCCCCCCCCAGCAATATTGCCTAATTTTTATTTATGGCAAAAAACAAAAAATGGTATGTAATTATAAAATTCTCCCACTCCCTTAAATTTGCCTTATTTTATTTATAATATTTCTTTCATGATGACATTTATTTTACTTTATGGCAATAGCTATTTATTTCTTTTTTAGTAATTGTAGTTTAATGTATACAATTAGAAAATGAAACTGACGATGCCCTCCAGATTACCTGACGATTTTCATTTTCTAACATACCCCTGGTCCAGTCTACTGTATTCCTTATGAGTATTCTATCTGTTGGATCTCAATAACTTCTCAAATCAATACTATTTGTTTTTTTTTTAAGCAATCTCCAATAGATTAATATATATATACACATACACAGTGGAACTCCAGTTATACATTTTGCTCGGGACCGGATAACAAAACGTATAACTCAATTAATCGTCAACCAAAACCATTTTTTAAAATATATCATAAAAACTTTGTTCCGCTGAGGAGTTCCAATTACCTTTTGTATCGAAAACGAAAGTTTCCTAAATATTACTGCACCCATGACATAAAGCTTCGGAAATGGAACATTGTAGAAAAAAGGTACATAAGAAAAGTATACATGAAGTTCTTTTATCATAAAAGCTTTATTAAAAATATTTTAATACACATAGAGTACGTAAAAGAAATGATTGGGATCGCTTTGGCATATAAATTATTTATCAAAAGTCATTTCAGTAGTTTACTGAATTCTTTAGAATTAATTACTAATATTAGACTGTTTCTTTTCGGCAGTGCCGACACTGAACAGCAAACTTTGCATTTCTGTTAGTAATGCAGCCGGAAGAGCAGCTCTGAAGTTTGAGTGAGATCTTTCAAATCAGACTCATCCGACGCGTCGTCAGTGTTTCCGGTTACAAAATGCATAAATGAGACAAAATTTCGGCTAGGGACGCAAAAATGTAACGTATAACTGAGGGAAATTTATAACGCAAAACGTATAACTCAGCTAATTTTTAATTGCAAACGGCTGGGACCACTGAGTTCAAATGTATAACTGAGGGAAACGTAGAACTCAGGTAACATATATATAACGTGTATATAACGTATATATCTGTATATATATATATATTATTTAATATATTCTAACCAAAAAAAATTAAAAACTGGGCTGTGAGAATGTTAAACTTGATATTCGGAAGTATTGCGTCGAATTCCTTACTCTTTATGAAGCATTTACTTTCAATACAATTGTGCAGACAGGCAGACATCAACAGTTCTTTTAAGTGCATAAATGAATACATCCCAAAAACACTTGTTGAGTTACATTAAGCTTGATTATAAAACAGATATTTTATAACCTTGAAAGAAAAAAAAAAAAGTTACCTCCTTTCTCATGTTCAGCAAGCATCATTTTCTTCCACTCATCAAACGAGGGCATGCCATCATACTGCTGATTCACATTATCTTCAAATTTCTCTTGACTTGCAGTTTCAGTCAACTTATTAGGAATAGCACCAGTAGAAGTCAAAGTTTCAGATGTACTTGGTTTAAGATCTTTGGACAACTTTTCGGAAGATAATTTAATATGCGACTTAGAATCTGATAATGGCTCAGTGTGGATATTTTTATCAATAGTATCATCAGAACTTGAATGTCTGAAATAAAATAGAGATGAGAATCAGATGACATTGGATTGGGGAAATAAATAAATCTGAAAACAGAATTACTTCATTAATATTTGTTAACAAAATATTAATGAACTTTACAGTTCTAAGTACCTGAGAATTAAAGTTTCAACATATTTTACTATACATATAAATATTCTTAATTTAATGCTTTTCCAGTTACTTCACAAAACTTTTCATTTTCTACTTAGTATTAAATGTTTTGATCTAATAATTTCCCATAAATGAGACAAGCTAGCTATTTTTTTTTAAAATTATTAACACCTACTAGCTATAAATCCAGGGTAGAAAAGAAGTATATGTATTGATAATCAAAAGTAATAGTCTTTAATAAGCAAAATGATGACAACAAAATTCACAAGTATTTCTAATTTTTTGTTTTATTCTATAAGAATAGAATAATTTAAAAACAAACTAATAAGTAGCTTACATAGGTTTAGCTTGGGGATCATTTTTGAGATTATTTGCATCATCAGATTGTGGTTCACTTGTAGATCTACTACTTTTCAAATCAACCTCATTTGATCTAAATAAAAATTAATAATATTAGACGAGAGATGCACCAAATAGTGATTTTGGCCAATTCAGAGGCGGATTAACCACCTACCGGGCCCCTAGGCTTAACACATTGGGGGGGCCCCCTCCTGCTCTATATGTATACACATTGACATACAACATATATATATATATATGTACAAACATACACACGCACATATACATACATATTTTTTTAGGGAAAAATATACCCCCCCCCCCCACAAAAAAAAAAAAAAAAGTCAAACTTAGCTCTGGACCCTTAGTTTGTCAGGCCCCTAGGCTTTAGCCTACTCAGCCTATTTGGTAATCCGCCTCTGGGCCAAATACTGAATACTAAATATTCATCACACAGGTAAACTGAATACAAAAAATTTGGCTGATTTCAGGGTTTAAAAAGGTAATAAAAAAAAAAGTTACGTTTTAAAACAATTGTACACAAGATTTAACACACATACTTCCATTTTGATGAATAAGACCTTTTCACAAGTAAACTTTACACACACACACAAAAAAAAAAACTATTATTTGAGTTATTTAAGAACATGATTACCTTAAAACTTTAAACTTCATGGCTTCTTTGAATTAAAATTAATACAATTCTTATATTTTAATCAAAGAGAAATTCTGAAGAAATTAGAAGAAAAATTTTACAGTCATATAGTGTTTATTTGTCAGAAAGGAACTAAAGTAAAAATATAAATAAGTAATATCTATTCAAATAGTGGCAACTCAGCAAGAATAACTTTCTTGCTCCTTCTGATTTGTCAAGGAAATTTTTAAATGTGCCAAAGAGCAGTGTCTGGAGTGGGTGATCATTTTCAAAGCTTGTAAACAAACAGGGTTTTCCTAAAATCTTAAAATAAACTTTCAGGGGAGATAATGTGGTAAAGACATTTTTTTGTACAGGAAACCAGAATCTCAATTCATTTATTCCATCAAAAATACAGGTTGTGTCACTAAAAGCTGAAATCTAATTTTCGTTCATAACTAACTTTAACGTAAGATAGCTTTGCGAGATTTTCATGTTAACTCTGCTTGTATGAAATGCGATGATACCATTGGAAGTGATTGAATTTTGGTCAGTGACATAGTACTGTCAGTTGCATTCTGAATAATGGGATATCTAGCTCAGTCTTGTTTGGATATGAATGGTGACAATTTCTAGTCTCATAATGTTATCTTATTTCACAAAAATAAAAGTAAGTATGTTGAAAATATTGTTACAATATCTTCAATATTGTTAAAGTAACAAACGGAAATCAAAGTTCGGTTTGGAACCGGATACACTGTATTTTTGACTGAATAAATGGATTGGGATCCTGGTTTCCTGGACAAAAATTGTCTGTCTTGATACCTATTATCACCCCTGAAAGTTTGTTCCATTTCGTTTAGAAATACTCTGTGAAAGAAGAAGAAACAGATTATTACTTGACAATGTTCAGGAAATTTTATATCATTCATTCATTCTTATAAAAAGGTTACCATTAATTGTTATTTTTCTTAAAATGTCACTTTTCAAACGGCAAATAAATAATGTAAAAGCATTCTCTTATTTAAATATGATTCTATTTCTTAATTATTCTCAATATCTTTAATAATAGAAGAAGTTGTGTAAGGTTTAAAAAAAATATTTAAGTATTTAGTTTGGCCAAATATTTGGAAGACTGAATATTTTGATATTCAGCCTAAGCAAATATTTGATAGTATGGATGAATAGACCAAATACCTAATATTCGGTGCATCCCTATATTAGACAGGATAAATACTTCTACAAAAATAGCTCTTTTAAATTATTGAAATCAATATAAAACACACGAAAAATAAAAATACACATAAACGTATAACATATTAATAAAATATAATTAATCAAAATAAAATAGAGCCTTATAAGGAGATAGAGCACAAGATGGTAAAAGAATTTTGGCTGCAAATTTTGCATAATAATAGCTTACTATGAATAAGAAATGCAAATTTTAGAGACCACTCTCAGGACAATTTTGAGAAAATGTGCTCTTCATAACAGTTTACATACAAACATTTTTTACTGATTCAGACCCATAACTAGACTATGCATTTAAAAAAAAAAAAAAAAAAGACAAATTTTTTATTTTTTTTCCCAGTATTGTACAATCACTTGAAAATTATGTACTATTAATAAATCTGCCAAAATTATCCATAGCTGCCAACCTTCAGATTTTTTTAAAAATCATATATGCACAATATACATACTTTGGACTTGAAAAACTTAAATGTTCCCCCCCTTTTTTTATATGTAGAAGTTAAAACTTTCTGGTTGAGGGAAAAAAAAAAAAAAAGAGAAGGTCGGCAGCTATGATTACGGATTAAATAAGGCAAAATTTTCTATGCAAAAATACTGATATTAAAAAATCCAGAGACTAGACAGTCCTGTACATATTTAGTAAAAGTTTTTACACTTTCCAATATAATTGAAAAGTATTATCTTTTAATCCAATTGTCATTCTGTATTCTAAATTTTGTAAATATTTGTGAACTGATGTGTTATGGACTTTCTTTACAGCATGCCTCCTATTAAAAATGCTGTTATGCAACATTTATCTTTTGTAACAATGAAAATGAGATATTGGGTATTGAGTTTTACTACAACTTTGGAGAATAGCATATGTAACATTATCATTCGTTTATACAATCTAAGAAAAAGAGAAATGTTTCTTGATTAACAAAATGGTTTACAAAAACATAATAGTATAACCTCTTCCAAATTACTCATGATTCCAAAAAACATTCCTTCATTTTCAGAAATCTCAGAAACTAATAGATTTCCGAAATTTAAAGAATCATTTGTGAAATAAATTTTTGTAAAACTCAACCTGGTATCAAGGTGAAATATTTTTTGTTGGATGCTATCAATTCTCAAGTAACCATTTTCACATTCAATAGATAAACATGCTAAATTAACAGCATAAAATGATTAATTTTTTACATTTGTATATATAAATTCGGTGACTTAGTAAAAACGCAACAGAAAGAGAAATAGATATGGGGAAAATAGTTAAGATACCAATAACATCATTTAAAGGAAGAGACAGAGATCAGGAGAAAAGTTGTGTTCATTCCCATAAACCATAAATTCTGCTACGAAGCTGAAAATGTTTCCTTGAGAATATATAGCATCTGAAAACTCAATATTTCGTGTTGATACTGGGTTGAAAAAATTGATTAATGTACTTCAAAAACTGTTTCATAACATTTCCAAAAATTACAAGCAGCGAAGACGACTTTGCTGCCTTCAGAAATGCTTTTTAAATTTTAAAAATTATTTGTTTCTGAGTACAAAACAACCTAATAAAAATTTATATCTGCAATTTTCTTTCTTTACTTATATTCTACTTTTTAAACACTGCTTTTAAGTTAATGTTTTCTGGCCATTTTACTTCGAATACCAAGATATCTAGATCTACCATTGATGAGTCATGGAAAATTTTTGAGGCTATCAATATACAGGAAAAAAAGATTTGCAGATAGCAGTGTTGCAATAAAAAGTGTACAGGAGTCCTTGATGAATAATTATTTTCATTTATATAAAATGTTGAATTTAATTTGGTACTACGTTATTAAGTAGTAGGAAGGTTATTCAATATTTAAGTAAAAAGTTTCAATATTTTACAACTGTATGTACTGTACAATATCTGTACAAAAGCACTAGTTTAAAGAATAATCAGAAAAAAGTTATATATAAAAGAGAAAATATTTCATTATAAAATTTAAATACTTTAATAATAGTATTTGAAGATTTTTTTTTTCAGTATAAAGTGAAATGTTTGATTAGTACATATATGAACCACCAATTGGAAGAAGGGAATAAACGCCACTTTTTGACACATTCATTTTTCTATACTTTTACATTCTTTAGACGTAGCGCTTAGTTGTGAGTTCGAAGAAAAGAACAAAAACCATTCACTTCGTGTAGATTCATGAGGCCATAAAAATAGTTAGTTGGAAGAAGGAAACAAATCCTTCCTTTATTCCCTTCTTCCAACTATCAACTGTACGAGTATAGAAATAGTGTTTCTTTTTGCCTGTTTTTTTTTCCTCGATAATCAGATTCGGTCGGCCAAAAGTAGACGTTTGCTCGACTTGCGAAGAACTATGCAAAAATAAAAAGTCCATCTCTCAATGAGAATGCGAAGAGAGTGGCGATTGTGGAAAAAATTATACATCTTAAACTTGCTAAAAAGTTTTATAATAAACAGAAAGAAATTTTGGCCTTGTGTCAGGAAAGAGAAGATGTAGGAGCCATTGTATTTGATTACATGCAAAATCTGCCCATTCCTAAGACGCCAGTTCAAGCGATGTTTTATTTAAGAAAACTACGGTTGTATGTGTTTTGTGTTCACGACTTAAAGACAACTCAGCTGATTTCTACACTTACCATGAGGGTGAAGCTAAACAGGACCCGGATGAAGTATGCAGTTTATTGTGGAAAACTATACAGAACATGGATCCCTCTCTTAAAGAACTACACGTTTTTAGAGATGCTTGCGGGGGACAAAATAGAAATAACACCCTTATAAGATTCTTTCTCACTCTTGTTGTAATAAATCGTTTTGAGAAAATATATCAATACTTTCCTGTGCGTGGCCATTCGTTTTTACAGTGTGACAAATTTCGGGACCGCTAAAAGACTCATTAGGAGAAAGGACAGAATTTACGTTCCAAATGTATATAATAATCTTATTTTGGCAGCAAAAATCAGGTGTTTTTCAGTTAAACCCATTACTTCTAACGACATACTTGATTTTAAAAACTCATGGCAGCGATGTTTCAAGAAAAGCTGTAACTCATTAGACAAGGCAACAACATTCAAGATTTCGCAATATAGAAGCTTTTGAGCATAGTTCAAGTCATAAAGGTTACTTGACATGTTCCGAATTTATCGATGGTTTCATTAAAGCTACATTTTTGCTCCGAAAACCTTCTACGAACCCGAAAATACCAGAAACTCCGGCATATGTTACTAAAATACCCAAAAATGAGAAAAAAATGAACGACATACAAAAAATAATCCAATATATTCCTGACGAATTCAAAGATTTTTACGATATTATTCTGACCTGGCCAACTACAAGATCCGAAAGTGAAGAAATCGATGAATAATAGAGTGTCCTTACGTTTTTTCTAATAAATAAATAGTTTTTGTCATTATATTGTTTATTATTTCAAATTATTTTGTATATAGTATATGATAAATTGGAAGAAGGGAATAAATCCAACACATTTACATATACATATATAAATGAATATTATATATTTCAGCCAGCTCTATTAGTAAATAAATCAGAATTTATATTTTCTTCATTATCATTGATATCACATGAATCTATAAGTTGAAAGTAAAAAGTTAGTTTTTTTTAATTATCTTCATTCTTTATTTTTTGGATTTATTCCCTTCTTCCAATTGGTGGTTCATATATATTTTAATGTCAAGATGCATTAAGGTTGCTTAAATCAAAATACACACAATATAACAGTTAACTGAATAATTAATTAGCTGCTACTCATAAAAACAGTGAAAAGAATAATAGTTTCACATTATATTAAAAATCTATTACAAAAATTAATTTATACAATATTTTCATTTGTAAATTAAATTTATATATTTTAATTAACATAAAAAATAGCATTAAAATAATCAGAAGACATTAATTACATTTTCCTTTAACTCTAAAAAACACCTAGATATTACAATTCTTAGTGATACTCATTTTACAAACTTTCATTATTTATAACAGAGTAATGAAAGAATGTTTTCTTTTCAACTTTAGCTGAAAGCCTCCCCAAAAAACCATGCAAAGTTGACAGTGACAAAAGTACATGATTGAAACATATGATAGCTAGTTGCTGGTTTCGTGGAACCAGTCAAGTCATGAAAGAGACAGCAAATTACTATGTACAATAAATTCAAGTTAAGTAAACAATATTGTTCATTTCGTTTTGACTGTCGAAGCCTTTTGTTCCAATTGCATCTTCTTACAATAAATTTTGTGTGGCAAGGGTGACAGTTGTATAAAGAAAACTAACTATACATGGGCATAACATCTGCTAATCTATATGAGTTATGAGGATAATCCTTTTATTATCTAAACTGGTTTGAGTGCTTGGTGAAGCCTTAGGGAAACACTACAAAGCAAGAAATGCCCCACACTGCTGCAATCGGAGCCAAAGAAAAAAAATAAAATTTGCAAATTAACATTTTCTATTTTTATTTGTATTCTAAAACTTGAGTTGAAAGATTTGAGGGTGAGTGGGGTGGGGGCATCTGTTTGTTTGCGGTCTTGTCAGAAAACAAAAACTAGAAGTAAAAATTAAAATTACAAATTTAATGTTTTGAATGGGGTATCGAGTCAATCATGCTGCCTATGGGCAAAACTTTTTCCAGGTCGGGCATTGCCCATCTTGGCCTCCACCTAGTTATGGGCCTGTACCAATTTGGCAAGCAATCATTTAATTGACTAATAAAGCATTGGACCCCATAGGGACTTTTTTCTTCATGTTAGGAAAATTTAGGTATATTTATTTGCTGGTCAACAAGAAATATTATAAAATAATTATCTTCTTTCTTCAAAAGAAAATTTGAAATCAAAATATTCTACTTTTTCTACTTATCCATAAAAATGTAAATAAAAATATTTAAATTTGTTTCAGATTTTATTATTATTATTATTATTATTATTATTAGAGGGATCCTTGAGTTTAGAGTTTGAATACCTATTTTGAATAAGTAAAATCTCCTGCATACTAATTGTTTCTATTTAATAACAAATAGTTTTCTTTTAATTATTTTTTAAATAAATTTTACATTATATGTAAACCGGAGGGGTATATATACATATTCACCAAAATGGGCATTTTATATGATATTTGCCAAATTCCTTAGCAATTATTTCTATTTGATAAACCCATATAAGCTTCAAAATTTCATCTGTTTGGTGAAAATATTTAATTGTAATGAAATAGTCTATATGGTCAAGCAAGAAGGTATTGCAAAGTGTTAAACATTATACTACCACTAGAGCTCCTATAATAGAGGCTGACACATCCTCGCAGATTTGGTGCTCAAATTGAAGTTCAGTCGAAAAACCAAGCTAATCAGAACCGGTTCAGCCAATCAGAACCGAGTCTTAGGCAACCCCAACTCAGGCTGCAGTAGATTGATGCTGAACTGAGCACCAATAATCCGAAACAAAATGGATATGCGTCAACTCCTATTATAGGAGTCTTAACTACCACAATTTCCAGATCTTAAAAATTGTTAGAAAATCATGCTACATATGAAAGAAAATATCTCAGACAAGATTTTTGGCTGAAACTCAATAAATTTTTTCTCTAAAAATCCTTCTAAGTGCCACTAAAGAAAAGCCAACAAATAAAGATCAAACAACTAGAATTATTATAAAATATTATATATATATATATATATATATATATATATATATATATATATATATATATATATATATATGTTTACAATTTTCAAAAGTATTTTAAATGTCTCTTCTTCCTCTTTTAACATGCCAAGTGATTTCTCTTCAATGAAGCTGGAATCAACTACTTCACTTCGCAGAAAGAAAATCATTAAAACTGAATAAGACAAATGTGTATGATATACCATAACACCTCATTACAAAAAAGATAGAATCATTTCTCCTTCAAGATACATAGCTTTTAAAATTCAACATAATGAAACATTTTCATTGCAAAAAGTTATTTCTAATAAATCTACCACAAGAAACCCCCAAGTATATATCCAAAAATGCCAACTTCTGAACGTTCTTTTAATTTAGGAGCACATGCACCAGGCTTCTCAGGACTAGGCACTATAAAAATATTCTGCTTTTAATCAAAATTATCCATTTCCTCGTAGAAGCTTTCAATTTTATCTGCATGTCAATTATAGAGATTTGTGGTATTTATTTTTTCTACAATCAGAGAAAATTAAGTTTCTGGACTCATTAGAATTAGACCCTGTGTGTTTGACCTTGTTTTTATTTCAAATCAGATATCAAAATTTGAAAAGGTATCCTTATTTGGTTTAGAAAGATGAAATTAAGTGATTACAGATATCATTAGTTGAAGTGTAAACTAATGAATAATCATTTGATGTAGAAAATTAACAGTTGACCAAGAATTTTGAAAATGAGTTTTATTCAAGCAACAAATCTGATATTTGTAAATTTCCCGGTTGTTATTTCAGAAGAGATGAAATAACTAACTGGAATAATATGCTAGCAAGATTGAACGTGAGAATTCCCACACACACTATTTTGACAAAAATGCACAATTTTCATTCCTGTATATTTTGTCAAGAAAATATTTAATTTGTCAATAAAGGCCTGGTATGTATTTCTATGTAATGAAATGTGGTGTGTGTGCTCCCACGTTAATTACTGTCAGTTCTAATAACAGCTCTTAAACATTTCAGTAATTTTGTCAGTAATGTAATATAATCAGATATTTCATGTACAAATAGGAATATGCTACCAATTATATGGAAGGAAAAAAATTAAATTGCAGAAAATACTTTGTTGTTGGCATCTTTAAAAGTCCGAACAACAAGTATACAAAGTTTAAACTACACACAAAATTTTTACATAGCAGTCAAAACATATCTATGTATACTAAAGAAAGTAAAAAAATAAGCAAAACCAACAAGTAAGAAGGAACACTATTTGAAAATATGTTTGACTAAGTCTTACATTGTATTATGAACAGGATGTACAGGTATAGCACCTCCTATTCGATCCGCAATTACCTAAAAAATAAATAATCAATATATACTAACATTACACTAAAAACAAACAAGAAAAAAGTTTCTGTAGTAATTACAATATAAATAGCACTATTACGAGGGAAAGTCAGTAAGTCAGTCAGTCACAAAAGATAAAATAACTTACAATGATAATCACTTCAAAACTATTTTTATTTCTCAACATATTCTCCACCAATATTTATGCACTTATATCACCGTTTTATTAGTGCCCCAACACCATCTGCATAAGATTCTTTGGGATGCTGTCTAAGACACATTAGGACTTCAAGTTGAACCTTTTCATCATCTGTGAACATCATCTTGCAACTTCAACATCCACCATACAGCTTCGACTTAGCCCCAAGCGATTTTCATTTGTTTAGTCCACTAAAGAAGAGCAAGATGATATTCATAGATGAAAAGATTCAACTTGAAGTCCTAATGTAGCTGAGACAGCAACCCAAAGAATATTATGCAGCTGGTGTTGGGGCACTGATAAAACGGTGATATAAGTGCATAAATATTGGTGGAGAATATGTTGAGAAATAAATAGTTTTGAAGTGAATATCATTGTAAGTTATTATTTAATTATCTTTTGTGATTTACTGACTTACACTCGTACAAAAGCAAAATTACTCACTTTTTCTTCTGGAATACTATTTACATATTCTACATTGGACTGTACATTTTCTTTTAAAATTTCTACACCTAGATTTTCCTGAAAAAGAATTTTGACTAAGTAATCTGGAATAAATTAAAATAAATAATTAAAAAACACTATGACTAACATATTAATACAAAAATGAAATTAAATAAAAGAAAAGAAAAAAGTGAAGATATTGGGTCTGATGAAACATAATTTGAAAATTTGTGGAATACATACATATATATACATACATATATATATATATATATATATATATACTATAACTAGCTAATCCGCCCGGCGTTGCCCGGGCCCGAAGTATTAATAATCTGTTCTGTACGAATATGACTGAAATCTGTAAGGCTATCGAAATCAAGTCGAATGAGGCAAACCCCGTTGTAATCGGGCTCATAAAACCCAAGATCGGAAAGCACATCCTGGCGGTCGAAAGTGCAGCTAAAATATTTAAGGCTATAGATATCAAGTCGAATGAGCCTAACCCCGTCGTAATTGGGTCCATAGAATCAGATATACTCTTATAGTTCCACTTTCTACCGCCAGGGGGTGCAATCTGTTCTGGAAGAGGCCTTTTCAGAACACTTGACCCAACCAAATTTCCTAGTAGAATTGAAATTTAACTACAGGTAAACATTGCCAAAATAGCGGAAATCGCGAAACTGGGTTACGTAATCGATCGGTTTCTAAAGGGTTAATGTAGATATTTTTTAAAACCCAACCGTGCATTTTGAAGAAAATGAACGTCTATGATCTGGAGTCTACTGTTTGTCTGTACTTGCATTTCCCGAGTCGATGCCGATTTTTAAATCTGGACCAAAAAAAGGAAATTCGCGTGAGTGAGTTTTGGAAAGGATTTTTTTTTTCGGAGGGTTAAAATTAATTTTTTTCAAAACGGATACCAGATTTTAAAAAACAAAGGGATATAGATTAGGCACGGCATTTTTAGTTTTTCGTATCTTGTTTATAAACGGCAATTCGGATTTTTAAAGATAGGAGAAATAGTTAAAAAAGCGAAATTGACTTACAGTTAAAAACGTTTTTGAAAGGGTTAACGTGATTTATTTTTTAAACTAAAGGTTTCTGCCTAAACCTGAGAGAATGTAGATGTCTTTAGGTATGTTTGCTTTTTGTTTGGTTATTTTAGAAAGTCGATGCCAGATTTAATATATAGCAGAAATTCGGAATTCGCAAAAGAGTCCCGTGCACGAATTTTTTTAAAGGGTTAATATTCGTATTTATCAAAAACAAATACGGATGTTCAAAAAGGAACAAATGTAGATATTGTCTGGTATTTTTAGTTTTTCGTACCTGTCTCTGAATCGCCGATGCGAAATTTTAAGAATTGTCAAAATCGCAAAACGGCATATAGAAAATATACTTTTTCGAAGGGTTAATTTTTGTATTTTTTAAAACCAAAAGGTGGCTTTGAAAAGGACAAAAACAGTTCTTTAATTTGGTGACCTTCGTTTTTCCGTATCTTTTGTATTCCGGTAGATGTAAGGCTCGGAAAACGGGAGAAAATAAAAAACACGAATTCGATGCTTTTTGATTATTTTTTTTAAAGGGTTAAATGTAAAATTTTTTCAAACCAACCAGATCGTTCGAGACGTAAAAGTATGTTCTTTTAGAATATGTAGACGGTTTTTCCGTATTTTTAGCAGTTTGTCCATGGCGAATTTAGAAATACTTTAAACAAAAACGGAATGTCTTCTGCTTTCTTTCTTCTGTTCCGGAAGATACGGAAATTGGTTTCTGCGCATGTGTCAGCTTGCTGCAGAATAATGACTTTTTTATTTGTGATCTTTGATCAGTTTTTAATTGATAACTACTTTAATTTTCAAAATTTTAAAATTCTGAGGCTCAGGTATACCAGGAGAGGGTTTGGACTACCTAAATCTAAATTTACAGACATCTAGGTGCGCTAAATTTTCCTAGCCATCGCCAACACACACACACACACACACACACACACACACACACACAGAGCGAAACTTTCTTTTATTAGTATAGATATAAGTTAAAGTTGAATTCGGTGTATGAGAATTTATTACTACATACCGAAGTCAGATGGCTCTCATGCGGCAAAATATACTGCGACAAATTTTCGATTTGAGAAATGAAGTTTAGATATTTTTTGGTAGAAAAGAAACATTTTGGCAAGTTTGTTCATTCATGAAGATTGGCTCATAAAACTTAGTTACAAGGTTGACATTTTTAAAAAACTTAATAATTTGAATTTAAGTGTAAAGGGATAAAGTACAAACATTTTAACAACGAGCAGTAAAACTGAAGCTTTTAAGAATAAGATAATACTTTGGCAAGAAGAATTGAACAAAAACAACACACACATGCTCAAGAAAATATAGATTTCTTGTTATTTAAATAAATAACTTTATTTAAATGTTATTTAAATAAATAAAAAATTCTTGTTATATAACGGCTAAATTTAAAAACATAATTTTCCGTCATATGATAAAATTGGGAGAAAACTTTTCAAAAATTTTACTTAAAAAAACTTAGTACTACTCATTTAAATAAATCTACTATTAATTTTATGGTCATTAATATCTCTATTCTTTCTAATCACACTTTAACATTCAATATCTATGATAAACAATGATTTTTCCTTCAATGTTATTAATTTTACTAACTTTCATTCATGTCTACATATTTCAATTTACAGAAATATTCTACTAAACCACTGCAATCGTATTAAACATTTATGCTCCTCTCATTTCATCAGGCCAAATTTATTACAATTAAAACATACAGCTTTATCTTATAACTATCCCCTTGCTTTTCTTTCTTCATGCATTAAAACATTAATCTAATTTTACCAGTATGGGCATTAAATATATATAAAAATTATAAGATTGAAAACAATATTAAGGAGAGAGGGCATGGATTGCTGAAAAAAATTATAAAAACTTCCTTTAAAAAAAAAAAAAAAAAAAATCACCAAATAACAAATTTCCTGACAAAAAAATTATAAAATTAAAATGCTATTAGGAGGGATAAGGCAGGACTGCTAAAAAAAAAAAATACAAAATTTAAAAAAATCAGGTTTTATGCATTTTTCACTTACATATAACAAAATCAGTTACACAACATAAATAATACACTCTTCATTTTATTCACACACTGTCTCCTCATATATGGCTAACTATTTCACTACTGTCTTCACATTTAATCTCTATTAATATTTAAATTTTATTTACTTCCTTTAGTTTTCATCACATTCTAAATTTTATTTACATTAATTACTACTCTGTCTAAAATTTATTTCTTTTAATTCCATCGTCTACTCATTCATAATAGAAGGCAGCACTAGACTTATCTAACTAGTCTTAATTTCAGCTATTACTTATCTTTGTAAAGCACCTTGCATCTTGTTCAATCAACAGAAATATTAGGGGGGTTTTGTGAGTTTTGCACATTGTTTTATGATCTAATTTCTATTTATGTTGAATAATAGTTTATTTCTTTTGTTATTTGAACTCTTGTAGGTTTTTTTATTACTTTGTCTCATATATATGTTATTGGGGGCTTAATATTGTCGATTTTAGGCATAATGCCGACAATATTTGATGACTATATTTACTATGAATATTCTTATAAAGCTCCTTTGAAGATTCTATAAGATATTAATAGTTTTCCCAATTGTTGCTTTTTCGTTTTATTAAGTTTAATTCTTGCAGTGTCCTTTCCATTGCTTTTTATAATGTCTCATCCTTTGTTTTTCATGTGTTTTCATTTTATATATAATATATATAAACATACTATCGTAGGTTCTATGATATCGCCTCTTCAATATACGAAACAAAATGTGATGTTTTTATTATTTGTAGGAGAATGACACTGTTACTGTCTTTTATAAATTCATAAACTTCTCAAAAAACAAAATAAAATTAACTGAACAACCTCTTATTGCATCCTAAAATAGTTAAATAAAGCAAGCAGATAAAATATAAATTTTAAACCTCAATACTAAAAATTGTTAGAATTTGTACAGTGACATCTTTGTATTAAGAGTGAAAGATTAATTGGATCTTATTTTTTTTTCTATGAAAACTTATTTTTTTTAAATGTAGACATGTTTAGTACAGGAATAATTTTAAACAGTCCTTGGTTATCATTTATATCACTATTACTCAAATAAAAATATATACTTCTTACATATAAACAAACTTAAGCATGATATTTAGGATGCTTTCACATAATTTAAAATTATCTACGTATAATAGAGGAAGGTTTCATTTCTCCATAAACATATATAAAATTATAGTGAAGATCTTAAATCTTAAATGGAGAAAAATTATGGATAATCAAAAACATGGCCTTGGTCACAAAGTTTTAGATATCTCTTATGATCAAACTGAATGTAATTTATCTCATACAATATCACTGATCTATCATATTGAAGAACAAGTATAGCATTTTTTATGTCTCAATCACAGTACATTTGAAATAATAGGAGAATAGTGAAAAATATGCAAGAAATCAGAAAAAACACATAAAAGCGTATGGGAAAATACAAAAAATTCAGGAGATGTGGCAAGTCTAATTGTGTATTGATTATTGAAGTGAATAAACAGTTGCATTTCAAGATAAAGCAATCAATTATTAATCCATCTAATCATTTTTACCTTTTTAGCTTCATTTTGCTGGGAGGGTACATTTCCAATTCTACTGGAATCACTGCGCAGAACTTTATGGCTTTGTAAATTTTCGCTTGGAATTGAAGCATCTTGTTTGTTATCACAGTAGTTAGGCAAACTGAAAGAAAAAATTCAATTTTAATAAATAAAATTAAACTTCTTAAACTATCAAATGAACAATATATGACATTTTAAATACTAAACTTACAGAAAAATATCAGAAGTTATATAACTAAAGTTCAAAAGAACTTTTTTATGGCTAAATAATGGTTCACAAGAAACATTGCATCTTACATTCTCCCATCCACCCTTTCCTTTTAGGATATTTTCATAGAATTTGATGGGTTTTTTTTTCTTAATTGTCATACATTTATTTATAACAGAATGGGGTGAAACATGAAATACAGGGTGTATCTCAGCAGCAGAGTCAAACTTTAAAGTTGGTGATAGAGATAGAGCACACAACAATTTTCACAAGAAATGAAAATGTTTACCATCTATAATCTATATCAGAACAGTATTGTGGCTAATAACTAAATTTAGCGATGCAAAGGATATATATATATACTCATGTATTATAATTAAAATTATTTTAGATTTTCAGGTTAAAACTTAAAAAAAGAATAATTTTTTTGATTTCTCTGAAGACATTGTTAGTGCTCTACCACTTTTACCTAATTCACATGCATACTATAAGATAAATTTAAATATTTTCTAAAATAAACTCCTTCTACAGCACACTTCCAGCCGGAAACACTCTCTTACAGTAGAGACCTATTCGCCCTACATATCCTCCTACTCAGAGCTTGACAAATGCAGTTACCAGGTTGCCGCTGGTGACCAAATTTTTTTGCCTGGCGACCAAGTTCTTTAATCTGGTATGTTGCTTTTGGTACAAAAATTGACCTAAGAAATCAGCACAAATGGCATTTTCTCTTCCCCAATCCTACTATAGTGTGCTGGAAGCAATGATATTCCTCTTCTTTTGCACTTTTAATGGAAGAACCAAATTTAAAAGCTATTTTCCCTCTCATGCACATGAAACTTTTCTTTTCCGCACTAGACAGTTAGCATGTTGCATGATTAGAATGTAGGGGGAGGTTCCAATAAAACAGTAAGAAATACTGTCAATCCAGCCTCTATGGCATCTAAAATTGGATACAATGAATGCTAAAAAGGCTAGAGTTTTTTTTTTTTTTTTTTTTTTTTTTTGTACATTTCAAATCAGATTTTTGTGTTCAGCATTAAAATTGATTAATCCATCAGATTTACTAGAATAATAACGTGTAAGTGATTATAAGTAATTAATTTGAAGTAAATCCTCTATAAAACTGAATTAAAATTTTAAGAATAATTAATAAAGGTGTGAGGGGGGGGGGGGGATATTTTTTTCTGGCGACTAGAATGTCCCTAAAAGTACCCATATTTCCGTTCTTTTAGCTCGGGAAATAGAAGATACTAGTCAAAAAGGTTAGATGTAACATATTACGTTACATTTTCATCAAATAATAAAAAAATTCTTTTGCATAAATTTTGTTTTTAGGTTTATTTGTAAAAAATCATGCAACTACTTGCTCTGTGCAGTACATTTCATTTCAGTTTGAAAATCTTAAAATTTTAAAGAAATTGGGACATCTGACACAACACTGCACCAGTAAAGTAGTAACATCATGCATACAATATTAGAATACCAAAGTTTTAACTTCAATCTTGTATTTATGAGGATAAGTTACAAATTTTCTTATAGTTAGGGTGTGTAAAAATATGCAAGCAATGCAAAAACTTTAATAAGACTCAAGAAATTATTTGGAGCAGGTACAACGAATTGCTTTGCAATATAGCACTAACACGGCCGAATTCTCTTTCAATAATCATTTTGCATATTAATATCAAATCCTTCGAGACGAGCATGCATACGTGACACATAAAAAGGTCAGAAACAGGCTTCGTAAATACCATATTTTCGAATATATAAAAAATAACTGATATTTTAATACACACACATATATATATATACATATGTATACACAGGGATCATTCTAGAACATAAAAAAGGGCAGGGCGCACATTACATAATAAGGGCAATTTTGCTGAAAAGGGCACATCATTTCATCTAAAGGGCATTTTTGTAATAAGTGCATATACCAATATAGTGGTGGAGAGGAAAGTCTGGCAACAGCTTAAAGTGCTCTTTAGTTTAAAAAATCCAATAACATTTCTAATTTCCATAACTTCACCATTTGAAAAGTATTAAAAATAGCAAAATGAAACTTATATTCTTGATTTTAATTGTAAAATTGTTTACTATATTCACAGTCATTTCCCCCTTTTCCTACAACATTAAAAAACTTCTCTAAAACTTTTATTCACCAGATAACTTTTTCCCGGTTTTGGCAAAACTGGTTTTGAAAAAGCTACAAAATAAAAGTTCTAAAGCTACTCTTCAAATTTTTTATAGAACTTATTTACGTTATCATGTGGTCAAAGGCCAGAATGCTTGATCTAGCAGTATATTTTACTAGAGAAGGTGAAATTAATCAATGACCCTTAGTTACCCTTTATGTTCAATGGAAATAATGATAAATGGAAAGATGAATCGCTCAAAGTCAAAGATTAGATATACCAGGGCATTTCACAGAGAAATAAAAAAGAAAAGAGGAGTACTCCTGATGAACCTTACTAGCATTCTAAAAATAAAAGATAGGTAAAGAATGTTTGAAAGTACAATGCAAACAAGGCAGGATTCTCTGCAGGAATAAAAAGAGGGTAGAATTCTACCTGGAAAAAGGGCAAGAAGGGTAGAATTCTACCTGGAAAAAGGGCAAAGAGGGTGGGATTTTATCTAAAAAAGGGCATGAGGGCTGGCCGCCCTTCTGAAAATCTCTAGAATGATCCCTGGTATACATATATTTATTACATCTCCGATATTTTCAAAACACCTCATTATAAACATTTTCAGACTTAATATAAATTAGAAACTAAAACATATTGCACTTAGCATGAAAACTTAAAACTATTTTTTAAATGTATTTTTCTTTCTTTTTTTTATTTACAGCAAACTGAAGATTAACTAATTGAAAACAAAAAGGATTTTCTGAAAATTTAAACAATTTGCTTCTTTCATGCATCAAAATACAAACTATAGGATTCAGTATCAAGAAAATTATTTTATACAACAAAATAAATACAATATATTTTTTACATTGAAAATTTTAAGCTAATCTGATTATTCATTCCTTAACCTGTTGTGCAGTTTAAACTGAACTAAACCAGAAAATATTCTTCCTTTTCTAATGAAGCTGTAAATAGCTGGTTATCTAAATTAGAGTTTCTTTCAATGGCTGTTCTAAGTTAATATTGTCCTACGTAATTATTGGTTCTATATTTAAAAATTCAGCTTAAAACATACGTAAAGCTTGGTAAAGATTTTCTTTCCCATTTTCCTACAGAACGACGCAGTCAACAGTTGAAAAATTCATTTAAACTTTTTTTTTTTTTTTTTTGACAAACTATCATGCACAATATTTTGAAATATAAATATTAAATATATGATATGGAAAATATCAAACATCATTATATTTTGTAAATATCGGATATATACCACAATATATATCCATTGAATCATCGAATACTGTTCAAGATTCATTGATTTCTTCTACCAGTAATTTTTTTCTGGAAAATGTTCTATTTAACCCTTTATAAAAAGGCAAATTAATTCTGTTAGAATGTTGAAATTAATAAATTTCACCAGAATTTAAAGAACAAATTGATTAGAAAGTAATTAAATGCTTTTTGTCACTGACATTATGAAACAAAATTTTATTAAAAATTTCTTGTACAAATTTGGATTTTTGATAATTAAAATTAAGTGGGATAAATACGTTCCCTGCCTTAGAAAGGGTTAATCAAAGCATTTCTGTTATTCAATTAGGCAGACATTGATGGATTTTTTTTTTTAAGATTGGCGATAGATTAAATATTCTGTAAACGACGCTCGTCGCGAAGGAGTTATTTTTGCTTTAACCTGAAAATTAGTTTCATATTTATTACTTTACATCTTATGTTTCACGAAAAATTTCCTAAATAGATAAAATGAGAGGGCAGCATGATTAGAAAAACCATCACAAAAGTGATGTTGATGAACTCTGCTTTAATTAACCTATACATATGAAGTAGCACATAAGAAGCTTGAATCATCCGAAATTTTCTTTTGTTATATGTGCTTAAATCTTATCTTTTTGTCCACCTATTTTTTTTTCCCTCTTGCATATTAAAATGAATATATTTCCATTCTTATATCTAAGTGCACTTTAATTATAATTTACTAAGATCATAAACCCATGTTTAAATAAAGATTTTTTAATTCGCATTACACACAAATTTCAGGCTGGCTGGATTTCACTGTGCTGATTCACTGATTTCAAATATTTTTTTAGAGTTAGCACATGTATATTATGATTGTAATTCTTAAAAACTTCAGAAAACACATTTTAGGTGGAAAGGAAATTAATATTTTAAAAAAACTGAGTATCGTTTTTGTTTAAAAGGAATTGAATATTTAAAAAGACGAAGTACCATTTTAAATATTTTTTTCAATAAATGGACATCCACAATGAAACATGCTAAGACAGAATCTAAAGAACAAATCGGTTTAAACATGTTTCCGTCTTAGCACGTATAACTGCATGGTTTTATTTATGTATTTTGCCGAAACCTGGAAAGTTTTCAGTTTAAGGCTCCCGTTGAGCAAGCGCTCGGGAATACGGTGCTAATGTTAATCCAATGGGGCATTAATGTGCTAATATCTCGCTTGCATTTGAATATTTTTAAACGATTTTTTTTTTTGCACTGGATAGCAGAGATCAATCTCTATTTCCGCCGTTGATTACTTTTTCGATTTTCTTTGCGTATTTTTTTTACGAAGATAGTTTCACTTTCGGAACCAAGCGAGATATTGGCACATTAATGCCCCATTGGATTAACATTAGCACCGTATTCCCGAGCGCTTGCTCAACGGGAGCCTTAAGGAAGAATTCTGCCTTAGACAGGTTCCTTACAGGTTTTAATATTATGATTGTTAAAAGTCTTAAATAAATAGATTAAAAAGTAGAATTTTTCTTTAAAAATGAAATTTTAAAAAAGTTTTAAAATGTTAAAATTTATTTCAAAGAATATGGCAAAAAAAAAAAAAAAACTTTGCAAATTCAAATTTTTTAATCCATACTTTTGAGGAGGCATCATACATAAAATCCTTATACTTTATAGATATTCCATAAAATGGCCAAAATCATATTTTAAGCACACATCTGATTGACAATACAAAACGTAGAATTCGGAAGATACGGAACTCATAATAAAAATTTCAATTTGTTTCAGAATGTTTCTTTCAAACTGTTTGCACCCATTAAGTGAATGTTTTTATTTTCTTTCTTATCAGGCATTAACCTAGGAAGCTCTCTTAATGATGTCACGGTCAGTTGGACACTTCCCAAAGGTTAACACCGGTGAGAAGGTCTAGAGAGTGCATTTTCATTTTGACTTCTGGCGTCTTCCCAAATGAGGAACAAAAACCATACTTCGGGCGATTTTACAAAATTGCTGTATCTATTGACTTTATATTTGAGATTAAGAAAAATTGACTTTCTATTTCAGTGTAACTAATATGTAATACTTCATGCAAAGTATCACTGCACGATATCTACTGGTATGTAAAAAATGAACAAATATAGCTCATTATTGAACTAATGCTACTGGTTTGTAAAAAATCGCGAGTTTTTACAGGTTTTATTTAAGGAAAAAAAAAAAAGGAAGAAAGAAAAAGATGCAACAAAATAAATTTACAAAAATGTGTGACAGGGATTTTTTTTTTTAAAAGCTTTTTCCTTAAGGCAATTAAATCCCGCAAATCCAAAGGAGCTACTTTCTGACACATTTCTGAATAATTTTTTGTTCGGAAACTCACGAAATTGGCAAGTGTTCTTATTCAGAAACTATGTAATCGAATGGAGTTTTCCATTTTTTAGTAAAAGCAGAAGATCTTTCAGAAAATATTGTCAAAGTTGGCGTTTTGAACAAATTTCCGAAGCGACACAATGCAGTAAAGGAGAAACACCTGTCGTCACGTGATAACAATCGCTTATAACTCGATAAGTAATTTATTTATTTAAAAAAAAAAGCGGGGGGTGGGGAGACTCCATTTGATTCCAAATCGTGTCACTAGTCTGCCTATGTATTCACGTTTAAAAATGAGTCCGAAAGTTTCGCGTTGTTGAGCAGGGAATTTCAGAACAGCCTTAAGAAACCTAATAAAGTAAAAAAATAATTAAATATGACGGAGATTTCCCCCCCCCCCCTCCCTTAACTTGTTTTGAATAAATAAAGTGTCGAGAAATTCGTTTTCAGTTTTTAAAAATATTTGTTTCCACATTAAAGACGTGTACATAATATAACCCTTGCATTTTTTTTTAAACTAATGCTTAATCAATGTTTTACTTTTTCGCAATTAATGAAAATAGCAAGTACAGTTTTTTACCCTTAAGAGTGAACGAATAATGTAAATGGAGCAATTAATTAAACGATATCAAAGTAGAATTGATTTAATTTTTTTTTTTTAATATTGTAAATATAGAATGTTATAATTGTAGAAAATTTTCCCAGTCGTAGAGTGTAATGTGCAAAATTGCACATTGCAGGAAGAAGAGAATAATTTTTAAACATTCAAAAGTAAAAAAAGTTTCTCAGACACTTCATTAAATATCATAAATTAAACACACACGACTTAATTTTTATATGTATTTACTACATTAATAATGAAAAAGGAACAAATTTTAACATTTGGTCTTTTTTTAAAGTCATTTATTAATCCAACATACCTATTTCAACTAAATACAAAAATAACGGAAAAAAAAAATCAATCACGGTAAATGTCCCCCAAAAAACTTCAAATAGAAAAACGCAAAGAAATGCTTATTAAGATAACATTATCTTAATAAGTAAACATAAACCAACTGTTATTTCTCATAGTAAACTTTAAGTAATAAACTTTCTCATAGCAAATTTAAGTTAAATTGACATTAAAAACGTATGAAACAACGATTTTTTTAAGCAGTTAACATTTTGTGTAAATATAAGATAATTATCTTTCATAAATAATGAAAGTAAGCAAGCATATTTTTAATCAATCAATAAAGTTGCACTGCGACAAATTTATAGCTTTTATTCATTCACGTACAGTCTGAAAATCGTAAGTTTAAAATAGATTCACAACAAGTTTATTTATAGAGAAGTTGCAAAAGCGACTATTTATTTATAATGTTGTGTACCACCGTTTACAAACAGTAATTGTCACCTAAAAATTTATATCGAAGTTTGAAAATAATGGTAGATAAAATAATAAACTCTCTTGCTGCAGCTTCAAAACAAATGTACAAAAGAAATAAAAACAAAATATATATATGAAAGTATAAATGAAGAAGAGAGAAATCTGCAACTATTTTTTTTTTCATATTTCAAAATCGCTGGACAAGTATCAACATAAAATTGGCGGGTCAGCTAGTGTATGTAAAAAGTAAGTACGCAGAAAAAATAAAACCCAATTCGGGTCGAAAGATTCTTAGGTATGTGCCCAAATTGGGCCATGTCCGTTTTGGTTACCACTGTGTATTCATTTTGGGCACTGTTAAATACCCATTTTCAAAACAAAAAAAATGTTAATGTTAAAGAAACATTCGAACATATCAGCAGCGTATCGAGGGGGAAACCATGTACGATTATCCTGGGGGCTAAATTTTTTAGGGGCGCCAAAAAGTTATTGCATATAAACCTGTAGCATAAAAAGTATGGTAACCGCTAAGAAGGGAGCACAGTAAAGATTAAAGTTTTCTAAAGAAAATTATAAACAAAGATATTGTGATTGCTTCCTCTAAAACAGCTGATTTGTTAAGACTGGGTGTTTAATTAACTTATATGCAACAATTTTTGTCCAATAGATTTTACTGTTGGACTTGTGTGTTAAGAGTTTTCGTTATTAAAATCCATATGCAAAATTTATCTTTGATTAGTATGGTAATAAGTAAAAAGTAAACCTTGTATTTTTTAACGGTTTTCAGGATGCAACTAAATAATTCTACACGAAAATCAGAAAAAATTAAAAAATAAATATCAATTACCATGTTTTACACCATTTTGAATTTAAACTAGGTTAGAGTTTGAACTCGGCTGGTTTTCGTTGTCATACCAGATTGAAAAAACTGAAATGCAGCTTAATAAACCCCAATTTAGCTCAATATTGGATTAAGAAATTTTCAGATTAAGAGAGGATTCGGAGATTAGCGGGAAATAAGGATCATAAGCATAATGTCAATGTTAAAATTATGATAACCTGGAATTCAATTCAAGACACGTTTAAAGAAGCTGCAGGCGCTTGTCCTTTTGACAATTGTTTCTGCAAATCTTTTTTTCGGAAATGAATAATATGAAATTCTCAAGTAGAAACCTCTTGTCAGATGACTCCAATTCAGCTTGCATTCTTTTAATAACTAAGTACGAAGTTGATAGGAATTATTTTGCATCTAAGATATAACAACTACACCTTCCATACTTTTAATCCTAAAAACAAAATTTTAATTCAGTTTGATTCACTAATTTTTTTGGTTGTTGGCACGCTATGATTACGTATATTTTTTGTGGGGGGGTGGGGGGGGGGAAGAAGAAAAGAAAAAAAACAGACACGCGGATGGGAAAAGTTCGCCGTCCCCGTCCTACGCCATTACGAATTTTATGAAAGGTAAGAATCGGCATACTGACAATTTCGGGATGTCACAGTTAATCTAAGAGGAATTGTGAAATAGAAATTTGTTTCCTTTCGGTCTAATTTTACTTTGCATTTGAATGTATTATAAACTTATTTAATCATGATGACAAGCCTTTTTATTTCATATCTCGGAAGGATAGATTCGAAGAAAGAAAATTTCCAGCATTCTGAAATTCGGTATACCTTGGCACTTCTTGTCAAACAAGCCGTACACTACAGATGTGCACGCACTGTAGTAGAATAGAATAAATATTAGAGATGTTAAAAACTATATAATTGTATTTAGGTTACATATAATTTGTTAAATTAACATCCAATAATCAGCTAAGAACTGTAAAAAAGGAAAAGGAAAAAAGAGAGAGAGACGAGGGGAAAGATTGTGGCACAACCTCTCATATAAAAGTAATGTACATTATTATAGTTATCAGTTTTAATGAAATAATAAATATATTATAGCTTTGTTACATACTTACCTGCAAGGTGCAGAGAATAACCAAAATATAAATAAATATGATATTAAGTACATAATCCAGGAGGGTAGAAAATTAAATAAAATTGCAAAGATTTTAAAAGATATATACGACACATAAAATCTATTGCATGGAATGTGCATAATTCCATAAAATGTCTATTTCCACAAGGAATGGCATTAGTAACTATTCATTAAGAAAAAAAAGGAAGGCAGGGAAGTGGGGGGTCGTTTTTTTCTTCTCCATTAGCAGCAGTCTGGTGTGCCATAAAACACCTGTAGAAGGGGACAGAGTGCCAAGTTCAAGATCACGATAGAGAGAATCCCATGAAGAGTGAGCTTTTCGTGGATCGCAAAGCACTCATTCTTTAAAAGAATGGGATTGCTTTCACGAAAATACGACGTTGTTTATCAACTTTCCATTCTTACCTGACACTGCGTATTCTTAACCTCAAAATCTGATCTGACGATTTCAAATTTTGGAATAAAAACTAATAACAAAAGAGAAAACTTTAGCTCCAACAAAAACAAACCGAGATAGACAGACAATTAAAATGTCATCTTGGACGGTAGCCAACCCGGAGCGCGACAGCAATGAATGAACGTAGTAAATAGCCGAGGCACCAACAAGGACACGGCAAACTAGAAGTAACTAGATTCCGCTGGATCCGTACTTCTAGCGAGAAACCGCCTTCAAAAAACAGCGGAAAGAGAAGAAAGAAAAAAAAAAAAAAAACCTCGAGCTAAACAATTTATTTCCCTTTACAATATAAAGTCCCTCCAACAAAATTTTGCTAAATAACAGAGTTAATCCAAAATGCAACAGATTAGTATCGCTCTAACACTTCTGCTCTAACTCTAATCACTTCTGCTCTCTGAATATAAAAGATGTATGAACAACAACAATGTTGCAAAGTTTAAGGGATAGTAGAACAGGGCTATAGTGGAGGGCAGCATACAGTGGAATACGCCGCATACCTTCTAGATTTTTTAAAAAGAAGCTTCGTATATCCTCTGCCTAGCGTGTACCTATTTTCCTAAAGCACCTTAGTTTTTTTTTTGTTTTTTTTCTATGACTATAGAGCTGGTGGCCGAGCACACTACAATAAACAATTTTTATATAGGAAAATAGGGTCACAATCTACTTATTTGATCAAAAATAAGAGCTACGCTAGCCAACCATGGGTGTCCCCTCCTCCCAAGGCCGCATCCACAGCTGACGGCTGTTTTCGTAATTAAGTAAGATGCAATACATATTTGAAAATCAGCTTGTATAAAATGCTTAAGTAAGAAATGCCGCTTCTTCCCAGACTATTAATAACGTCTAAAAGAAAAGTTTTTCTTAGACAATCGTTTCAAATATCTTAAATATGACAATTTTCACTATTAAATGCTTTTCGTACGTAATAATTTAATTATTTTTAAAGTTATCTTTCTTTATCAATATTACATTACTTCAAATGAAATATTTGGAATTCAGTATTTGGAAATATTGTTTGGGCTTTTTAAGATCTGACAACAATAGATAAAAAACGGCGATATCAAAATATGAATTAATTTTCTATAATCGGATGATATTTTGAATAAAAAATTGAAAAACTCAAAAAATTAGACAAATTAAAAAAGGATTGGACACCACACTAGTCTAGTCAAATATATGCTTGCAAAAGATGGTTTAATTGCTATACATAGGTTCAGTTACATACTATAGGTAGGATCAAAAGCTATCTTGAACTACCGATTTCAGCATTAAATAGAGATTAAAGTAATTCTTCGATTTAAAAATTGTTTCAGCGTGTTTATCGCACATTTCTCTATAAAACTACAGAGTTTCGTGTTTTTATGTGTAATAGTTTTCGGAGGATAAGCCGAGAAAGTGAAAAGGTCACAATAGATTCAATTATGGTAGTAGCAGCGTCAGCAACTTTTATTTTAGAATAGAGACCAATAGTGATTTTAGAGAAAGTTTCAACAGAATAATTTTAAAAAATATGCAATAACATTAAGGAAAGGACGGGCACTGCAGCCCTGTCTGCGACGCTGAATGTACGATCAGCTACATTCCGATTTTTAGAGCGTCTAACTCATTGTTGTTTGAATGCGAATGGTAACGATTTGTAGCACTTGTCGTTTGATGTTATCCCATTTTATAGAGAATCTGTTGGAAATATTGTTGCAACATTATTGTTGAAAGTTTTAAAAAAATCCAAGTTCGGCTTGGAGTGAGACGCCCCGTTCTTTTGACTGAATAAGTGTATTGCAGCCCTGATTACCCATATAAAATATGTTCGTTATAGCGAAAAAGGAGAGCATCCATTTAAAAACATGAAACTGCAAACAATTTCCTATAACTGCGTCAAAATGACATTTTCAGAGACACTTCATTCCACGAGCCGAGAAATTATAGGCCAAATTTACAAAGGGAGAAAAAAACGCCATTTTTATTCACCTGTGAAAATGACGCCATTTTTAAAAGGCTTTCAACTAAAAACTACATTCAGAGCGTACATTTTCATTCAGAAAACTGACACGTTTTTCTGAGATTGTGTCTAATTGACACAATTTACATTGTCTCATACTCCGATTAAGTGTAAATAGCTCTTAACATTCCCAACCACCGCAAGGGGTCCTTATCACAGAAAGCCTGTATGTTTCTATTAATAAATGCCGTCGTCATATATTTAAATGACGAAATATATTTAAGAGAAAACAGGCATTTTCTTTTATAAAACTGTTATATGTCTATTTAGTTGTGTCGAAATGATTTTCATCAATAGTTTATTCCCGTGGTACTGAGTTTAAGGCCGTAGATCTTCATACAAATAAAATAAAAAAGCCAGTGAAAAATTGTCATTTTGAAGCAATTGTAGTAATTATTTCAGTTTAATGAAAAGAAAATGAATGTTCATGACGTCATTTTCCATTGCTGAAATGCGTTCTGCGTTTAAAGCGCTTGATTTCGGAAAGGAGGAAAATGTCATATTTAGCAAGAAGCGAGCATTTCCTTTGACAAAACTTAAACATTTTACTAGGAATGTATCTAATTAAGGTACGTTTTGGGCTTATTACTCTGCTAATGCTGAGATTAGGACGTCGAGTTTCTCATGGAGTTCGAATTTCATGAATTCCTACGCGAAGTTGTCACTGTCAAACATGAAGTCAATTTTTGCTGAAAATATATTTATTAAGGGGGCGACAACTTGCGAAATCACAAGTAAAACAGCTGACATTGATGTATCATTTTCTCGGAAAATAATGAAACGATTTCAATACATTTTAAAAATAGTTTTGGCAGTAGTTAAACCCTAAATGAAACATTCGACAAAAAATGTATCAATAATGTTAATTTAAAAATAAATTTCTTTTGTTTTTGAAATTTTGTAACTATTGTATTTATTATTATTACTTCTTGCCGAGCGATCAATTGATGGTTTAGCTATTGCTAAAACTATTAAAAGAAAATAATGAAATCGCTTCAATAATTCTCGAAAAGAAAAAAAAAAAAAAGATACATCAGTGTTAGCTGTTTTATATGGGATTTCGCAACTGTCGTTGCCCCTAAATAAACATTGCGCATTAAAATATACATAATCAAAAACATGATAAGTACATAAGTTTGCGCATATCAAAATGACGTTATGTTAAGCTTTGAATGTATTTCGTAAGTAAAAAATGAATTAGAGTTTTAATTGGTTACTTTATCTCCATTATTTACCTTAATTACAGATCCGAATTCTTTATTTAAAAATAAAATATACATTAAATGAATCCAAGTTTTATTTTTCGTGTGAAAAGTTAAAATTAATAGAAATACATAGTTTAAAATAATTGTTTTTGGAGTTATATTTACAGATTTTTTTTTATTACAATTATTTTTGTAGGCTTATTATAACGTCATCTCACATTAAATGAATCAAAGTTTTATTTTTCATGGGAAAAGTTTATTTTTCCGTCAAGTTTCAACGGGTGCCACCTCGTCTATGAATAAAATACAATCATAAGTCAAAATTTTCATTAAAAATACCGTATTGGAGTATCAATTTCGGATTTCGGGGTTAATAACAAAACAATGTTTAAAAAGCGGAGGGAGGAAAGGGGGGGGGGACTTACAACTTTAAACTAGAAAGCGTAAAACTGCTAACATTTGCTAAAGCAAGCATGGATTTCTAAATAAATGTTAACCATGTTCTAAATGACAAATTTTCTAAGAATGATGCAAATTAAAAAAGCGGAGGGAGGAAAGGGGGGGGGGGGGGGACTTACAACTTTAAACTAGAAAGCGTAAAACTGCTAACATTTGCTAAAGCAAGCATGGATTTCTAAATAAATGTTAACCATGTTCTAAATGACAAATTTTCTAAGAATGATGCAAATTAAAAAAGTAAACAAGTACTAAAGTAAACGGAGGCGTGGTTAATGCATTGTGAATATGTGAAAGGTATTTTAAAAAACAGTCAGAAATAACGAATTTGCCAACGAAAAACAATTGCTTTTAATATTATTAAATCACTAATATGCTTTTATTTAACTTGTTTCCTTTATTTTTAGTTCAAAATTTTCAATAGATTTTTTTTTTTTTTAAATTGCTTTTATTGAAGCAAATTACTTACCACTCTTAGCGCACACACTCAAATTCTGATGACAATGCAATATATTTATCGATTTTTCTGGAAAAATGCTTATAATTTCAGCCTGTCCTCTTTCGCTCTTCAACTTTCTTTCGCAAGAAGTTTTAGTACAAGACTTGATTTTTAACAAGTTTACGAAACGTTAGAACGAGAGAAAAAAAAAAAAAAAAAAAGAACGAATATTACTTTATTTTTTTTAAGTTTATTTTAATAAACTTATTTGAGTAATAGTATGCACATTTAATAGCATACGAATATTTCTGCATGAGCGTAACTTAAAATAATCTAATATTTAGGATTTTTTTAAGAATTATTTGTTGGCAATTTATTGTGTAGTTACAATAAATATTTCATTTGTTTTGTACAAAATATCTTTTATGCTGATAAATTTAATTATATAACAAATATGCTAAAGTTTTCAATCAGGTCGAATATATTTTATTATTTAAAAGTTTAATTAAACATAAAATTTTGACCTAAAACTGTCCTTTTATGTCTGTTGTAATAAAGTTGTGTATAAGGAATTAAAAAAATATTAACCTCTCACTTATGCACAGTTTTAAATCGGTTCCTTCAATCGTGTAAGGGTGGTCACGGTATTTTATATTTTTTGAGAGGTGAAGATTCGTATAGCATTTCACTCTTAACATTAAAAATATACTGTCCTCATAGCCATCCGTAGGGGGCGTGCGACAACACAGAGCCTCACGCACAAATCTATATATATTACATATATATTCAGCATTCGTTTGCATACATTTTTAAGTACTTTCTTTAGCAATTCACTTTATTTCGCATAAGATTTTTAACAGTTATTGCTAAATTTAGAACTAAAAAAGAAAGTTGATTTTGCACTTTTCTGAGCATCATTATATATATATATATATATATATATACATACATACACACACAAAATTTAAATGGCATTATAAGCGTGGCATCTTTTCAGAAAGGAAATCTAACCAATACATGCCACTATATACAGATGGGTGACAAAATAATACGAACACTCATGAAAAATGGTGAAAAGAGCAATATCTAGAAAAATACATGAAGAATTAACCTGAAACTGCGTAAACAGTATAGTATAAGTTATATATTTCCGTGAAGATTTTTTCCCGAAACCCCATAGGGGACTGTCAACAAATTGAAAAAGAACGAATATCTTTTGGATAACCCTGTAAAAACTAATGTAGCAAAAGCGTTCAAACTCGAGATTATTAATAAGTGGCTTATTGTAATATACTGCGTTCATTTTTATGAGGATAGCATGTATACTCGTAGAGAAATTAAGGTTTTTATAAAAACAGTCCCAAATTTCGCCTGGTTTTTTGCTTATAATTTGCAGTTTTAATATAAAAAAAAGTTCTTTTCAGAAAATATGACAAACAACATTGTACATAATACTCTGCAATCAGAATTAAAAAATAATAAAAATTGGATGAAAAATGAGCAGGTTTACTAAAAAAGGTTTCACTGCGCATGCGCGAATGCAATCAAAATATAACATTCATAATGTATTAGCTAAGTATATAGAGCAACTTTTATGAAAGTCTCAAAATCATAGCTTGAAAATTCTGAAAATTATCGCGATAGAATAAGCTCGAAATCCGTTGTTCCCAAAAGGAAGCAAAAATATGAGGGGTTGTATCAAATATCTGTTGATTACTGCTAAGATAGCGTACACAATATTGCACGTACTACTATATTTGGATACAACCCCTCATATTTTTGCTTCCTTTTGGGAACAACTGATTTCGAGCTTATTCTATCGACGATAATTTTCAGAATTTTCAAGCTATGATTTTGAGACTTTCACAAAAGTTTCTCTATACTTAGCTAATACATTATGCATATTATATTTTGATTGCATTCGCGCATGCGCAGTGAAACATTTTTTAGTAAACCTGCTCATTTTTCATCCAATTTTTATTATTTTTTAATTCTGATTGTAGAGTTTTATGTACAATGTTGTTTGTCATATTTTCTGAAAAGAACTTTTATTCTGATAGAACTTTTCTGAAAAGAACTTTTTTTTATATTAAAAACTCAGCAAATTATAAGCAAAAAACTAGGCGAAATTTGGGACTGTTTTTATAAAAACCTTAATTTCTCTACGAGTATACATGCTATCCTCATAAAAATGAACACAGCATATTACAATAAGCCACTTAATAATCTCGAGTTGGAACGCTTTTGCTACATTAGTTTTTACAGGGTTATCCAAAAGATATTCGTTCTTTTTCAATTTGACAGTCCCCTATGGGGTTTCGGGAAAAAAAAAATCTTCACGGAAATATATAACTTATGCTATACTGTTTACACACCTGCAGTTTCAGGTTAATTCATGTATATTTCTAGAAATTGCTCTTTTCACCATTTTTCATGAGTGTTCGTATTATTTTGTCACCCATCTGTATACTGAAGATGAGGTTAATGAGGCAGTCAAACTGAAATAGAGTTGTTACATACTTTTAATTCCTTTTTTTATTTTGAAGTTTCAATGTGAAACGAGGCAGATGCTGATTTTAGATAAACGGCAACTATTATTTCAAACATATTTTACCTTTATGTTAAATATTTCAGTGTAATTTCTTCCCTTTTTATTATATGAATATCCATGTTCTTGTCTACACACATATGTATGTCGTATGTCATGCAAATCGTTTCGAAAAATGATTGCGTTGTGTGAAGGGGAAGGAGCTAGTTTGGAAGGGCGTTGCAAAAGTTCTTGCCACAGGTCTCTTATAACAAGAACTTTTTTTTTAATGAAATGACCCTACGTGAAAAAACAAGAAAATGTCTTTTTACGAGCGCTTGTCACTAAATATCAATAATTTCACGAATTTTTCATTCGAAAATATAAATTCATACAAAATCGAATTAAAGATATAAAATCATACAAACGTGAGGTTTAAGATTCACGGGTCCGGGCAACGCCGGCAGATCAGCTAGTATATAAAACACATGTCAAGAAACCCAGCTGAATCATGTGACGAACGAGTCGAAAGGCGACAGTCTTCTGCCACGAGGACTCTTGTTGGGAAAAAAAGAAAAGCACGACAGGGATAAAGAATGAAACTACGAATAAAGTTTCCTCTTTATAGCTAGCTACATAAGATAAGCTCGGTATTTTTAAGTCTGGAATTCTCACATATATCGCGTTCCTTGGATGCATTACTGCAGACAAAACTCCTTGACGGAAGGGAAAACCCATCATGGAGCACATTATTTAACCTCGCTATAAAAAGAGTGAGTAAGTACAGGACTTCAAAAATGCTGTTTAGTTTACAAAATTCCTTTGCAAAGTTACGTATTGTAAAAAGGGCCCGAAAACATCAAATACATATAATGAAAATATTGGGGGAAAAAAAAAAGAAAGAAAATCATAAGATTACTTAGAATTCTTGTATGTAGCACTTGTTTGAAAGGCAGAAATTTTTCTCCCCTCAATAAATTTCCCTAACTTCAATAGTTTTTACCTCTATTTAGTAAATTTAGCATTATTTAACCCTTTCCGGCACAGACAAAGTCTGTTCGTAAAATGAGAAATTACTGACTAACACCGGAATTTACTAACAACTTTTTTAGAAAATAAGAACTCCTTATTTTAAGCTTTCATTTTAGAAACAAAATTTTATTAAAATTTTCTTGGTGCCGAATGAAGTTTGGAATTAAAATTAGGTGTGCCCGGAGTGGAACCACTGTGCCGAAAAGGGTTAACATTTATGCTGGGTGTCAAGCCAGTAAAAGTTCATTTTGTAAAATGTAATTAAACATTTTCAATCAAAATAATTGCAAATACATTTATCTCTGGTTAACAGGACTAACAGGACTATTATAGCCTGGGAAAACAATTTAAACACTGCCAAATATGAATTTATATATAAACATTCCAATAAAATATAAATATTCCTCTTTGTTAGAAAAAATTTCAAAAATTCCTCATAGTTATTTTACAATCATTTTAAGATTTTCAGGTGAAAACGTGTTTTTTTTTCTTCTTATCTTCTTTCTTAGGGAATAAAGTTCAGTTTAACGATGAAAACGGAAAAGTCGAAAGAAGTGCTTAAAAAGGAGAGAGTATAAGCAGAAGAAAGAAAAAAAATATTCTGATCCATTTTAACAACTTTGACTTAAAAAATAATAATTGAACAACGTTTAACTCATTGAATAAGTGAAACATTTACCTGATTATCCTAAAAATTGTAAGCAAAATCAAAATGCTTGAAATCGCGAAAAATAGAAAACCTCTCCAAGGCACAAAAACGTAGAAAATCGTGAATTCGTGGAAAGTTTGCATGCCTGTTCCTCTTTATACGAATTTAGTTTCAGCTATGTGATTGCCTACCTTTAACATTAATGCTTAAAAAATGATTTTCTGAGTAAAAGTAATTAAAATTACAAAATATTAGATAAGTTTTATTTCCAAATATCAGTAACTATTGATCTTCATTGCAAGTTTTCAGAAAAAAGTACATGCTATATATCTTGGAATGAAATCAGATGAAATATATTTAAACAATAAAAATTTCCCCATAGTACAAAGAAACAGAATAAACAAATCAAATTATTTCGCCGATTTCTATTTAATAGGCAATTTTCACAGAAAATACAAAATAAAAAAATTGCATAAATTCGTTCATAATCCATGGGGAAAATTAAGATACACACATATATAATATAAAAAAACAAGAATTCCCCATATTGATAAAGTTTCAAAGTAACTCCTTGGATCTTCTGAGATTTATTATCTTCCTCAAAGATTTGAAAAGGTAATCTGAAAATATGAAGTCTTCTGATAAGAAAATAATATTATAATAATTACCGTCCGATGACGATTAATTTAATAAAATAGTAATATAGATTTTAAATCGCTTATCTATCTATATCTATAGTAATAAAGATCTATTTATAATAATGTTTGTTTGCCTGTACGCTGTTTTTTGAAGAGACCGCTGAGCTACAAGATTTGGCAGGAATGTGTACCTGTATATCTGAAGTTATGTACTTCGAAGCTTCGAAGATAGTTTTAGATTTTTAAAGTTTATTTTTTATTCCATTTTTAGCGTTTTTTCCGCATTTTTCTACATGGAATCCGCTTTCAGTCTTTCAGCCCATTAAAGTAAAATTTGCCCTCTTTTCGATAAAGTTTATTTGGAATTCGCACAACGATTTTTGAATTTTTCGCGAATTCTAAAAACCAACCAATTCCAAACAATTGACAAGATAATTTATCGCGGGGCAGGAAAAACAAACATAAAAATCTACTAGTTTTAGTAAGTCTTAAACCGACATTTTCGACAACTGAATATACCAAAGTATCAAAAGGAACTAGACTTTACAATGTCTTAAGGGTTCTTTTCTTCACGCACTTGAAAACACCCGCTCGCTAATGTTAATCCTATGGGGCATCATTTATCCAATATCTCGTTTGCATCTGAATATTTTTAAACGATTTTTTTTCTTGCATTGGATAGCGGAGATCAATCTCTATTTCGGCCGTTGATTACTTTTTCGATTTTCTTTGCGGATTTTTTTTTTTTTTTTTTTTTTTTTTTACGAAGATACTTTCACTTTCGGAACCGGTCTCGAAAGTAAAAGTATTTTCCTAAAAAAAATCGAAAAAGTAATCAACGGCAGAAATAGAGATTGATCTCCGCTATCCAATGCAAGAAAAAACTAGTCGTTGGGGGCCACCGTAATACTTACCCATCATGGATATGCATAATATAAAATATGAAAATAAAAATGTGTAAACTACTTATAAAATGCACTGCAATTCAAATAAAATCGAGGCTTGATGACGTCACAAACTTTAAAGGCTCGATTACTGAATTGCTTGAAAGAAACCTCCTAATAACTCCAAAAATAATAATCCTATTAACTAGCGGTTTATTGCATCTGATTAAGCGTCAAATTTCCAATTAAAATATATCTTTGAAGTGAAATTTGGATGAAATACAGGGCCATGAAAAATCGAAGAATGTGGAAAATAGGATTCCAAATATCTCGGCAACTCATTATCCGATCGACTTCATGCTTTATGCAAAATTTTTTTTATTGTCTTTTATATTCATTTCTTAAAATAACCAATTTTGAAAATTTTTATATACCTTTTATCAGAACGAATATTTCGAGAGTACGAGAAAAATAGTCCCGGTTAATCGAGGTTATTGAAATTAAATAGGCTTCTTTCCATTATTACATACTAAGTACATACCAAATTGCAAGTCTATCTCAATTTTTTTCGGGAGATAGAGCGTTTACAGATACACAGACACACACACAGAACGACGGCAAAATTTTTTTTCTAAAAATATGTTTTTCGGAATCTCCAGTGTCTGAAACGTGTAAATCCGTCAAAAAAAATTTTCGATTTTCAAAACGATTACAAGATTTACCCTATACTACGTATGATGGGTAAGTAAAAATCGTTTAAAAATATTCAGATGCAAACGAGATATTAGAAAATGATGCCCCATAGGATTAACACTAGCGAGCGGGTGTTTTCAGGTGCGTGAAGAGTACCCTTAACTCAGTACCTCTCATTTTGACAAAAAATGACAAAAATGGTCGAATTACAGATTTTTATCCTAAAATGAACTTTAACATCTCTTTTAGAACATTATGATCAAATTTCTTGACAAGCTGATAAATAATAATGGAGATATGGTTAATTTTACGTATATCGCTTTAATATCTCTTTTTGTAAAGGAAATGTTTAAACTCATTTTTGCCGGTTCGTATTTTTTTTATATTCTCTATATAATCAAAATTCCAAGTCTTCCACAATTATCGAGCAAATTGTCTGTTTTATTTTTATTTTATTTATTTATGTATTACTATAATTATGTATCTTTAGTTTCTATGAGAGATAACTAACGTATCGACTTTTTGATATCTTTGAAACTTTTGTTTTTAAAACAAAACTGAACTTAAATATATGCAATTTTCATAGGTTTATTCCATAGACATACAATTATTAATTTATTTCCTCTGATCTAATCTTTGTATCAAAAATCCGATACTTAGGTTTGTGGAACAAAGTACCCCGAGTACAAGATTAAAAAATAAATAAAAAAATAAAAAAATCAAATTTGAAATACCAAAATTCAAAAAAGAAATTTTTTTTAAAGTTGTTAATTTAGAAATATATATATATTATCAATTTAAGGATTTTAATATCTAATGATTTTGGTTTATTGAAATATGATCCAAAAACTTTAAAGTTATGTGTTATTTTAAGAATAATTTTTTTTTTTTTTTGGTACTTTAACTATGAAATCAAACGAGTCTGTTCTGTATTGCTGATAAAGCAAAAGATCTTTCAGAAAATACTGTCAAATTTGACGATTTGAACTGAATTTCCGATCGCGATATTCCGAGAAAGTTCGCTATGAAGTAGCAATAATTTATAACTCAAGATGCAATGAATTTTTCGAAAAAATAAAAACGCTATTCGATTCCAAATCACTCCAATCATCACGCCAGCTTTTATGTTTAAAAGTCAATCCGTAAATGTGTCAAAAATAATAATAATAATAATTCGCGTTGTTGTGAGAGAAAATTAATTCATTCATTTTTTAAGAACAGTCATTGGGCTAGAGCTGCTATTCTATAAAAACAATTTAAAATATAACAAAGTTCTACGATATTAATTACTACTAATTAAAATTAATTATTTACTACAAAGTGCTTAAAATATCTATTTCCCCCCCCCCCTTTTAAAAACCACCCGATGCATCAGAAAATGAATTAAAATGTCAAATTTCGTCACGAACATACCTAGAAGTTCAATAAAACCATAAATCTATAGATTTTTAATTTTTTATTCTTAACTATAAATTTTTTAACCAAAAATAGAACCGACTTCAAAAACTACTACAAAGTAAAAAATAATTTTGTTTAGGTAATAGTTAATAAGAAATTAAATTAAGAGCATTGTATTTACCATGCATATTATTATATTTATGTACATTAATTTGATTTTTTGGAGTCGGTGCCAGCCAAGCCAAGTTAAAGCCATGTTACCATTTTTAAACATTTCATCTGATGTTATAAATGTGTATTTTCAAATGAGATTAGCAACTATATGTCGACAAACATTGCTTTGGAAATTAGTTAATCATTTAAATCATTGTATTTTCTACCATTTGACGAGTTATATGTATTTTTTTTTATTGTCTCGTATTTATGTAGATATAATTTATACGCGTGTTACGATTTATATTGGATGTTTTGTTTTGAATTTTGTACTTGGCTTGGCTGGCACCGACTCCAAAAAATCAAATTAATGTACATAAATATAATAATATGCATGGTAAATACAATGCTCTTAATTTAATTTCTTATTAACTATTACCTAAACAAAATTATTTTTTACTTTGTAGTAGTTTTTGAAGTCGGTTCTATTTTTGGTTAAAAAATTTATTTTTCGCTTTTTAGTAGTTTTTGAAGTCGGTTCAATTTTTGGTTAAAAAGTTTATTTTTCACTTTTTAGTAGGTTTTGAAGTCTGTTCTTTTTTTTGGTTAAAAAGTTTATTTATTACTTTAGTGGTATCCATATTTACATTAAACCATATTGTTGCTAATATCTTTTTTATTTCACGTTAACCTGGGCAGTAGACTCGAGTATCGAAGATTAGAAAATTTATCATTATTCTCATCTAATGTCTTTAAAGCCTTTAATGATATCTATATTTACAACAGTAGACTCGAGTACGGAAGATTAGAAAATTTATCTTTATTCTCATCTAATGTCTTTAAAGCCTTTAATGATATCTATATTAACATTAAACCATATTGTTGCTAATATATTTTTTATTTTACGCTAACCTTGGCAGTAGACTCGATTACGGAAGATTAGAAAATTTATCATTATTCTCATCTAATGTCTAAAGCCTTTAATGATATCTATATTTATATTAAACCATATTGTTGCTAATATATTTTTTTATTTCACGCTAACCTTGGCAGTAGACTCGATAACGGAAGATTAGAAGTTTTTATCATTATTCTCACCTAATCGTCTTGGATAATGTGTCATAATCGGGCTGTATACTACAGTTTTGATAACTGTGTAACTCACTGATTTCGGTGCTTATGCTTAATGCGTACTGATTTTTACGATCCGTACAAGGTAAATACACTACGCCAACAATGTCGCATATAATACTATTTGGAGCAACCCCTTTCTTTCTTTCTTTCTTTCTATATTGTCACTCTATAGTTAATATTACGTAGTAGAAATATTAAAAGACAATTGCAGAAGCATTTATATACAACAGTATTGTATAATATAATATAGATATTGAATATTTTAAAGGCAGTTTCCAACTAGTGCGCCACAGGTGATAAATCGCCAAATATTTTCTGTAACTCGTACATTTGTATGGGATTTGAAACAACAATGTATTTAATTATGCGCCAATAAACGCTCGTCAAAATATGCCAAACCGCTGTGAAACTGCAACAATGGAACTTTTAAAAGATTCAAAAGTAGATTTTTTGTGGCATAATTTATAGTTTTTATACGTACGTTGTATTATATTTATCCAATTCACAATTTTATGTAATTTTGCTTTTCAAATTTGGCAACATTCAAAACTTTTTGTTTAGATCTTAAAAAGTTTGTTCTATGAAAATAAATCCGACAAGTTAAAGCTGATTTAAATATGTCAGTCTTTTTATTATTTGCAACCTGCTGAAAGTCGTTTGCCCAACAACTGATGAACCGGATTTGACAATATCCGATTTGCTTAAAATTTTGTATATACGTTCATTGTGATAAGGAGCTCATTGGTTAAGTATAAAGAGGGGGAACAGTGGCTAATCTCCCCCTTTAATTTATTCATGCAGAATTATAATCCGATAAGTTAAAGCTGATTTAAATATGTCAGTCTTTTTTTTTATTTGCAAATTCACGTAATAGAATATTTTATGATATTAAATGAAAGTCGTCTGCCCAACAAATTAACTATTTTTAAAATGCTTATTTTTTTTCGTTTTTATTGAATTTCAGAAAAAATACTGAACCAATTTTCATAAAATTTAAAAATGGGACCAATTCGAGAGTATTCTCTTTCGAATAAAAAAAAAAAAAAATCACATAAATAGGACGCATAGTTCCGGAGTAATCGGTGAACATACATAAAATATTTTAAAAGATTCAAAAGTAGATTTGTTGTAACATAATTTATAGTTTGTATATGTACGTTGTATTATATTTATCCAATCCACAATTTTATGTAATTTTGCTTTTCAAATTTGGCAACACTCAAAAGCCAACAAATTAACTATTTTTAAAATGCTTATTTTTTTTCGTTTTTGTTGAATTTCTGAAAAAGTACTAAACCAATTTTCAAAAAATTTAAATGGGACCAATTCGAGAGCATTCTCTTTCGAATAAAAAAAAAAAATCACATAAATAGGACGCATAGTTCCGGAGTAATCGGTGTACATACATAAAAAAAAATAAAAATACATACACGTCGAATTGATAACCTCCTTTTTTGAGTCGGTTAAAAATAAAGGAATAGATTTTGTCATGAAAACATTAAACGTATTTTCAGCGCGATTTACAATATATCTAATTAAAAGACTAAAAGTAAATAAACGAAAAAAAAAAGTCAATTCAGACTTCTGAGAAGGGATTTCTGGGTTTATATCCCGGATAACTGCGTTGGCAGATTTCTCTGTAATTTTCCAAACGAATAAGAGAACAGAGAACCTGAGTTTTCTGTTTTACCTTTCGTTATATAACTCAATGATATAGAATGAAGATTTTGTATAGGGTACATCAATAACGAAAAAAAAAAAAAGAAGTGTCTTTGTAAAGAGTTTAATTGATGAAGCACCTTGAATTTAGCTTACCGAGCAACATAAGTTTCGATGAGGAGAAACAGCATTTACAGGCAAAGTAAACAGCCTTAGGGGTACACGGAGAATGGGGTTTTTCAACCGACGACCCCATTCTCCGTTTATCGCTGAAAGGCAATTTTCTTTGCCTGTAAATGCTGTTTCTCCTTGTGGAAACTTATGTTGTTCGGTAAGCTAAATTCAAGGTGTATCCCCAATAACAAAAAACTAAGGAAAAAAAAAAAAAAAAAGAAAAAGTCTTCGTAAAGTTTTATATTTATGTTTTTGGATGTCTGGTAAGTCGCAATATTTTTTTCATTAAGTTCTATCAATATTTTACAAATTAAAACAAGTACCTTTTTTCCCCTTTTTAATGCAACAATCTAAATTGGGTTATTTACTTTGCATGAAGTTTAATTTGATAATTTTCATTCCTCGCAGGTTTGTTTCAGTATTTGAGTATTCTTAATAAAATCACGCAGGAACACTTAATAAAAACCATAATAAAATTTTTATCACATCCCCTCCCCCCTTACACACACACAAAACATTAACTTACATAATCAGTAAAAGTCAAAATATTAAAAAAGAAAATTGTTTATAATTTAAGTAAAATAGTGTACTAATCTCTTCAAGAAATAATTAAAATACCAATGATAAATTCAACATATTACCACCAGAATTTGCTTTATATTTTTGTTTCGATTTGAATACATCTGAATAAAAATAAATATTATGCAAAGCAAGTTGCTCGGCAACTACGTTCAGATATTTTAAAGGACAAGGTCGTATCTAAGCGAAAAATAAATAAAAACGTTTGACCGACAAGTAAATATTTATTGAGTTCTTTCATTAAGTAGAAAGAAAAACCAGAAAAAAAGATTGTCATTTGAAAGTAGCCGATCCACCTACTAGTACTATTAAGTAATGAAATCTACTTCTTTTCATAGATGACACAATGTAGACTTGGAGCAAACGATGCTTCATCGATAAACGTTGAATAAACATTATCGCACTAATTTTCTATGTATATTATATTCCACTTAAAATAATAATTAATATATTATATAATTTGTATTTTACAATCTTTGTTGAAAAATTATCGAGATCATATATTGCTATCTAATTTAAACATATTTAGCCTAAATTAACTATAATATGCTCAGAATATAAATTTTGTAATAGTCGGGGGGGGGGGGGGGGGTCATTTTTTTCGTTGAGAAGGAGAGGAAGAAATACTGTTTCTAATGAAATTTAATGATTTTCTCTTTTGAAAATTTTTTACTTAAACTTTTCATCATTTTCCATAACTTTTTTTTTTCTGAGAATGTTGCATGTCTCCCCACAGAATGATTTTTATGGCTGGTAGGTACTGCATTAGCTCAGAAAGCGGAAAAGCTTGCCACATTCCCGGCTTGTACTCTATAACGCTTTATAATTGCGATAGTTTCAATTTACTTGTCTATAACATTTAAACCTACGTTTATGAAAGTAGTACGTCAGATTTCACTACTACATCATTCACTAACCCCTCATTTTCACATTCATTTTCATTGGCATAACCGTTGACCGGAAATTATCCCAACTCCAAAATTTTACTTAGCGACACGTATACGTGCCACATAAGATGCTTAGAATCCTCGATTATTCCCACCAGTTATTTTTTATTGTAAGCTTTGCCTCATTGAATCCTAGCATTTCTGCAATTCAATTAGGCAAAAATTTCTGTTTTGAAAAACTGGTGGTAAAAGATTAAAAATTCTATAAAGGACGCTCGTCGCGAAGGGGTTAATCTGATGTCGAATAAGATCATTTATCTTCGCGGTTTATTTTTATTTAGATTCATATAATTTGATCCTATTTCGAAAAGTTTTATAGCATTAAAATTTTATTTTTAGGTTGCATGCTTACACCAATAGAAAGGGAAAAAGGATAGATTTTTAGTTTTTTTTTAATATTTGACTGTATCAAATTGGATTCAATTTCATTTGTTTAAATGTATACCCAAAGCTTTAGAAAATGCATAACGACTAGCAACCAGATTAATTAAGTAATACTACATACTACAAAAATGAAAGAAAATTAACTGAACTGAAACAGTAATTAATGTGGTATAAAGTTTTAGACGTTGAAATGTTGAAGACAGTTCGATAACAGAAAAGTAGGCAACTGTTGACGGCGAAGGTTAAGAAATAATTTATATAAATGAATATAAAAAAAAAATATTCAGTCAAAAACAAGCACGCGTAAACATAGGACAATAAACTTTTTTAGCGTTGAAACCATTTACGTTGATTCAAACAATAAAGAATGGGATATAAAGGTTCTTTATCATCACCGTATGATACACTAACAAACATCGGTTTGAAACTTATATTAACTTATAAAATTAACAGCAGCATACTTCAAAATTTTCACTGGAATTGATAGAAAACAATTAAACATTTTTAAGACTAAAAATGGTCATTTCTTCATTTTAGCATTCAGCAACGAAGTTTGTTTCTTTTTCTTTAAATCAAATAGCACGGCTGCAGTATACATATTTGAAAATTTTATATATAAAAAAAAAAGATAGAATAAATCATCCTTTAATATCGCAACTGCTTTTAATTTTTCATTATTTCGTTGTAACACTTCCTTCTACAAGTTATTATATACTCAATTTCACAATCAAGATAATGTTTAGTTTATATTTTTTTCAATATATTCATTTTTAAGGTCGCAAAAATACGCAATTAATTTTCCATCCAAAAATGAAGAAATTTATTAGGTGATAGCACACCTACTTCCTCCCTATTTCCAAACAAAGGTAAACAAACCAACGACCGGACCGGTTCAAGCTGAAGTCCTTATTAGTCTTGCAAAAGAAGAATCTGTTTTACTCTATTTCTACTTCAGTTGAAAAAGAAAGAAAAAAAAAGAAAAAAAAAAGCTAATAGGCTTCTACTTATTTTTAACACGTCAGAGGAAAGGAAAGAAAATTTATATCCACTGAGTTACCGTCAATAAAAACTAGTCGTTGGGGGCCACCGTAATACTTACCCATCATGGATATGCATAATGTAAAATATGAAAATAAAAACATGTGTAAACTATTTATAAAATGCATTGCAATTCGAATAAAATCGTGACTTGACGACGTCAAACTTTAAATGCTCGATTACTGAATTGCGTAAAAGGAACATCCTTGTAACTCCAAAATTGATAATCATATTAACTAACGGCGTCTGATTAAGCGTCTCATTTCCAATTAAAATATATCTGAATTGAAATTTGAATGAAATGCAGTGTCATGAAAAATCGAAGAGTGTGGAAAATAGGATTACAAATATCTCGGCAACTCATTACCCGATCGACTTCATTCTTCATGCAAAATTTATGTTTTTTTATTATCTTTTATATTCAATCAACAATTTGAAAATTTATGTACCTTTTATCAGAATGAATATTTCGAGAATCCCCAAAATAGTTCCGGATAATCGAGGTTACTGAAATTCAATAGGCTTCTTCCCATTATTACATACTAAGTACATACCAAATTCTAAGTCTCTATCTCAATTTGTTCGGGAGTTAGAGCGTTTATAGACAGACAGACGGACAGCAATTTGTTTTTCTAAAAATATGTTTTTCGGAATCTAGTGTCTGAAACGTGTAAATCCGTCAAATTTTTTTTTTCTATTTTCAAAACGATTACAAGACTTACCCTATACGACGTATGATGGGTAGGTAATAAATACGTTCATTTTATTAAAAATACTACAATTAAAAGTCTTGTCAGTCAGTTCAATATCAAACGAAAGCTTCCTTTGGGTGGGAGGAATTTTTACAGTTAAGGTTTACAACAAATCAAATTTATGTAAGAAAGTAAAAGTAAATTGAGAAATCTTTATTAAGATAAATTTTGCATAACATAAAAAGGTACCCCCCCCCCCACCCCTTTAACCAGAAGAGAATATTATTTATTGCCAGTGATTTTCCAAATTCTTTTTTATTTCTTCACTCCAGTAAATACAAACGCAAATACTAGTGCACGCGAATATACGTTTATATACGTTTAAACGTATACGTAGTTCAGCTTTTTTTTTCCATATTATACCTATTCAAAATCGTTACCGGTTACAATATGTGTTAAACTTATATTCGCGAGCACTAGCAAATACCCTTATTGTAAACTTTTGAAACTTTTACTATGCATAGACCTTTTTCTCTCTCCTACATTATTGAAGAAAGCATGCTTTTAGGTTGGTTGGTTGATTTTATGATGGCCGTTTATCAACACGAGGGTTATAGGCTCTGGAGGAAGTGCCCTCCGTGGTGGTCTTTCTAAGGGATGCTATCCTAAACCGTATTTACGGCAAGGATCGAAGAAAACCACTCGTGCTTTTAGGAAAAGAAAATTTTTGAAGACGGGGGCGAACAGAATTTTGACTTTCCTGCAAGGAAAACTAACAACCAAACCAATATGCGAATACACGAAGTAATACACCAATACCGGTAACTTTCACAGGACGGTACAAACCGCAAACACCCGGTCTTTCAATTTTGAAACAAACTTTAATGAGAAGATGAGTAAGTCAAGATCAGCATAATGGCATTCTTACGTAAATAGGTGAATTAGTTATTTGGAAAAGAAAACTCTACACGCATAACAAAATAATAGATCAACTATGATGAAGAAGGGGGGGGGGGTGCAAATAATGCCATATGGTTGAAAAAGAAGCACCATGGATAATTCTATTTTTCTCTTGAATATCGAAACCAACCATTAAAATAACTTTTTTCCACCCAAGAATTTTTCGCATAAATGTTAGCCTAAAGAGAAATAAGTTTCAAGGAAATGAATAAAATGCCTGGAAATCCAACAAACCCACAGCTCAGGTTATTGGCAGGCACCCAAATCCGCTGCACGTCGAGAAGTTTTTTCTTTGATAATCTCTAGAAAACGTGGAGAACGCTCAATGTGTTTACGTTTTTTAGTGGGCGTGTGCGCAACGTCACAGATAATCATTTACAATTTGCCTTCCGATCGGTAACAATTTAAGTAAATACGAGTCTCAATAAAATAAATGCTCGTTAAGTTTTATCAGACATGTGTTGATATCGTTGAACACAGAAACGTGCGGTGCGACATCTCATCTGGAGAAATAGCAATGGGAATGTTGCAATGTCCTTTTACACAATTCCCGAAATTTTCGCTACGATGTAAAATGTAAATTATTAATACAAATGTATATTTATTAATTTTTTTATGAAATATCCAAACCAATGACAATCTTAATTTTTTCTTTTTTATATTTAACTTTCACTAGGACTATCAAACTTATTACTTACCCATCATACGTAGTATAGGGTAAGTCTCGTAATCGTTTTGAAAATCGAAAAAAATTTTTTACGGATTTACACGTTTCAGACACTGGAGATACCGAAAAACATATTTTTAGAAAAAAAATTTTGCCGTCCGTCTGTGTGTCTGTAAACGCTCTATCTCCCGAAAAAATTGAGATAGAGACTTGCAATTTGGTATGTACTTAGTATGTAATAATGGGAAGAAGCCTATTTCATTTCAATAACCTCGATTAACCGGAACTATTTTTTTCGGACTCTCGAAATATTCGTTCTGATAAAAGGTATATAAAATTTTTCGAAATTGTTAATTTTAAGAAATGAATATAAAAGACAATAAAAAAACATAAATTTGACATAAAGCATGAAGTCGATCGGATAATTAGTTGCCGAGATATTTGGAATCCTATTTTCCACACTCTTCGATTTTTCATGACCCTGTATTTCATCCAAATTTCACTTTAAAGATATATTTTAATTGGAAATTTGACGCTTAATCAGATGCAATAAACCGCTAGTTAATAGGATTATTATTTTTGGAGTTATTAGGAGGTTTCTTTCAAGCAATTCAGTAATCGAGCCTTTAAAGTTTATGACGTCATCAAGCCACGATTTTATTTGAATTGCAATGCATTTTATAAGTAGTTTACACATTTTTATTTTAATATTTTACATTATGCATATCCATGATGGGTAAGTATTACGGTGGCCCCCAACGACTAGTTTTTCGTTTAAAATAAGTAGTTGCTCTTGCGTGCATCATGTGTAAGCCTGTATGCTACAGCAGAGGGTAGGCAAAAAACACTATTTTCAAATTCACTTTAAGTTTTATTATTTAATTATTATATAATCAACATCTGCTTACACGCATTTAAAACATTGTGTAAAACCACAACATTCAGAAAACTTCTTTTCGTTTTTAGACTACGTGGTATAATAACTACTTTTCAACAATATATAATGGTTGGAAATATTTTCCTTTAATGTAAAGTATTTTTCTTTGGAAGTATAGTTATGGTAAAGATTATGAAATTGAAGTTTTATATTTTAAACACAAAATTAATAAACAAAGCTTTTTTTTTCTTGGGGGGGGGGGGGGATTAAAAAGAAAATATCTAAAATAATTTCTCCATTTAAAAATAAAAATTTAACTAGTCAAGATAATTTTTATAATGGTAAAACGAAAAACAAAAAAGTTAAATTTGACACGTTAATTGAATTGAAAAATTCATATACCTAACAGATTCACCGACAAAAATTACAATATATATATTTTTTTTTAAGACTTAATAAATTTGCCCAGGGTTTAATAAATTTATCCTCAATAATTTAAACCAGGCAAGCGCAATCGAAAACTATTTTGGAGGAAGAAATTTTAAATTCTGTTTGGCAGGTAACTTTTCTATGTTAAATTCACAAACGCAAGCGTATTTGCATTGTTAAGAGTATGTTTACATCTAATTCTTTCAAACAATGTTTAGAAGAGTGCAGCTTCAAACACAAACAGTGCTTTGTTTTCTCCATGACCGGCCATGGGTGTGATCCAGCTCTTATACGATCAACTTCTGAAGGATGATTACCAACTTCCTCAAGGACATTTGTTATAATTAACGATCTTTTCCCACAACACAGTATTAGTCGTTCGCCACCAAATATGAAAAGACTTTTTATTATTATAAAAAGGGGAGAAAAAAACAGGCTAGATTAATAGAAAAATAAAAATTGAGTACAAGAAAAAGTTTAGATGAAGATAGACTGAACCAAAAAACAGAGTTCCTTTTTAATTAATTTATTTTATTATTAGTTACTGTTAGTATGCATTCTTATTTGCCAATAAATTTATCATTTTGTGACATTATAGATTGGATAAACAGGAATTGTAAAATCAGTATTTTCCAGGGTTGGCAAGTTTTTGACAGTGTGACGGTTTTAACCGTCATGTCAAAAACCCCTTTTTGACAACAACTGTCAAAAACCTAAAATTGTGTCCAAAAACTGCTTAAAATTATTTTTACAACAACATTAAATTTACCATTTTTCATAATTTTTATTGTTATATACATGGGTAAACTTTGACAGTTTTAGACATTTAAAAACCACATATCCTGTATAAAATCAGGGGTCGATCCAGGAAAAAGTTAAGGGCTATCTAGAATCCCTTCACAAAAATAGATTTAATAAATCAGGTCCCTTCACAAAATTCCTCTTAATAAGACAGGTCCCTTCACAAAATTTCTTTTAATAAAATTGTCCCTTCACAAAATTCCATTCCATAAAAACATGCTCTCCATTATTTTTATTGTGTTAGGTTTTAAAATGTATAATTTACAAAGAAAACAAGTTCACAAGAAAGGAAAACTTTAACAAAAGGACTTAAAGAAGTTATCATTAAATGCTTGGTTTGAAAACGAGCAGCTGGATTTCATCTTTCATAACAAAATGGTCACAAAATAAATTTCATAAAATTAATTTTTAGTTTTCACAAAATGGGCCTCAAGAAGAAAAAAAATCTGTCGACCCCTGAAAACTCAAAACATGATTTTGGTTTAACAAATTACTTAGAAAATAATCGAAAGCTATAAATATATAATAAAAAAAATAATTAAAAGTATTATTACATAAAAAATATAAACTAATCAAACTATTAAATAGTACTTGCAGAGTTCCCCCCCCCCCCAGGCAGTTTCAGAAGGGTGCTGCACCTTGCCTGCCATTTGATTTACAAAATAGCACTCTTCTTGACCCTCAGTAAAATAAGTGTCTTTTTTCTTTTTTGTATTAAAAAATTTGCTTTTGTAGTAAAAAATTCCTCAATGTTGTCTTAAAAAGAGTGCTCTGACTTTTAAATATTAAAAGTGACTTTAAAAACCAAAAGTATGCCTTTAGCAATAAGTGCCCTTAAGAATCTGAAAAGTGCTCTCAAGAATCCAAAAAGTGCCCTTAAGAATAAAAAAAGTGCCCTTTTCTCACCAGCAGCACCCTGCCCTTTTTTAAACCTGGGGGGGGGGGGGGGGAATTCTGGTAGTTGTATATTTGTTGTAAAATGTATATAATTTAATGTATAAAATTTCATATAAATTATATACTTGTTATTTTTATATTGTTTTAATGTTTGCCCCCCCCCCCCCCCCAAAAAAAAAAAAAAAAAAAAAAAGATACTAATGAACAGAGGAATGTTTTTTTTTTCAACTAGGTAAATCATATTCAAAAGGTTGGAGTATCATAGTTGAGATTTATTCCAACAGAGCGAAAAATACCGGAGCCAGGACTCTAACCTGGGTCTGTTCATTATGACTTAATTATATGGTATACAAGAGTGTTGCATCATATTCATCATGTAAAAATACTATAGTTATAGCTCGGATGAATAAAATTAGCGCTGCAGTTCAGAGCCATGTCGAACAAATAAGAGTGAATTATGCCAACCAGGATATCGTTGGGATAGCTTAGTAGTTAGGAAGAGCGTTGGCACGGCAAGCTAAAGTACCCAGGTCCGAGTCCTGGTCCCGGCATTTTTTGCTCTGTTGGAATAAATCTCAGCTATGATACTCCAACCTTTGAATAAAAAAGTTATTTTATAATGCATAAAAATTAAATTTAACATAAATAAATAGTTCTAAATAATTAAACTGAAACACTAACATAATAAAATGAAGATTATATACAGGGTGTCTCAAAAGGTCGTTTACAAACTAAACATGCAGGTCTGTCATATCATGATGAACAAGATTTACATAGCAACTTGTGTTCGAAAATGCAAACTGCGACCGCAAGAGGGCGATGATCGCAGGTGTGGAGGGGAAGAAAGAAAGTATATTGAAAGAAGTATTAATATGACTTTTATTAAAGAACATGGTTTAATTTACACAAGATGTTCAAAATTCATTCCATTCGCCGCAATGCATGCTTCAAAACGTCGACGCATGAATTCACGGACCCGTTCAAAATGGGAAAATCCGGCTGTGCGACCCGTTGTTGCAAATACCAGCCTGCAAAGGCAACGCGTTGGGGATAATCGTCAACGCACAATGCCTGTACTCTTTGTAAGTGGTAGGGGTGGTTTAGAGCTCCTATAATATCTAGTATAGAAGCCTTACCCCCTAACTCACCGTCAACCTCAACTGGCGAGTTACGCTGTAACTCTCGGTTGACCCTGAAATCAAATTCTCCGCCAACTCAACTAGCCGAAAATGGAGGAGAAAACGAAACGTAAGTTCAGTAACTGAACTAACCTATTCGTCTACAGTTATTCGACACGCGCATGTGCAATTGAAGCAAAGATGGCGGTTGCGTTGACAAGTGTTTTGACGTTTATTTCGTTTTCAATGCTATTTGTGATGCAGAAAGCAAACGAAATGTTAATTTAAATAATAATAATAATGTGAAAGAATGTGTTACTTTTAATTATTAGCCCTTTTAGGATATTTTCACTCTGTAAAGTCAAGATTATAGTGATTATTAAGAAAGTTTTCAAGACGTAAAATATCTACTGAGAATATTTGGTAGCGCCATCTAACGAATGTAAAATCAAATGTTCTTACACTCAAATATTGTATGTAAGATTCAAATCTTTTTTTTTTTTTTTAAGAATAAAAAACAGCAGGTTTTCTTAAATTTCAGATTTATTCCTACACTTCATGTTTGTTTAAAGAATAAAATTATAGAAGATGGAATTTTGCGTTAAAATATCGTTATAATATATAAAAATGTTTATCCGTTTGTAATAGATAAATAATTTGAACTAATATGTACTTGTTAGTTAAAAATAATTATTTTTGTTTGAAAGAAACATTTTTAAGAGGATTATTTGAAAATTTTCGCAGTTCACGAGAATTTTTTCAAACAGCTTTTTAAACTATTATATATGAAATTAAAAATATATATATATATATATATATAAACCCCACCTTTTTGAGTCTCGTATAAGGGATAAATGCTACCAAGCATGCAATTTCATCCAAGATAATTTAATTGAATCTGTAATCAATTATTTTAGTTAAATAAAACACATACATTAGAAATAAATATATGAAAATATATTTTTATATAATATTCTTGCAAAATAAATAAATCTAGCTCGCTATTTGCTTTTATTCCACTTATTAGTGTTAGCATGGTCATAAAATTGTTTATTAAACGTAGATAATATATATATATATATATATATATATATATATTCTTTAATCAAAAAACTTAAAAAAAAAAAAAAAAAATCCTATAAAATTTTGTAAAAATGAGCATTTTATGACTGTGACAATATTTTTAAACCACCAAATCAAAATGTTAATTCAAAATTTATTTGTAAATTTATTTATCAAAAAGTAAACACTCCAATTTCCCTTTAATCAAATAACTAAAAAAAAAAAAAAAAAAAAAAAAAAAAAAAAAAAAAAAGTCTTGTTAGTTAAAAATAATTATTTTTGTTTGAAAGAAACATTTTTAAGAGGATTATTTGAAAAAATTCGCAGTTCACAAGAATTTTTTCAAACAGCTTCTAAAATTATTATATATGAAATGAAATATATATATATATATATATATATATATATTAGTTATAATAATTTACACATAAAAAAAACACTTTTTTGGGTCTCGTATAAGGGATAAATGCTACCAAGCATGCAATTTCATCCAAGATAATTTAATTGAATCTGTAATCAATTATTTTAGTTAAATAAAAAACATACATAAAAAATATATGAAAATATCTTTTTATATAATATTTTTGCAAAATAAATAAATCTAGCTCCCTATTTGCTTTTATTCCACTTATTAGTGTTAGCCTGGTCATAAAATTGTTTATTAAACGTAGATAATATATATTTTTTTTCAAAAAACTTAAAAAAAAAAAAAAAAAATACTATAAAATTTTGTAAAAATGAGCATTTTATGACTGTGACAATATTTCTAAACCACCAAATCAAAATGTTAATTCAAAATTTATTTGTAAATTTATTTATCAAAAATCCAATTTACTCCAATTATGCTCTTTCAATACTCTGTTTTGTTTCGTTATTGAAAACTGAATCAAGGGAGGACAGAACCCATAAAGACTATTGCTACGTCATGTGATACCTTTGGCCAGTGAGATATACACATTTCAACCTGCCGTCGAGTAACCCAGAGTCGAATAACCATGTCCCTGAAGTTAACGAAGAATTCGGAAATTTCAACCGGCAGTTACCCCCTAACTCACCGTCAACCTCAACTGGCGAGTTACGCTGTAACTCTCGGTTGACCCTGAAATCAAATTCTCCGCCAACTCAACTAGCCGAAAATGGAGGAGAAAACGAAACGTAAGTTCAGTAACTGAACTAACCTATTCGTCTACAGTTATTCGACACGCGCATGTGCAATTGAAGCAAAGATGGCGGTTGCGTTGACAAGTGTTTTGACGTTTATTTCGTTTTCAATGCTATTTGTGATGCAGAAAGCAAACGAAATGTTAATTTAAATAATAATAATAATGTGAAAGAATGTGTTACTTTTAATTATTAGCCCTTTTAGGATATTTTCACTCTGTAAAGTCAAGATTATAGTGATTATTAAGAAAGTTTTCAAGACGTAAAATATCTACTGAGAATATTTGGTAGCGCCATCTAACGAATGTAAAATCAAATGTTCTTACACTCAAATATTGTATGTAAGATTCAAATCTTTTTTTTTTTTTTTAAGAATAAAAAACAGCAGGTTTTCTTAAATTTCAGATTTATTCCTACACTTCATGTTTGTTTAAAGAATAAAATTATAGAAGATGGAATTTTGCGTTAAAATATCGTTATAATATATAAAAATGTTTATCCGTTTGTAATAGATAAATAATTTGAACTAATATGTACTTGTTAGTTAAAAATAATTATTTTTGTTTGAAAGAAACATTTTTAAGAGGATTATTTGAAAATTTTCGCAGTTCACGAGAATTTTTTCAAACAGCTTTTTAAACTATTATATATGAAATTAAAAAAATATATATATATATATATATAAACCCCACCTTTTTGAGTCTCGTATAAGGGATAAATGCTACCAAGCATGCAATTTCATCCAAGATAATTTAATTGAATCTGTAATCAATTATTTTAGTTAAATAAAACACATACATTAGAAATAAATATATGAAAATATATTTTTATATAATATTCTTGCAAAATAAATAAATCTAGCTCGCTATTTGCTTTTATTCCACTTATTAGTGTTAGCATGGTCATAAAATTGTTTATTAAACGTAGATAATATATATATATATATATATATATATTCTTTAATCAAAAAACTTAAAAAAAAAAAAAAAAAATCCTATAAAATTTTGTAAAAATGAGCATTTTATGACTGTGACAATATTTTTAAACCACCAAATCAAAATGTTAATTCAAAATTTATTTGTAAATTTATTTATCAAAAAGTAAACACTCCAATTTCCCTTTAATCAAATAACTAAAAAGTCTTGTTAGTTAAAAATAATTATTTTTGTTTGAAAGAAACATTTTTAAGAGGATTATTTGAAAAAATTCGCAGTTCACAAGAATTTTTTCAAACAGCTTCTAAAATTATTATATATGAAATGAAATATATATATATATATATATATATTAGTTATAATAATTTACACATAAAAAAAACACTTTTTTGGGTCTCGTATAAGGGATAAATGCTACCAAGCATGCAATTTCATCCAAGATAATTTAATTGAATCTGTAATCAATTATTTTAGTTAAATAAAAAACATACATAAAAAATATATGAAAATATCTTTTTATATAATATTTTTGCAAAATAAATAAATCTAGCTCCCTATTTGCTTTTATTCCACTTATTAGTGTTAGCCTGGTCATAAAATTGTTTATTAAACGTAGATAATATATATTTTTTTTCAAAAAACTTAAAAAAAAAAAAAAATACTATAAAATTTTGTAAAAATGAGCATTTTATGACTGTGACAATATTTCTAAACCACCAAATCAAAATGTTAATTCAAAATTTATTTGTAAATTTATTTATCAAAAATCCAATTTACTCCAATTATGCTCTTTCAATACTCTGTTTTGTTTCGTTATTGAAAACTGAATCAAGGGAGGACAGAACCCATAAAGACTATTGCTACGTCATGTGATACCTTTGGCCAGTGAGATATACACATTTCAACCTGCCGTCGAGTAACCCAGAGTCGAATAACCATGTCCCTGAAGTTAACGAAGAATTCGGAAATATCAACCGGCAGTTAGATTCGCGAACCTCGGGTTACTCAACTGAGAGTTGCACGGGAAGTTGAAGGTTGGTGGTGAATTGACCGGTTAGATTCGCGAACCTCGGGTTACTCAACTGAGAGTTGCACGGGAAGTTGAAGGTTGGTGGTGAATTGACCGGTAAGGGTGGTTCGTGTCCACATGCAGTATGCGCATAATGCTGGAACGACGTACACCCAAGACGCGTTCGCTTGCTCGGAGACTTGTTTGCGGGTTCCTGTCAAGTTCCCGTAGCACTGTTTCCTCTACGATAGGCGTGTGTGTAGTGCGTTCTTGACCGATGTAGCTACTTACATGGTAAGCTCCTGCTTCACGCAATCTGCGGTGCAATTGTCCAAACAAAACATGACTTGGCTGACGTCTGCTTGGGAAGCGCTGAAGGTACATCCGTACCGCGGCTCGGGCATTTCCATCCGCGGCGCCATATACGTAATGCATATCGGCCAATTCTGCGTTACTAAACCGATTCATCCTTCTCCTGCAACGTCTTCGCCTGAAATGATTGTGCTTTCCACTCTCCCGTAAGTCTGCGCTCATCGCCCTCTGCGGCCGCAGTTTGCATTTTCGAACACATGTTCCTATGTAAATCTTGTTTATCATGATATGACAGACCAGCATGTTAAGTTTGTAAACGACATTTTGAGACACCCTGTATATATATATATATATATATATATATGCAAATATTGAAAATAACAAACCATCTTCTTTTAAGTTATTGATTTAAAGAGCGTTTAATTATATGGATTTCATATTATAATTCATTTAATTGCTCAAAGAACATTTGTGTTACAATTGTGGTTTATATTTAATATTTATGAATAAAAACAAACATTTAGAATCATTAACTTATGGTATCATTAACTATAGGTAACTTATGATCAGTCATTGAATAGTCGCCACTTTAGCTTTAACACAAGCCTTTATATATATATATATATATATATATATATATATATATTTTTTTATTTTTTTTTAAAGCATAAATTAGATTGCTATTTTTTTTTATAATAAACCGAATACTTAATAGTAATAAAAATATAAAAAGTACTTTGAAAAATGCATTTAATAGTAGTTTCAATATTTTTAGCTATTTTTCCTAGCATGGCAATGTCATTTAACATGTCATGTCAAAAACAACTTTTTGACGTCAAAAACCCAACCCTGGTATTTTCACAAAAATTTTGCTGTTCTATAAAATGTGCATAAATTCTAAGCTTTTGCAATAGTCTTGACAAGAAAAGCTTTTATGCTACACTTACTTTTAAAATATTTGACGAGCCCACAGAGCCGAAAATTCATCCACAGAACCTCACTTAAACAGTTTAAGAGAAACAGAGCGATTGATTATACAGGGTGTCGCAAAAAACCATTAAAGCAAGATCCCCCCCCCCCCCCCCCCGAGAGACGTATCCAATGAAAATTTAAAAAGCAAAATAAGGTAGGAATTAAGATTATGTTGATGAAATAGTTAATTTTCAGAAAGTTACACTTTTAAAATATTTAATCGGCCCCTGGGTTCTATAAGTTGAGACACCCTGTATAAAGGAGTATCAGGGTTTGCGACACTTGTTACAAGTAACGCAAGTAAAATGCGAACTAAGATGAAGATTGTGTTTTTAAAATATCTAAAAATGGACACTCATTTTTACAAGGTAATTTTAGAGATTTGAGAGTTTAAAATCTTCGGTCATTTAAGTTGCTTTGACATATTAAAAATAAAATAATATTGGGGGTTGCAATAAGTGTGGGCATTATGTGCTGATCCCGGGGCAAAACATTTTAGGAGCCTTTGTTTGCTACAAAAGGTTTAAAAAATAAGTTTTTTTACACAATCGAAAAGTGTTTATGAATTCGGTTACTCTGTCTGTCCGTGCGCTAACTCTCGTAAATGTACTCGGATTGACATGAAATTTTTATACAAAATTGCATTTCACTATAGAATGTTCGGGATTGAAAATGAGGTGTGTAGCATTTATAGTTCATGTACAGGAACACACAACAGAATTCCGTTACATTATGGTCTATGCGGAAATTATCGTTTGCGGCGCATTTTATGGATGTTACGATATTTCAAACATAATGAAACTAATGTGTATTACTGAGGTGGACTACAGCATACTTTTATCGGAGTACACAATTAGTAGCATGAATAGTTCAACTGCAGGGACGTACAAAATTCCTTTACATTATGATTTATGGGGAAAAATCGTTTGCGGTGTATTTTGAACATTTTATGATACTTGAAATATAATGAAATTTAAAAAGGATCACTAAAGTTCAATACACCTTATTTTCTATATATTACGGAGTGCCTAGGATTTATCGATCATGTACAGAACAGAGACGTACAAGATAATTCGGCTTAGACCGATTATGATCGGTAATTGCTAGAATAGAAGTGCTCTTTCCGCTGTGATTTTTATGTAATACTAGCGAACCCGCCCGGCGTTGCCCGGGCCCGAGATAATTACAATCTCAGAGAAAGGCGTTAACCCCCTCCCTCTCCATACCCGCAAATATAATGAATAATTTGTTCAGGAGAACCACTGTCACCTACATTAACGCGATCATTAAAAAAAGAATTACATTTTTCTGATAATTAGAACCTAACGAAGACTCTTACGCTAAAATAGCTGGCAGATGACACCCCTTCCCGACCTCAATTTCAAATCTATATCTTAATTAGTTACCTAAATTTTTGTTCATTAGTAAAAACTGGCAATTATTTCCTTTCATTTTCGCAAACTAAATGGAGGGATCGGCCCGAGAAAGTCTCTTTGTAGTTCAGTTTTTAATGAAAGCAGATCCCTGTCTGAAACTTTCTCAGATCGTTTTCACTGTCGCCGGCAGATTTTTGGCAGTTTTTTGCATAAATTAAAAAAAATTAGCAACCGAATTTTTCGAAAATCACATAGTCAGATACAGAATATTTTTTTACATATGCTCAGAAATTTTCAAATTGATATCTCAATTAGTTTTCTTAAAATTCGCTAATTAGTAAAATAATTTCGAATTCGTTCATTTCCGCTAGCAAATCCAATGCGGCAGTTCGTTTCTTTCGCCATTTTGATTTAAAAGATGATATTTTAGAAGCGATGGTTAATGAGAATCTAATTAATATCTGGGCTAATTATCAAACTATTAAAATTCTGAGGTTCAGGCGCACATGGCCAGACGTTGAACTATCCACACCTAAATTTCCAGACTTCTAGGTGGGCTAGATTTTGCTAGCCCCCCTCCCCCCCCCCCCCAGAGAGAGAGAGAGAGAAACTTTCTTTTATTAATATAGATTTAGTGTACTAGGTGTTTTTTACAAATTCTGTAGAGCATATCAGGGCTGCACGAAATACCTCGATTATGGGCCACAATTGCTGAAAATTTATTTTACTGAGTTATGTATCTTTTAAATTGCTTATTTAGATCTCATTTCATCCTATGAAAACATTACATTTCTTAATAATATTCGGTTAGTGTTGGAAAGCGTTTCATAATCTATGCCGGATAAATGATTTTTCGTTCTTGTTAAAGTCTTGTTGAGGGTTCTATACGCCATTGAATGGGTGTATGTTTGTGTTCACGCGTCATGTATTTACCACAAAATTAATTTTACACATACGCATGCACAGAGTAAAAAAGAATTGAGAATTTTTCTCCACACTATGCGAGTGATAATGGTTCATAACCCTTCCCAGACGAAAATTCCTGCTTGAGATACATTTTCGACTTCTTTCTTCTCATCTAAGTTTATCTTTAACCAAAGCAAACAAGTATAAAGTAAATCTTATCAGAGAATAAAAAACAACACGCTGTCTAAGAGCAATTTTTAACGCAGAATGAAAGTTACCTGTAATTCAAGTCTTATTTAAACACTGGATGCAAGCATGCACTTCGGATGAAGATAATTGCTACGCTGCAATGTTGATTTTGTTAATGCGGAGATCAGTTACAAAATCAACCATTATTTTACATAAAGGCGGCGGAAAACGAAAGCACTGATATAAGAATTATTGTAATTTGCATAGAAATAAAACCGCCCTCAACCACACTTTTTTTTTTTTTTTTTTTTTTTTTTTTGGGGGGGGGGGGGGATGCAACACCTGACGAATAAATTTCGCTTTAACTGCATTTTTTTTTTTCAAACTTCTAAACATTCCACAATTTCAATTTTTAAAGCGTCGAATAGAAAAAAAAAAAAGTTCTTTAAAACTAAATTTGTTTGGAAAGAGAATCTCAATTGAGTAAATTTTTATGGCTCTAAAAATAATTTTCAAGTATGATTTTTTAAAAATCTATCTACAGCGTGCAGCCCGATTACGAAAGATTAACCAGTTTGTTCTTAAAACAATATACACAGTTCAGCATTTGTTTCCGGCTAATGTCATATAACGAAATTAAAACTTCATCAATAAATAAAACACAAATTTAACAGGCATGCAATCGAACTACGCGCTTAAACCACCGAAAGTATCAATCTTCGTAGCGAAAATTTTGACGATTTCTTGATCTATTAACTCTTGGAATGCGGCCTATACGAAAGTTTTTAATACATTTCGAAAAAAACACACATTTTTTTTAATATATTTATTTAAAACATTTTTTTTAAATACATTCTCTTTCATTTAAATACGATTCTATTTTTAATTATTTTGAATATCTTTATTAATTGACAGTTAAAAGTAGAAATTGTCGGTTTTTAAAAATATTAAAAAAGTTATTTAAGGGGACAGCTACAGATGCGAAATCGACGAAAAACAGTCAATAGTTATGTGCTATTTTCTGAAACACTGAATATCTTTTAATATTTTTAGGGTTTCGTTCATCTCACAAAACCCTATTACTCCCGCTCCGTTGTCTGTCCGTCACAGAGCCGTTCTCAGAAACTATATAACTTATAGGCATGAAAATTTGTGTACTTATAGCTAAATACCTACTATGAAACTCAAAATCATAAAATTTGAAAACATCGTATTTTAATATAGAGATAAAAAACGAAAATTCTAACAGCCTTCTCCTATTAAATTTAAACATTTTCCGTTATAGCAGTTGCCAACAATTAAAAATCCACAATAAAATTCTTTCTGCAATAATTAATTTTCTATTGAAAGATTTCCATGGGGAAAATTGAAAATGAAATAAAAAGTTTCACATATTGAAAAAAAATATTAATATGACGTCATATTGGTAATAAAACTGAAATTTTCAAACATTTCTCAATAATACAAGAAGTAGAAGTATGTGTAAGTACAGAAAATAGGTTAATATGACGTCATTAGAGAGTTAAAAAGAAAATTAATCTGATGTCATATTGGAAGTTTAACGGATTTTTGAAATGTTTGAGAATAATACAAAGCGAGTATCAGTACGAGTAATAGAGAATAGTAAATATATGAGTTTGAGGAACGTATTGAATCATGATAAAAACCCTATTATGGAAATATTCGCCTATTTTAACATTTTGAAGATGTACAACATGTTTAATTTTTTTTTTTTTTTTTTTTTTTTTTTTTTTTTAAATCGCGTTTAGTCTACATGACAGAGTATAATAGCGGGCCCCGCCCGTTATCGGACAGGTTCAGATTTTCGAAAAAACGAGAAAAATTGACCGGTAAATTTTTACTTTATAAAAAAACATGACCTTTTTTTTTTTTTTTTTTTGAAAATGAAATTTATTTGGATTTATTAAAGAAAGCATAAAGTGTTTTGAAAGTTATATTAAACGAAACCCTTTGTGTAATCTTCGATAACACTTACCCACTTGTTTTAAAATGGCAATTGTTTACTAATAAATAAATAAATTTAAAATAAATTACTAACTTACTACACTGCAAATGCGCGGCATTTTAATTTTACGGTATAATACTGGTAGCTGGGATGACAGTATTATATACCATAAAATCAACACTTTTTTGTATTGCATGGTTAAGAAATATTGTGAATTTTAGATTACATAAAAGGATACCGAGAGCTGTTTTCTGTTAAAAGAGCAAGATGGGTGACAGCCTGGTAGTTCGTAAATTTTATTTATATTATTCATTTTGACAGTTATAAAATTCAAAGATTGCACCTAGTTTGAACTTAATGAATAAATCGGTCAAGTGCGAGTATAACTCGCGCTCAAAGGGTTCCCCTACATTAAATTTATATTAAACTCCTACTACTCCTAATTTTTTTCATAATTTTAGTTTCGGTAGATTCGGAAATAGGAGAGGCAGGGGGCCTATTTTTCCAGTATACTTTCGACGATCTCTGAAAATATAATACCTAAATTAAAATAAATGTATTTTTGAGTTTGATGTTACGAGATCTTTCGAACGATACCCTAACACGATATATAAAAAGAAAATTTTTCTTTCAAGTAACTTAATATCTCGGCTAATTACCGGACAATTTTTCGAAAATCATGAAATATCCTTGAATGATTCGTGACCTTCGGATCTTCGGAGTATCGAAGGTCACGAATGATTCTGCGTCGATAGGTGCCTCAAGCGCCCGCCAACTCCTTCGCTCACCGCCCGAAAAGTAAAGTTTGTGTGTAACGGAAAAATGCGTTTTTCTCAAAAACTACGTTACCTAGGAAAATCACTATGTTTTCCTGCAAGGTTTAAATAAACTCCTACTACTTCTAATTTGTTCACAAATTTAGTTTTTAGTAGATTCGAAAATGGAGAGGGGGAGGGGGGGGGGCATACTTTTTGTAGTGCATTTCCGACGATATCTCTGAAAATGTAATTTGTGACCTAAAATTAAAAGAAATATATTTTTGGAGTTCGGTATTACGAGACTTTCAGACGATACTTCACACAATACCCCCCCCCCCCCCACACACACACACACAAAAAAAAAAAAAAAAAAAAAAAAAGTTTTCAAGAACTTAGCCTTTTAAATTTTTCCTAAACATACTTGTGAATGGCTAATAATCTGAAAATATGTGGGTAAGGGCTTTATAACTTTCCCAAGTTTAAACTTTCCACGTTAGTTTACGAGAAAAGCGGCTCTGACAGACAGAAGGGTGATCTTATAATGGTTCCGTTTTTACTTTTCAAGTGCGGAACCCTAAAAATAGAAAAATAGCAGTAAAAGAGAGAAAAAACATCCGGAAGAGAGCAAGCGAAACCAATTAACTCTTATTACTTCACTTTCTTCTTTAATCTCATAATTCGAAAAATGGCTTCTTTTTTGTCTTTTTCTTTTTTTGTTCTGCCAGGATGAGAGTAAACAGAAGCAAAACTTTTACGCTTGAATTGGCAGCGCATGGTACTAAATTATAAACAACAAAAATTCTCAATGTAAAATTGTGAAAGTAAATCAACTCATGCGTATCCGAGTTGTAAAAGCAGATCTCTATAATAAATTTTTCATACGAAATTAAAAAGAATAACAAGAGAAGATGACCTTTTCTATAGTAAAAATACAATGATATGTATTAAATAAATAATGAAAAATGGTAATCTGCTAATTCCCTTAGATACGGAAGAATGCAAACTAAAACTACGTTCGTTTTAAGTGGATTTCCATAGTCATATTTTTTTCCATGAACAAATTAATTTAAATACAATTTCGAAACGTTTCCAATTATTCACTTACTAGTTATATGAAAGTAGACTTTTTCCCAGCATATAATTTTACTATTGCATGCGATATGTAGTCCGATGTCCTGTAATCTGAAAAAACTTTTCTTTCTGTTATTCTTTAAAGCTCAAAAGATCTTTAAGCTGTCTTTAATATCATTTCAAATCAACCAAGTAATAGAGATACTTAGCTTTTAATTTTCATAAAGAGTATTCATAAAAATTGTATTAAGAGTTGAATTAAAAATTATATTAGAAGCATTCAGATCAGTAGATCAGCCTTTTTGAAGTGATCCGCCCAGATTACTAGTGTATTTAAGACGACATTAAGATAAGATAAAATATTATAGATACAGGATAAGATTGAAAAATCTCATTTGTGAAAGTCTGTTTAGAATTTATATGGTTCTTGTTTTCTGCAGTCGATTAATTAAAAACAGGATGAGGTGGGCATGTATTGGAATTCTAAGACAATTCAAAAAGAATCCTAAAGAAAACTCTTTACTTTTACTTATATAATTATTTAATAATAATTATTCCCACTACCCAAATACACAAACTAGCACGAGATTCCGGAATATTATTCAAAGCAAAAACAAAAATTAATGAAGAATCCACGCGCGTATTGTCCTTGGCCTACTTTTCAAACAAAAAGGCAGCTTTCTCTCTCCACCACGCGCAGTTAGGTCGTCTCTTTTCTCCTAAAGTCTAGCTGTTACAAATATTTCAGTACATTTGTATTTATTAATAACATTTGGAGAATAATAATAAAAAAAAGCGTCAACCCATGAGTTAGTTCTAAACCATAAATCTAAAGTGACTTTTTTTACATCTTGATGCTGTAAAAATCAAACAAGAAAACTTAAATATAGTATCTCTTTATGCAATATCGGTTAAAATAATTCCCCGGTTAATCAAATATATTATGCACATCCCAAACATTATCCCTGATTTCTGTGTTAAAATTTCCGGTTACCGTAGTGCGTATTTCAAAATAAAAACGGCTATAGGAATACTTTTAAGTGCAAACTACTGGTTTCCACTTTTAACACTTTGCAACACAATTGAAGTGTTTAAGAATTCGGTTTGTCTGTCCGTGCTCCAACTCTCGTAAATATACTTTGATTAAGAATGTAATTTTTATGTGTTATCGAGGTTTATGATAGAATGATCGCTTTTGAAAATTAAGTGCGTAGCGTTTATAGTTCGTTTAAACACTGCAAAATGTTGATTTTACAGTATAATACTAGCATCCCAGCTGCCAGTATACCGTAAAATTAGCAGTGATAAACAGTAAAATAAACAGTAATATACTGCTGCGCTTTTTTTTTTTTTTCTTTTCCCGGTGCAGGAACACACAAAAGTTTTCAGTTACATTATGGTTTATGGGGGAAAAATAGTTTGCGGTGCATTTTATTGATGTACAATATTTCAAAACATATACGGTTCAAGACAAAATTCCCTTAGATAATGTTCGCAAAAATTAAAACACAGGCGAATTTAAAGAATATCGAATGGCACGAAGTTGCTATTTTCAGACTGCAAGAGCAAAGAGACGAGTTGCAAAAGCATAAAGTTGCAAAATTGTCGAAAAAGCGATAAAAAATTATGAGTTTCTTTGTCAATTAGCCGAGAAAACATCCTCAATCACGCAGACCGAAATAAAAAATAGAATACGCCCAAGACAGCAGGAACTTTTAGATAATCTACAATATTATTGCAACACAAAATGTCAATTAGAAAATGGCTCTGGTAAACACAAAGTGAAATACAGGTGAAAAACTTATTTTCACGCTAAATGACTGAAAATTGAAGCATAATGATTAAAATGATTAAGAGTAAATGAATTTTGAGACTTTAAACATAAAAAAATATATATATTTAAAATATTCTCATATTTATAGTCCCTACTTTGACATAATAACGAAGTCATTTTTACATGAAATTGAATAAAACCTGCGGATAGAACCACTTTTTTGAATTGGCTATAAAACTAATGAATTTTTCAGAAAATGCAGTCAAAGTTAAATTATTTTCTTTCTATAAAGTCACAATCGTTAATTAACAATCGATTATAATCAAAGAGGTATCCAGGTATTTATTTCATTTACAAGAAAATGTTTTCGAGTTTTTGAGGTGTGTATAAGAATACTTTAAATTTTCGCGTAAGTATGGAAATATGAAAATGTATTCGTAAATGTATCAAAGATTCGTGTTGTTGAGCATAGAAAATCAAAGGAGAGAGGAAAGAATTTGGAAGCTCCGAAATTTCAAATATTCTATAAACTCTGAATTTTAGTCGTACACTGCAAAAAAGTGTTGATTTTACAGTATAATACTGGCACCCCAGCTGCCAGTATTATACCGTAAAATTAACAGTAATAAACACTGAAATAAGCAGTAATACGCTACCGCGCATACAGTAAAATCCCCCCCCCCGCCCCAACCTTTTTTTTTTTTTTGCAGTGATCATTTTTATTGTTTTACTTGTCAGAGCACGGTGAAAATATTTCCAAATACGACTTATTAGGATAAGACACACAGAAGCAGTATAAAAATTTAAAAAGTAGCTTTTTGAAAATTAATGGTATGGCTATTTCATTAACAAAATCTTAATCCCTACCTTATTTTAAACACTTTTGCAATTTATATTGCCTAATATATCTACAACAGGTAAACAATTAAAGGGCGTGTCAATCTTTTGGACACCATCTACGCCTGTACACACCTTACTCTATTATTATTATTATTATTATTATTATTATTATTTTTACAGTGAAAAAAAAGTATGTATTCCATTTAAAAAAAAAAAAAAAAGAAAAAAAAAAATCTATGCTTATATTACATATACATCACGCACAGAAAAATGCGCCTAGATTCCAGAATGAGACAATATTTTCATAATAATCTGCTACTGTTGGATTGCTGGAAAACAAGATTTTATCTGCTTTCACAGCTGATTTTCTTCAAACACACGTAACTTATCCAATTACTGGATAAACAACCATGTACTACTAGATAATAATTATCTTGTTTGATTTTCATTAGCTATACATGTCAATAGTACTTTTACACGTGATGATGCTTTCTAACTTGATCGCGAACAACTGCAATGACCCCTCCCCCCCCCCCCCAAAAAAAAGAGCAATATTGGAAATACTTACGAAATCTCTAAATCTAATGCAGCCTTTCCTTAAATTGTACCGTAAAATCTATTATTCTACTTCTACTGTAGCATCCCCCCCCCCCCCTACACACACACTTTTTTTTTTTGCTACTAATTTTTTTTTCTTTTTTCAGATTTACAGGCAAAAATTCTAATCTCTACTGTACCAATCTGCTCACTTAAATGTTTTTACTCTAGATCCAGAGTTCAGATCAGTGGCAATCACTGAAATTTCTATAAAGACCCAAAATCGGCTACCAAGCGAGCTCGAGTGCTACACTTACGTTTTTGCTGACATAGTAGTCCCTATATTACAATGAACTACTATTATATACTAATTAGTAATATGTAAATATTAATTTTAATCATTGTTAAAAATTTAATAGTAACTGCGTGGTGGATAAGGCCCATTATGCAAAATGGATGGCTTCTGACGGTGAAATGAAACGCTATAGACCAGATTTACAATATTCGTTGGGATTATGAATTGGAAAAAATACTACAATAGCCTTTAGGCTTATTTTTATCATATCAGATTTATAAACAATCGCGAGGTCTTTAAATACATTTAACAATATATATATATATAAATTTTTGCAATAAGTTTTTATATATATATATAAATCACTTTCTCCACACATGTATAAACCTTTTTAATTATGTGCTCGACTTATGGAGCTGCATGAAAAAAACCCAAGTTCCGCATACTATATTGTTATTCTAAACAATGCATAACCAATCACAATCGCGAATTCATAGAGTTCCAGCAAGATATAATTCTCTAACAAAAAAGGATAATGAAAATGCCATATTTATCGCATAAACATTCCTTTCAGAGTAAAACCTATATAAACAGCCAGCTACAAGAAGAAAATTGCGAGGTCTCTGCGAAATGAATACAGTACAATTGTTTAGGATGATGAGACAATGAAAATTGACTTCAGTTTGCACATGACTGTTATTGATCAAAAAGATTTTTAAAAAATTATGAAAATTTTTTTAACAATTTTATTTCTTTCATTTTCTTATTGTGTGACAGAATGACATTTTTGCTACCATGACTCTAACCTGGTATTTAAAACTGGAAACTTTTGTGAATTAAGAAGCCATTCAGTTTTTAAACTAATACCTATCTTAAATATGATGTATAAGAAATATAAAATTATAATTTAGAGCAACCTACCTGCCTAGGGTTGTAATTATTAACTGTCATTTGACGTGACTGAATAACAAAGTTTCTTAAACATTTATTAAAAGAAAATAGACTAAAATAAATTTCAAATTTTTTTTATTATCCAGAATTATTGTAAGAAATTACATTATATAATTATTCGCATGTGACAGCATTTTTTTCAAAAACATATCGAGCACGATTACTAAGTTTATTTTACATGCATTATTATCAAGTATATGGATTTCAGACTATTGTAAACCATTAAATATTTTACTACATGCATTCATTTATTAAGGAAATACAAAATCAACAATTACTTTCTTTTTCTCAGTTTTTTTTGTCAAGAATACTATTTGCACAAATCTGCAAATATTTTATTTTTCAGCTATAACCTAAACGTTTTGAATCTAAAACATTAATTTGAAAATTTGGAATATTTCAATATATTTTTTAACTTAAAAAGTTATTTTATCAAAAGGTGACACTTTTATGGGATTGCCCAGTTGACCAAATAATATAACTAATTATTTGATGCAACGTGACTTATTTTGCTACTTTAAGTTATGGAATGGTTATCCAAATCTTATCTATCCAAGTATCATTAAAATTCTGTTCAAACTTTACTCTAAGTTAGAGTATGACCAAACCAAAGTCTACCTTGCACATCTTTAACACATTGCGAAAGGAATTGCTTAAATTTCAACATAACTGAAACGCTTAACATTCAAAGCATTTATTTACTTACACTGTAAATGTTAGTTAGCCAAAGTTTCTTTCTTTTGTTTTTCTTTCTGGAAGATTCTGGGTTACTGGTGTCTGGATTTTTTGACCGCCAAAAAGATTAGGAAGCCTTATTCAGCAGATTCTAATCTGTTTTGTACAGGATACAAACTTCTTCCCGAATAATACCGCTAATTTAGCTAGGTGGATGGCACTTAAACATGCTTCAATTCCAAACGTAAACTATACAATATTACATTCAGCATGGGACATTTTCTTAAAACATTAATCCCTTTGCAACGAGCGTCCCGTACACTTTATTTTTTAGCACTAGTATTTTTTCCAAATAGAAATCTGTTTAATTTAATCGCAGAAATTTTGTGATTGAATAAGGCAAAATTTACCATTTGAAAATACTGGTAAAAAAATTTAAGATTGCACGCACCTCCCATACGTGTCACGTATATGCGACGCTCGTCGCAAAAGAATTAATAAAAACAAATATTTTTATCTCTAAAAATGACAGGGTTTAATTATTATTAAAAATGACACCGTATCTATCAGCTTGTAACCTTCCTTATAAAGCTACACGAAGATAATAAATTCAAATTCTTAAAATTTGATTTTCAGTCTTATCCAATATCATCATATGTATTTTAGATTATTTCACATCGTATATGAATTTTATGTAAAAATTTAAAAACTAATACATGCATAACATTTAATATTAGACGTTATTATAAATATGTTAGAATTAATCAGTATCATTTTCATAAGACTATTTGTGGTAGAATTAGTGTGTGCGTGGGAGGAGGGGAGGGGGGGGCTTTTTCTACACGACTGTACCAGACATACTTTATGTACCGTGTATCAATATGGTACTGTAGTAAACAGTGTTGTTAGCGCTTTATCTCTTATAAGAGGTTGCCACCTGACGAATTATTTTCATGATTACTATTGTTATTATGATTACTAATAGTACTACTGCTAAATGAGATAACTGAACAAAATTGCTGATGACAAAATTAGGTACAAATATATGAAAATGTTTTTTTGTGAATCAAAAAGAAAATAGGGATTTTTCAATCCCTAATAGCCTATACAACCCTCCCCTGGTCTTAACCCCCTGAAAGGCGGTGGTAAGGATAGAATATATCCCACTAAATTTGAATTCCAAAATGCCACATTGACACCAGGATTTTGAAATAAAATTCTCATTTTATAATGTACGCGAAGAAGAAAAAAAAAGGCTTTTGCTTATTTTCAAATAAATTTATAAATCATGGTGTCAATCAATCATTTCAACATTTTAGCAACAATGTGTGAAAATATTTCTTGCTTATACGATTTAAAGGATCCATAGGTGGATCGCGGAGCTTCAAAAATTTTCTAAAATGTCCCTCTAGCATGAAAGGTTGAAGACCCCTAGTCTAGTGGTTAGGGTTCAGGGTGGTAGTCAGGAGGTGATCAATATTAACTATTTAGTCTGTTTAGTAATAATGCAAAAATTCTAAGTTCTAAAAGATAAAAAAAAATCGGGAGATTTCCTATTTAATAAATCGGTCATTTGCTTAATTGCAAAATATAAATCTTTTAAAAAGGTAAAAATAAATAGAACAAATTTAATTAAATTTTAAGTAATGCATAATTAGAGTTGAAGATTCAAAAACATATAACGCCACTGTAACGCAAATAGGCTTACGTGTAAAAAGAACTTTTTTTGACTAAAGCAAATAAATTTTAAGATGTTTTAAATTAATTAATAAATAACAGATTGTCTTTCCATAAAAATCTAATAAATCAATAGCGGCGGTCTTAAATATATTTTATGCATATTTCCAATTTTAAAAAGTATATATATGGATTAAAGTGTCAGGAGCCGCACTTAACAGGTCGGCGGGTCGCAGGTTGAAATATAGCTGAACGAACCAACCAAATCTGAAAAAAAATCTGTAACAGTATTCCCTTGAACTAGTTTAGATGACATTGCAAGAGGCATAAAAATAAAGAACGAAAACTCTATAAATAAATATTAATAGTATTTATAGTGTTGTTGTTCCTGGACATGTAGGATGATTGCAATTTAAAATATTACTTGAATATAGAAAAAAAAAAAAGGTCAGTTTAGAAAGAACTAAGAAAGATTTTTAGTTCTAAACATATTGTTTTTGCCCTTAACGCGTAGAACGAGCCCTCCGTATAAGCAATATCAAAAGTAAATTAGACTGACTGTTAATAAATAGGCTTCGAAAGATTCACTATGAGAAGAGATTGAGTATCTCATTATTTATAGAGCTTTAAAATGTACCGTTTAAAAATCCTAACAAATTATGAAAAATAATCATAAAAGCAGCTATTTTTAACTGCAACACAGTTATACAATTATTCTAACAAAAATGAAATTTACCAGAAGGAAAGACTTTCAACCATTTAATGGAAACCTATTTTCTAGTCCAATTTCATGGAGTTTTTTTCCATGGCGGAACTAAAGCTGCAGAACTTTCTTTGTAACAGAAAACGATATATCCACTTTGTATTTAGCGAAAATGAAAAATCTATTTTCAGAAAACTAATATAAATGAAGTTCCGTTTTAATATAAAAACGATTCATAAGCTTTCGTCAGATTAGAATCCAAAGTTAAAACATGGCTGAAGCGACTCATTATAATAAAATAATAAGAGAGGCGACAGGGAGAAGGAAGAAAAAAAAAAAAAAAAAGCTTGTTTACAGTGGAAATCGAAACCCTGCTTGGAGCAAGATTAGTCGCTTATCAATATGTATTAGAAGAAATACGATGCCACGAAAACAACCCTTTAAAACTGTTTTATTCAGTTTTTTTTTTTTTTAACACTTTCCAACACAGCTGTAAAGTGTTTTTCATTTCGATCTGTCTCTACACATGACCACACTAGCTTTTGTAAAAATTACTTACATGGATGTTTTTACCGGAGAACAGGAAATTAAGTTTGGCTGCAAACATGAGCACCGGCATTGCTCCTTCTTGGATCCTAAAACTTAGATAATTTTCTTTCTCTTTGATGATTGAAAAGACAAAAGAAAAAAAAAATAGGCTCCCCTGACGAAAAAATAGCATAACTTTAAAAAGTCTCCATTTTGAAAAAAAAGACTGAAGACTATTATTTTTTTTAAATATTCCCTACTTGTCAGTATATATATACATATGATATATACATGCAAATTACATTGATACATTGATATGATTAGAAATTCTCATGCACGGAAGGGAGGGGGGGGGGGAGGACCCAGATTTAGCTTATTTCGTAGTTATATTCCATTTTTAAAAAATCTCGTTCTAGGCTGCAAACTGCAAACCACTGGCTCATCTGTTCTAAAATCTTGTCCCTCCCTAGATTTCGCTCTGAAGACGCCCATGGCTGCAAGTTTTGAATAAAGGCAGCTAGAGGTCTGCATGGACCGAAGTATTCATATCAGATCCGAACGAAAGTTATATTGGCCTGGCCCTTAGAAAAATCAATAAAATCTGTTCCTGACCTGGCTCGGAATGACTCAATTTCTAAAAAAAAAAAAAAAAGTGATATTTCTTAAGTTACAAATAATTTTTTTTTTAATTATTGCATATATATTTAATTTATGCGAAAATTTTAACCTATTTTAGACTATATGTCTGCAAGTATTAGAATAGACAATACAGAGTAGTAATATTATTAATCACTTAAACCAGTGGTACCTAACTGATAATGTTTACGAAATATTTCCGTATTGTTTCCAAAACTGTGCAATTTCCGTAAATGACGTTTAGAAATAGCTGTGTTTGAAATGCGGAGTAATTGATTGTTGTATATTACTTGCTTATCATTAGAAAAAGAAATATTTCCAATGAAAAGCCAGCCAATCTTGCCCAATACTGACTTTATATTGAAATATTTCCAACGGAACGCCAATATTGTTACCATATTGGTTTTCCATGGCAAATTTGTTTAATGAAACTAAAAAATTAAGCAAATAGCTTTTTAAATTGGAAATATTTCCATTGAAAACGCTAATATTTGCTAAATGTGGCTATATATTGTCAAATATTTCCAATGATACTCCAATATTGGCTAAATGTTGGTTTTCGATTGGAAATATTTTCAGTAAAAGCAATACAATTTATGGCGCTATATATTATACATACATTAAAACAATACTCATTAATATTTTTATTTACTAACCTTTCATTAATTGATTAAAAGCTACCATATTTTTACGACATTAAAAAAATAATAATAATAATCTTATTGCTTCTTTTTAAGTCAGGCTGTTGGTAAGGAAATATTACAGCATCTTTTTCATTACTAGTTTAAACTAAAGTTTGATTTATCTAACACAAGCTAATAATCTTTAAAAAACAGTCTCTAAAAATCTATTCTTTATTTTAATATGTTTTTTTTAAATCTATCCAGTTTAACAGTATCATACACAAAAATCTTAGCATACCTGAAACATAATAATTTATTATAAAATTGTTGTTTGTTTATCCATGCAAGTTATAATAAGCAATAAAGAAAATGAGTTTTCGGTATATCATCATACAAATAATTAGAAATTTTTGAAAAAAAAAAAAAATGCCCATACTCTTTGAAAAAGGAAATCCCCCCCCCCCTCTAAAAAAAAAAAACAAGAACGAAAAATCATGCGTCAAGCATAGATTATTTAACACTTTCCAACGCTTCCAAAATAATTTTACAAATCATACCGTTTAATAAGCTAAAAGATAACATCTAAGCAAACAATTTGGAAAACGCATAACATATTTAAAAACATAATTTCAGGAATTTCCAACATATACAATATTCGGAAAAATATCCGAATACTTTTATTCAGTCCTGTAAGTAGTAAGATAGTGGGGGTTCAACGGCCACAGGGGCGCTCAATTGAGCAACCAGGGAGCAACGCTCTAATGTCCAGACGATAAACCATCTTTTTTCGCAATAATTTTTTCATATCATTTTTCTAACAGGTCTGATATTTTGTTAGGAAGGTTTGTGTGTAAGAGTATGTTTTAAAAAGCATATATGTCTTATATTTATTATAAATAGTTCTATGTGTGTGTATGTGTATGTGACAAATAGTTCTCTTTGTGTGTTTGTCTATGTGTGTGTGTGTGTGTGTAAGAATGTATGTGTGTGACAAATAGTTCTCTTTGTGTGTGTGTGTGTATGTATGTGTGTGACAAATAGTTCTCTTTGTGTGTGTGTGTCTATGTGTGTGTGTGTGTGTTTGTGTGTGTGTGTGTATGTGTATGTATGTGCACGTGACAAATAGATCTCTTTGTGTGTGTGTGTGTGTGTGTGTGTATGACTATCTGATTATTTATGAAAGTTTTACAAAAAATTTTCATGTTTTTATAAAGAAAAAAAAATATGCGGTAGTTAAAAAGTTTCACATATTAAAAAAAAAAAAAAATCTTTTAGAAAAAGTTTTGCATTACTTTAAAAAAAAAATTTATTTTATTAAAAATTTTATCTTAACAAAAAAAAAAAAGTTTCACTATAGTTAAAAAAAAATTTTCACTCATTTTCGATTTAACTACAACAAAAGTTTGTGTATAAAGATAACGTTTCACTAGTAAGGTTTAAAAAAAGTACTCAATAATAAAATCAACAATTTTTATTATAACAAAATAATTTACAGAAAGGTATTTACAGATCAAAATATACATCGCGATTTTGCGTTAGCAATACAAATCAACATTTTCTTCTTTATTACAAACGGTATTAATGTCATAATGGCCATATGCTAAACTGCTTATTCCATCATCCAATAAGTAACGCTTGTCGTCAAAGGGACTTAAGCTAATTTTATTTTGAGTTAATGTATATAGGCGATGGTCATCTTGGGCAATTCTTACCTGTTTCTCCATACTTGTTTTTTGTTGTTGGAGGCACTCCAAGTAGTCTTCATGTTTAATTTTCTGCCGAACAATCTGCGTAGATACGCCTTTTGCACGCTTCTTTTCATCTTTAACAGATTTTAGAGAATACATTTTTGATTTCAGTCCGACAAACTCAAGGGCTAATTCACCATTAAGTTCATCCTTAAACTTTCCGAGCGTCTTCTTATTATCCTCAGAGTATAGACGATGAGATTTCGGGTATTCAGAAAAGTCAAACAACTCACGATGCTGCTCCAGATCCTTATAAATATTATTGGTTTGAATATGATACGTTAGGGAATCTGTATCCGTAAAGAGTAAAACTGCACGATCTTTGTATGTTTTCTTTATAAAATTGTAATGGAAATCATACATACAAAGTTTAGATAGTTCGAGTATAGAAAATCCAACATAGATGGGTCGGTTCATATGTATGCTAGTTTTTAATCTCTCCACAGCAGTCAAGTCTTCATCATAAGTTTTAAACGATTTAAAAGTAGGCGATGCTACTAATTTTTTGGCTCTTTTTTCACCGTTACAAAGCACAATATTTCTTCTTTTTCGTAGATTTTCCATGGTTTTACCAAAAACAGAATTGTTCATTAACTTAAAAAAGTCTTTCTCAAAAGAAGATTTTGCTTCTTTCCTTTTTTCGGTGTTGAAATTAATATATTTCTGCAACCATGGTCCCTGTTTAAATTTTAAAGCTTTATGCACAGCTGTAATTTTTAAACCAAGTTCTAAATAAAATTTGAGATTACGATAATGGGTTATATAATTTCGTTTATTATTTAAATTTGGTATAAGTTTAGGAGTTCCGACGAATTTTCTATTGTTGAGTAAGCTTCTTGCATGAGAAGATAGCATCTGATCCTCTACAGTTACTCTCTCAGGGGCGACAGGGTATTCATTATGCAAAGGATGTAAATGTTTCGGGTATTCCAAGTCTACCTCGAAAAGATACCCAATTTCGGAACTATCAGATAAAGATAGAACCCACTCTTCTGTCATATGACTTGTTTCACACCATTCAAAACCGCCGTAGGGTAAAAATTGGCTCATAGCCCACCCGTATAAGTTATTGGCATCCCAATACATAATGTAGCTGGGTGCCTCATTTTTCTTATAATCGGGCGTACCAGGGATGTTTGCTCGGGCATATCTTTTACTTATCATGCTAATGCCGCCTCTTATTCCATTTTCAACCATAAGCAACATATCTATATCACTGAGTAACTCTAAAGGTGTATCAGACATCTTCAAACAAGCCTGCCATGCTAGCCCAGATGCTGTAAACAGGTGAGCAGGGTCAATTTCATAATACTGCTGACATAATTTCCTAAAGTTTTGAAACACGTCAGCAAGTAGTAGAACATCTGTCTTCACATAAAGGTTGTGATAATCACCAAGAGTCTTGATATCAAATGTTTTCCATACATTCTGGGCGTGTTGGTATTCCTTTTCACTTATAGGCTCATTGGTTAAACTATTAAAAAAGGCAGAAGGCGGAGGAAGCTGCTTCTCAGTAAATTTTTCAAAGCAAGTAAAATAATCATAGGGGTAAACCCCTTTCCGTATAAGTAAAGATAAATTATTATTTCGGGGGAAATTTTCTTCAAGTATAGTGAATTGATCAGGTTGAAGGTTTTTAACAAGTTTTTCCAATGACGTAGGCAAAAATTGGAAAGAGTCTATAAACACCATCTGAATATAAGATGTAGGCTTTCTGATTTTAAAGGTGATATAGTTTTCCATAGAAGTAGCAATAACATCGATTTCATGATCTTTGAATTTTCCAAGCTTTGTCATAATATGATGACCATCATAGTTTTTCAAGTTATGGAATATAACAGGAATTGTTTTACACTGCTTATAGTTCAAGTTGCATTCCACATGTGCAGCTCCTCTGTATGCACCTGACAGGTGATCATGGTCACGTGTACGTTTCTCATCTAAAGTTTTCTTACAAATATGACAAAACTCTGCTTCTCGAAATGCCTTTTCTTCCTTGGGAGAAAGCTTCATAGGTTTAACATTTAGTAACTTTTGACCTAAAATTTCCTTCTCTTGCATCATTCGGTTTAAAAAATGATCAACACAGTTTCTACCCCGATATACCTGTGCTTTCTTCACACACGTTCCATCGGGTCCAATAACCACATAGGCATAACCACATGGCAAGTGATAGGTTGTTTTCTCGGTATAGGATGCTTTAGAAGAGGGAGGGGCTGATGAAATAGGTATAAGTAGACTCTCAAAATCCGCATAAATCGTATAGGCAACAGGATGTTGTAAACGAATACCTGTAAACTTTAATATATTATCATTTTCACTAGGCATCTTTATAGCTTGTGCAACATGTTGAGAACAATATTCATTATGCTTATCCAATAGATCTTGTCTTGAAAATCGATGTAAACATCGATAACAATAATAGCCAGCGGCTCTATGCTTGGTAAGATCACCTAAAAGTCTTGAAAAACTTCTTATCAAACAATAGTGTTGTTTTTCACAGTCACCAACCAATAACAAATTAACCACATCTTGATCTTTCTTTTCAGATATATACAGGGGGCAAACTTCATCCTCTTCATAACCAAACACATTCACCCGTAAATTGTTGAGTTGTTCAATAACAGGTATCTTCTGAAGAGGTACAGGGCATTCTACATTACCTAATTTAATATCATGCTCATAAGGTCGATAATGTGAAACACGTTCAGGTTTTTTTGTATAATCCAAGTTCAGTTTAAAAGCCAAAAGACACCATACTAAACATTTGTTATCTTCGTTTTTTATATTCAACACTGCTTTTTTATCATCGAGTTTTTTAGACAAAGGAATATAGGAACTCGCAGCGAGGGGGTGATATTTAGCAATCTTGAGTTCTAAATGAAGAATGTTTCTAAGTTTCCAGCCAGAACCTCTTTGTACAAATTCTTCAAAGGATTTAATAATCTTCGAAAATCCTTCCTCAATATGTTGTGAGATAGTATCTTCTATAAGTTCGGTCATACACGAACATCGAAAATAACATTGAATTTCTTCAAACTCCTCATTATCAGTTAAACGTTCAAGTGCTATTTTTTCTACCATATACCATTTAATTGCACCTTTTTCATGAATTTCACTTATTAAACGTTCTTGTATTTCAGTTTGTACATGGCTATGAAATACCTCTAAATCATTTTCCACACGTTCATCAGGATGCAAAATCACTGTTTTAAACACATTAAGTGCATCAGAATACTTTGTGTTTTTCGACTTTGCATTAGATAAGCTCATTTTACGTTTTACACTCACAAGAGGTGTGCGGGGGTGTTGAGTGCGTACATGTTGTCTCAGTTCAAATTTTCTTCCAAACACTTTATCGCAATCAATACAAGGAAATGTTGAATTCCGATGTGATTGCAAATGCTGCTTCAAATTATCCCTCCGGGTGAAAACTTGATCACATTCATCACACTTAAATGTAGACTGTCCATAGGCATTATGGATTTTCAGGTGTCTTAACAAGTTCGATCTCCTTCTAAAACACTTTCCGCAAGTTTCACAGGAAAACGACTTTTCATTAATATGAATCTTAGCATGCTGATGCAAATTAAAATATGTTGCAAAGACTTTGTCACAAGTGAGACAAACATGCTTCTTTTCCACATTCGTAAGAGTCACAGTCTTTAAAGAAACATCCTCTTCAACTTGCTGATTAAAATTGGAAGAACTTTGAGATATAGTATCTTTTTCTGTAAGAACTTCAGAGAATCCATCATGCTGTAACAATCCAACACTATCATGTGTTTTTAAATGTCTTCGTAAGTTTGATCTTCGTCCAAAAGGCTTCTGACAAATATTGCAAGTATATAATTTCTCCCCAGAATGAATTTTCATATGTTGGTTCAGATTAGAAGTGTTCGAAAAATCTTTACCGCAGGTAAAACAGCTAAACATCTTCTTAGCAGATACAGAATCTCCCACAATCCGGGTTTCATCAATAGGCATATCAACATCCATAATAAAAATCAATAAAAAAAACTTTAACTCTTAAAAGCAAACAACAATCTTCTGAAACGATTCGCACGGATAAAAAGCGGGAGCAATTTAAAACACGTTTAACCACTAGCGATAGGAATCTTCAAATGATAAAAATCCTAATTTTCCCCCGTCTATTTATACCGACCCGAAGGCAAAGTTGAGTTGTAGTATTGCTTGATATGATTGTTATCAAAACGCGTCATACGATTTCGGAGGCCTATAAGTTTCTTTCCCCTCTTTATAATATAGCATAATTAAACAGATAAACCCGAATGTATACAAATTTAAATTCGTAAATTATATTATATCACAAAATATAAAAAATCCTACAAAATAAAAATAGAATTTAGCACTTACCCCAAAAACACATCCACTTTAGTTGTTAGTCTTCACTTAACTAATTTTTCTTCCTTATCTTTAGTAGGGGGCGCTGCCATCGCCGCGAGAGGCACTGCCCGTCCTCCGGTGTGTGACGTCATTTCCGGTTTCAGATAAGAATAAACCTTAAATACACTCGCACTGTTATTTTTCCTCGCTAGCAGTGGTCAGTTTCTTGTTTAGACGTGTTGGGTGACATCATTACGTGTTTGCGATAAGAACAAGGTCACCCCTTATCAACAGGTAAACAGCTGCAGTGACGTCATAGGTGTTATGACATAGCTGATAACGGTACGATTAGCTGATAAAAATTAGTACTAATCATCTATTTCTCTTCAAGTCATTGCACGAGACGGGTGAGCTCCAACAGCTGTACATAAGGTAAGAGTAATTTATATATTATAATAGGATTTTAAATTAATTTAGTAGATGTTACAATTTGATATTTAAAAAATTTCATGTTAAACGATATGATTATATGTTGTTCATCATACTAAATCCACAAATTTTAATTCGAAAGAAATATTATTAAAATTATAATCTAAAATAAATTAGCGAAAATGCATAACAAATCTCAACAAAAAGAAGCTAATTATAAAAGGAAATGTACAAAGTTTATAAATTTACACATGTGTTAAACGCGTTTACAAACCTTATCATAGGCAAAAGTCTAATTCCACCAGACTATTTGTTATAAGTTTAACTATAAGTCAACATGTTAGATATTTGTGAAAAGGAATCTTATGATTTTTAATTTTCCAAGTTCAGTTTCAATCATATTGTAAAAGGATAATTCAAACTTTGAGATTATCTATAGTAAAATACTTAAATTAAAATGTATTTTTGATAGTTTAATATTTATAAACTACAACTTTGACTACTTTTTAAAATGTTTGCCTGATAGAAAACTGTGATAACATGTCTATGTTTGAATTTTTCTGATAACATGCCAATGCCTGAATTTTTCTGACAACTTGTCTGTGTTTGAATTTTTCTGATAACATGTCTGTGCTTGAATTTTTTGCTAACATGTCTGTGTTTAAATTTTTCTTATAACATGTCTATGTTTAATTTTTCTCTTCTTTTGAAATGTATAAACTTTTACTATACGTGTCTTTCGATTTCATTGAAGAAAAAAGTGATCGATCAACTTTATCAAACCATTTTAATGTTAATATTTTTAAACGAATACGATAATCAGATAAAAATATATGTAGCTAATTCATATTATTCCACTAAACATTGCAAAACAAAAAAAATTTTAAAAAATTTTTATACTTCAGCATTCAAAAATTGCCAATATGCACATCCTAATACTAAAAAACAATCCTTATCTTGGAGTATTTCCTGTAACAAAATCTAAAAATTTCATATCAACAAGACCCAAGTTAAAAACTTTACCTCTGAACCTAATACCAATTTTTAATCTCAGAATGATAAAACTCAGAATTTTTTTTAGAAAGTTACTTCTAAAACATCTCATAGATGGCGCTGTTGAAAAAATCAACTCAAAGTTGTTTAAAAAACATTAATAAAATAAATCTAACTTTAAACTATCATCAAACTCCCCAAAAATCACTTCCAATTATAAATATTCTAAAATAATTAAAACTTATAAAATCGCTCATAGGGGGCGCTGCTGCGAAAAAATCATTTCGAAACTTGTTTAAAATACATTAAAAAACTAAATCTAACTTTAATCTATCATCAAACTCCAGAAAAATCGCTTTCAATTAGAAATATTTTAAAATAATTAAAACTTCTAAAACCGTTCATAGGGGGCGCTGCTGCGAAAAAATCATTTCGAAACTTGTTTAAAATACATAAAAGAAAAAATCTCACTTCAAACTATCATCAAACTCCAGAAAAATCACTTACAATTAGAAATATTTGAAAATAATTAAAACTTCTAAAACCGTTCATAGGGGGCGCTGCTGTAAAAAAAATCATTTCGAAACTTAAAAAAATAATTCATTACTTGATTAAAACATTTTCATAAAAAAATTTCATCGAAATATCAATAAACAAACAGTAGTAGGAGAATGAGTGTGTAGCTCAGCAGGCTCACTTCCGGTACCCACCTCCACCACTTAGCGCTTAGCCTGCTGGAGTCTAACTCTTATTCTCCTACTACTGTTTGTTTATTGATATTTCGATGAAATTTTTTTATGAAAATGTTTTAATCAAGTAATGAATTATTTTTTTAAGTTTCGAAATGATTTTTTTTACAGCAGCGCCCCCTATGAACGGTTTTAGAAGTTTTAATTATTTTCAAATATTTCTAATTGTAAGTGATTTTTCTGGAGTTTGATGATAGTTTGAAGTGAGATTTTTTCTTTTATGTATTTTAAACAAGTTTCGAAATGATTTTTTCGCAGCAGCGCCCCCTATGAACGGTTTTAGAAGTTTTAATTATTTTAAAATATTTCTAATTGAAAGCGATTTTTCTGGAGTTTGATGATAGATTAAAGTTAGATTTAGTTTTTTAATGTATTTTAAACAAGTTTCGAAATGATTTTTTCGCAGCAGCGCCCCCTATGAGCGATTTTATAAGTTTTAATTATTTTAGAATATTTATAATTGGAAGTGATTTTTGGGGAGTTTGATGATAGTTTAAAGTTAGATTTATTTTATTAATGTTTTTTAAACAACTTTGAGTTGATTTTTTCAACAGCGCCATCTATGAGATGTTTTAGAAGTAACTTTCTAAAAAAATTCTGAGTTTTATCATTCTGAGATTAAAAATTGGTATTAGGTTCAGAGGTAAAGTTTTTAACTTGGGTCTTGTTGATATGAAATTTTTAGATTTTGTTACAGGAAATACTCCAAGATAAGGATTGTTTTTTAGTATTAGGATGTGCATATTGGCAATTTTTGAATGCTGAAGTATAAAAATTTTTTAAAATTTTTTTGTTTTGCAATGTTTAGTGGAATAATATGAATTAGCTACATATATTTTTATCTGATTATCGTATTCGTTTAAAAATATTAACATTAAAATGGTTTGATAAAGTTGATCGATCACTTTTTTCTTCAATGAAATCGAAAGACACGTATAGTAAAAGTTTATACATTTCAAAAGAAGAGAAAAATTAAACATAGACATGTTATAAGAAAAATTTAAACACAGACATGTTAGCAAAAAATTCAAGCACAGACATGTTATCAGAAAAATTCAAACACAGACAAGTTGTCAGAAAAATTCAGGCATTGGCATGTTATCAGAAAAATTCAAACATAGACATGTTATCACAGTTTTCTATCAGGCAAACATTTTAAAAAGTAGTCAAAGTTGTAGTTTATAAATATTAAACTATCAAAAATACATTTTAATTTAAGTATTTTACTATAGATAATCTCAAAGTTTGAATTATCCTTTTACAATATGATTGAAACTGAACTTGGAAAATTAAAAATCATAAGATTCCTTTTCACAAATATCTAACATGTTGACTTATAGTTAAACTTATAACAAATAGTCTGGTGGAATTAGACTTTTGCCTATGATAAGGTTTGTAAACGCGTTTAACACATGTGTAAATTTATAAACTTTGTACATTTCCTTTTATAATTAGCTTCTTTTTGTTGAGATTTGTTATGCATTTTCGCTAATTTATTTTAGATTATAATTTTAATAATATTTCTTTCGAATTAAAATTTGTGGATTTAGTATGATGAACAACATATAATCATATCGTTTAACATGAAATTTTTTAAATATCAAATTGTAACATCTACTAAATTAATTTAAAATCCTATTATAATATATAAATTACTCTTACCTTATGTACAGCTGTTGGAGCTCACCCGTCTCGTGCAATGACTTGAAGAGAAATAGATGATTAGTACTAATTTTTATCAGCTAATCGTACCGTTATCAGCTATGTCATAACACCTATGACGTCACTGCAGCTGTTTACCTGTTGATAAGGGGTGACCTTGTTCTTATCGCAAACACGTAATGATGTCACCCAACACGTCTAAACAAGAAACTGACCACTGCTAGCGAGGAAAAATAACAGTGCGAGTGTATTTAAGGTTTATTCTTATCTGAAACCGGAAATGACGTCACACACCGGAGGACGGGCAGTGCCTCTCGCGGCGATGGCAGCGCCCCCTACTAAAGATAAGGAAGAAAAATTAGTTAAGTGAAGACTAACAACTAAAGTGGATGTGTTTTTGGGGTAAGTGCTAAATTCTATTTTTATTTTGTAGGATTTTTTATATTTTGTGATATAATATAATTTACGAATTTAAATTTGTATACATTCGGGTTTATCTGTTTAATTATGCTATATTATAAAGAGGGGAAAGAAACTTATAGGCCTCCGAAATCGTATGACGCGTTTTGATAACAATCATATCAAGCAATACTACAACTCAACTTTGCCTTCGGGTCGGTATAAATAGACGGGGGAAAATTAGGATTTTTATCATTTGAAGATTCCTATCGCTAGTGGTTAAACGTGTTTTAAATTGCTCCCGCTTTTTATCCGTGCGAATCGTTTCAGAAGATTGTTGTTTGCTTTTAAGAGTTAAAGTTTTTTTTATTGATTTTTATTATGGATGTTGATATGCCTATTGATGAAACCCGGATTGTGGGAGATTCTGTATCTGCTAAGAAGATGTTTAGCTGTTTTACCTGCGGTAAAGATTTTTCGAACACTTCTAATCTGAACCAACATATGAAAATTCATTCTGGGGAGAAATTATATACTTGCAATATTTGTCAGAAGCCTTTTGGACGAAGATCAAACTTACGAAGACATTTAAAAACACATGATAGTGTTGGATTGTTACAGCATGATGGATTCTCTGAAGTTCTTACAGAAAAAGATACTATATCTCAAAGTTCTTCCAATTTTAATCAGCAAGTTGAAGAGGATGTTTCTTTAAAGACTGACTCTTACGAATGTGGAAAAGAAGCATGTTTGTCTCACTTGTGACAAAGTCTTTGCAACATATTTTAATTTGCATCAGCATGCTAAGATTCATATTAATGAAAAGTCGTTTTCCTGTGAAACTTGCGGAAAGTGTTTTAGAAGGAGATCGAACTTGTTAAGACACCTGAAAATCCATAATGCCTATGGACAGTCTACATTTAAGTGTGATGAATGTGATCAAGTTTTCACCCGGAGGGATAATTTGAAGCAGCATTTGCAATCACATCGGAATTCAACATTTCCTTGTATTGATTGCGATAAAGTGTTTGGAAGAAAATTTGAACTGAGACAACATGTACGCACTCAACACCCCCGCACACCTCTTGTGAGTGTAAAACGTAAAATGAGCTTATCTAATGCAAAGTCGAAAAACACAAAGTATTCTGATGCACTTAATGTGTTTAAAACAGTGATTTTGCATCCTGATGAACGTGTGGAAAATGATTTAGAGGTATTTCATAGCCATGTACAAACTGAAATACAAGAACGTTTAATAAGTGAAATTCATGAAAAAGGTGCAATTAAATGGTATATGGTAGAAAAAATAGCACTTGAACGTTTAACTGATAATGAGGAGTTTGAAGAAATTCAATGTTATTTTCGATGTTCGTGTATGACCGAACTTATAGAAGATACTATCTCACAACATATTGAGGAAGGATTTTCGAAGATTATTAAATCCTTTGAAGAATTTGTACAAAGAGGTTCTGGCTGGAAACTTAGAAACATTCTTCATTTAGAACTCAAGATTGCTAAATATCACCCCCTCGCTGCGAGTTCCTATATTCCTTTGTCTAAAAAACTCGATGATAAAAAAGCAGTGTTGAATATAAAAAACGAAGATAACAAATGTTTAGTATGGTGTCTTTTGGCTTTTAAACTGAACTTGGATTATACAAAAAAACCTGAACGTGTTTCACATTATCGACCTTATGAGCATGATATTAAATTAGGTAATGTAGAATGCCCTGTACCTCTTCAGAAGATACCTGTTATTGAACAACTCAACAATTTACGGGTGAATGTGTTTGGTTATGAAGAGGATGAAGTTTGCCCCCTGTATATATCTGAAAAGAAAGATCAAGATGTGGTTAATTTGTTATTGGTTGGTGACGGTGAAAAACAACACTATTGTTTGATAAGAAGTTTTTCAAGACTTTTAGGTGATCTTACCAAGCATAGAGCCGCTGGCTATTATTGTTATCGATGTTTACATCGATTTTCAAGACAAGATCTATTGGATAAGCATAATGAATATTGTTCTCAACATGTTGCACAAGCTATAAAGATGCCTAGTGAAAATGATAATATATTAAAGTTTACAGGTATTCGTTTACAACATCCTGTTGCCTATACGATTTATGCGGATTTTGAGAGTCTACTTATACCTATTTCATCAGCCCCTCCCTCTTCTAAAGCATCCTATACCGAGAAAACAACCTATCACTTGCCATGTGGTTATGCCTATGTGGTTATTGGACCCGATGGAACGTGTGTGAAGAAAGCACAGGTATATCGGGGTAGAAACTGTGTTGATCATTTTTTAAACCGAATGATGCAAGAGAAGGAAATTTTAGGTCAAAAGTTACTAAATGTTAAACCTATGAAGCTTTCTCCCAAGGAAGAAAAGGCATTTCGAGAAGCAGAGTTTTGTCATATTTGTAAGAAAACTTTAGATGAGAAACGTACACGTGACCATGATCACCTGTCAGGTGCATACAGAGGAGCTGCACATGTGGAATGCAACTTGAACTATAAGCAGTGTAAAACAATTCCTGTTATATTCCATAACTTGAAAAACTATGATGGTCATCATATTATGACAAAGCTTGGAAAATTCAAAGATCATGAAATCGATGTTATTGCTACTTCTATGGAAAACTATATCACCTTTAAAATCAGAAAGCCTACATCTTATATTCAGATGGTGTTTATAGACTCTTTCCAATTTTTGCCTACGTCATTGGAAAAACTTGTTAAAAACCTTCAACCTGATCAATTCACTATACTTGAAGAAAATTTCCCCCGAAATAATAATTTATCTTTACTTATACGGAAAGGGGTTTACCCCTATGATTATTTTACTTGCTTTGAAAAATTTACTGAGAAGCAGCTTCCTCCGCCTTCTGCCTTTTTTAATAGTTTAACCAATGAGCCTATAAGTGAAAAGGAATACCAACACGCCCAGAATGTATGGAAAACATTTGATATCAAGACTCTTGGTGATTATCACAACCTTTATGTGAAGACAGATGTTCTACTACTTGCTGACGTGTTTCAAAACTTTAGGAAATTATGTCAGCAGTATTATGAAATTGACCCTGCTCACCTGTTTACAGCACCTGGGCTAGCATGGCAGGCTTGTTTGAAGATGTCTGATACACCTTTAGAGTTACTCAGTGATATAGATATGTTGCTTATGGTTGAAAATGGAATAAGAGGCGGCATTAGCATGATAAGTAAAAGATATGCCCGAGCAAACATCCCTGGTACGCCCGATTATAAGAAAAATGAGGCACCCAGCTACATTATGTATTGGGATGCCAATAACTTATACGGGTGGGCTATGAGCCAATTTTTACCCTACGGCGGTTTTGAATGGTGTGAAACAAGTCATATGACAGAAGAGTGGGTTCTATCTTTATCTGATAGTTCCGAAATTGGGTATCTTTTCGAGGTAGACTTGGAATACCCGAAACATTTACATCCTTTGCATAATGAATACCCTGTCGCCCCTGAGAGAGTAACTGTAGAGGATCAGATGCTATCTTCTCATGCAAGAAGCTTACTCAACAATAGAAAATTCGTCGGAACTCCTAAACTTATACCAAATTTAAATAATAAACGAAATTATATAACCCATTATCGTAATCTCAAATTTTATTTAGAACTTGGTTTAAAAATTACAGCTGTGCATAAAGCTTTAAAATTTAAACAGGGACCATGGTTGCAGAAATATATTAATTTCAACACCGAAAAAAGGAAAGAAGCAAAATCTTCTTTTGAGAAAGACTTTTTTAAGTTAATGAACAATTCTGTTTTTGGTAAAACCATGGAAAATCTACGAAAAAGAAGAAATATTGTGCTTTGTAACGGTGAAAAAAGAGCCAAAAAATTAGTAGCATCGCCTACTTTTAAATCGTTTAAAACTTATGATGAAGACTTGACTGCTGTGGAGAGATTAAAAACTAGCATACATATGAACCGACCCATCTATGTTGGATTTTCTATACTCGAACTATCTAAACTTTGTATGTATGATTTCCATTACAATTTTATAAAGAAAACATACAAAGATCGTGCAGTTTTACTCTTTACGGATACAGATTCCCTAACGTATCATATTCAAACCAATAATATTTATAAGGATCTGGAGCAGCATCGTGAGTTGTTTGACTTTTCTGAATACCCGAAATCTCATCGTCTATACTCTGAGGATAATAAGAAGACGCTCGGAAAGTTTAAGGATGAACTTAATGGTGAATTAGCCCTTGAGTTTGTCGGACTGAAATCAAAAATGTATTCTCTAAAATCTGTTAAAGATGAAAAGAAGCGTGCAAAAGGCGTATCTACGCAGATTGTTCGGCAGAAAATTAAACATGAAGACTACTTGGAGTGCCTCCAACAACAAAAAACAAGTATGGAGAAACAGGTAAGAATTGCCCAAGATGACCATCGCCTATATACATTAACTCAAAATAAAATTAGCTTAAGTCCCTTTGACGACAAGCGTTACTTATTGGATGATGGAATAAGCAGTTTAGCATATGGCCATTATGACATTAATACCGTTTGTAATAAAGAAGAAAATGTTGATTTGTATTGCTAACGCAAAATCGCGATGTATATTTTGATCTGTAAATACCTTTCTGTAAATTATTTTGTTATAATAAAAATTGTTGATTTTATTATTGAGTACTTTTTTTAAACCTTACTAGTGAAACGTTATCTTTATACACAAACTTTTGTTGTAGTTAAATCGAAAATGAGTGAAAATTTTTTTTTAACTATAGTGAAACTTTTTTTTTTTTGTTAAGATAAAATTTTTAATAAAATAAATTTTTTTTTTAAAGTAATGCAAAACTTTTTCTAAAAGATTTTTTTTTTTTTTTAATATGTGAAACTTTTTAACTACCGCATATTTTTTTTTCTTTATAAAAACATGAAAATTTTTTGTAAAACTTTCATAAATAATCAGATAGTCATACACACACACACACACACACACAAAGAGATCTATTTGTCACGTGCACATACATACACATACACACACACACACACACACATAGACACACACACACAAAGAGAACTATTTGTCACACACATACATACACACACACACACAAAGAGAACTATTTGTCACACACATACATTCTTACACACACACACATAGACAAACACACAAAGAGAACTATTTGTCACATACACATACACACACATAGAACTATTTATAATAAATATAAGACATATATGCTTTTTAAAACATACTCTTACACACAAACCTTCCTAACAAAATATCAGACCTGTTAGAAAAATGATATGAAAAAATTATTGCGAAAAAAGATGGTTTATCGTCTGGACATTAGAGCGTTGCTCCCTGGTTGCTCAATTGAGCGCCCCTGTGGCCGTTGAACCCCCACTATCTTACTACTCCTGTATAGGATCTATAGCTTTGTATATATACTACATAGGATGCTAAATTTTAGTTCAGTTAGGAAACGCGTAGCACAGTTTAAAATTCTCCGTCTGGAGTTTGTCCATAAACGGAAATGTGTTCGCGAACTTTTGTGCTTCCTTGTATAGGATCTACAGAATTTATACACACCACGTAATAGACAAAAAGCGGGTTAAAAATAAAATCGCGTTCAGTAACCTTAAAACGCACTTCCAGGAATTTTTGTTGACAAACAGTAGAGAATTCTTTTGTGTGTCCCTGTAAATGAACGATGACTGCTATACACACAATATTCTGTAGTAAACCTCTTGTCATGCACCTTAGTGATAAATTTCAATGCGTTTAAAATAGTGAAACATTATTTAAATAAACTGCAGACGATTTTTCTCCATAGACGTAATGTAACGGAATTATTTTGACTGTCCCTGTAAAGTATCTATAAGTGTTATGCACACCCTATTCCATATTAAGCTTCTTCTAATGCACCTTAGTGATACATGTCAATTTCAATGCGTTTAAAATAGTGAAACATTTAAATAAACAGCAAATGATTTTTCCCCATAGACCGCAATGTAACGGAATTCTTTTGAGTGTCCCTGTAAAAAAAACTATAAGTGCTAAACACTTCCGTTGAAATAGGGAACATGCTATAGATAACGACAATAACATAAAAATTGCAGAGCAATCCGAGCATATTTACGGGAGTTAGAGCACGGACAGACGGCCATACGGCAGACAAACCGATGTCAAACACTTTTCAATTAGGTTGGAAAGTGTTAAAAAGCCAAATATTTAAAATTACAGAAAAATATGTAAACCGTTCAAAATTATACTCGGTTGGAAATACACCTATTTCTACAGATGAGATTTTTCATATATTTTCATAAATTGCGTGTGCTTCATAAAATACATCTAAAAATAAGTAACGATGTAACATTGAATTTGTTTTTAAAAAATCAGAAAAATACACTGCAATTTTTTTTTTTTTTTAGATTTTACTGTATAATACTGGCATCTCAGCTGCCAGTATTATACCGTAAAATCAGAATTTTTTTCAGTGTAAAATAAGTAACGATATATTTGAATATGCGGTTTGTGTAATCGTAGCTGAGTGGTCATGGCGATCGATAAGCTGGAAAGTTTGTCTTTGAAAGTGATGATTGAAATTTTAAAAAAATGTAAGCTTGTCCTTGGAAACGATATTTTGTCCTATACATTTATTTTTAAAAGGAAATTTTTAAACACTGAAGTATGTAAAAAGAAATAAATTTTTGAAAAAAAGGAAATTTTCCTGGAATGTGTGGCAAATAGAATAAGGAATTGGTACAAGTGTCCCGATTGCCAGTATAATTTTCTGTATTTTAACCTTTTTTAACACTTTCCAACATAGTTGAAAAGTGTTTATGAATTCGGTTTGTCCGTTCGTGCTCTAACTCGCGTAAATATTCGGATTGTCATGCAATTGATATATGTTATTGAGGTTTACTATGGCATGTTCGGTATTGAAAATGAAATATGTGGCACTCAGTCTTTTTTACAGGGACGCTCAAAATAATTCCCTTATATTACGGTATATGAGGAAATGTGTGAGGTTTATTTTAATGATGTTACACAATTTCAAATTTATTGAAGTTGATATATCACTAAGGTGCACTACAAGAGGCTAACTATAGAATATGGTGTGCATGCATAGCACTTATAGTTCTTTTATATGGACAGTCAAAATAATTCTGTTACATTACGGTCTATGGAGAAAAATCGTTTGCGGTTAATTTCAATAATGTTTCACTATTTCAAGCATATTGAAATTGATATATATCACTAAGGTGCATTACAAGAAACTCACTGTAGAATATTGTGTGTACAGCATTCATTGTTTACAGGTACACACAAAATACTTCTGTGCTGCCTGTTAACAACAATTGCTGGAAGTACTTTTTCAGTTGCTGAACACGTTTTTAAATTTAACACATTTTTTTGGCTATTACTTGATGTGTATAAATTCTATAAATCATATACTGGGCAGCACTAAAGTTCCCGATTCATTTCCGTTTATGGACGGAAATTCCAGAAGGGGAATTTTAAACTGTGCTGTGCGTTTCCTAACTGAACAAAAATTTAGCATTCTATATTGCATACATACAAATCTATAGATCATATAAGGACTGCACAGAAGAGTTCGGATATTTTTACGAATATTGTTGGTAACTCCTAAAATTGGGTTTTTAAATATGTTTTGATTCTTCCAAATTTCACCTTATTAAACTGTAAAGATTCGTAAAATTACTTTGGAAGTGTTACATAATCTATTCTTGACGCATGATTTTTCGTTGTTGAGTGCAATGCTAAGCCAATGGAAACATTCTTTGTAAATTTCTCATTTGCATTTCAATATTTTTAAATGATTTATTCTGCATAGATAAGTACTTTTTTCATTTTGGTTACAGTTTCATTCTGATGACTAGGCGTGCAACATATATCCGGCGAACATACTGTATCCGGCTGATCTGACCACCATGCCTAATAATTGGCAGCAGCCGGATATGACTATCCGGCAGTACATCCGGCCTGAAGTTATTTCATTCAACTCAGTTAAAATTTCCAGATTATAAGGATGAGAGTAATCTTGAAATACAAAGCATTAATTTATTAAAGAAAAAATAATTTACTTATAATTATGGCAAATTACGTTTCTAAACCTATGAAAGAGCAAACATACAGACAATTATAACTATTCATACATATGTGCCTGCATATATGAGCAACAGACACAGTTAAAAAGGAAAAAGTGGCAGAATGACTCAAAGAAGAACCATTTTTTTGCTGTGTTAGTAGCAAGCAAGAAGTTTTCTGTTACCATAATACAAAACTTGTTTTTTAGGAAAAGTGGTGCATAGATTAGAATGAAATAATAATAATAATAATAATAATAAGAGAAGATATTAAATAAAACAGTTTGCTACAAAAATAATCAGTTTTAAGTTTTTTTTCATGAAAATAATCTACTTTTACTAAACTAATAGTTTGCCGTTGAATTACTAATTTTGTTGTTATGCAATTCAGTTATGTTAGCAACTAGCAAGAACAAGTTTTTGGTTATCACAACACAAAACTTTTTTTAAGTATTACAGAAATAAAAGATAACGAGGGGAGTTTACAGCTTGAACATCACGCTGTTAAAGGAAAAGATAAAAGTATTAAATATTGTCTTTCAAAAGTATTCAATAGTAAGTTTTTCTGATAAAATTAATTTATTATTATTATTAAACTATTTAGCTGATACTATTATAACTAAAAATTTAAAATAATGCAATTATAATATTGCTCCTAAAACTGAAATTATCATAAAAATAATAATTGTTAATAGAAAATTAAAAAAATTACACCAAAAAGAAAATAACAGTGACAGCTAGCTAATCTAAACCCAGGGTTGGAAAAAAACATGTTTAAAAAAAAAAAACAACAAAAAACGTGTTTTTTTTTTGTTTAAAACATGTTTTAAACGTTTAAAACGTTTTTTTCTCATTCAACAGCACAATTTTGATTAAAGTGAGCAAAAATTAATAAATTAAATATAAAGAATGAAAATATTTTAAAAAAACAGTTAAGTAAGAAAAAAATTATATAATAAATACCAAACATTAATTAACAATTAATTTTTTTATTCTAAACTAAAACATTTAATTATTAAGTTCTTTAAAAATAGTAACAAGTTTGGCAGCCTTATCAAACACCTAACCGGTTTCTAGTTTTGTTCTGCACAAAGCCAAAAGTAGAAAACACTCTTTCTAAACCAGCAGTAGAGCATACAGCTGCTTGTAATTGTTTTATGATCATCATGACATTTTTATCGACGTGTTTTTCAAGACTTATCCACCAAGATAAAGGTGTTATTTCTACAAAATTGTCCACTTTATTTGATTCTTGAGTAGCGAATTTATGATTGGTAACTGACAGCATAACATTTTTAGGGTTTCGTTCATCTCACGAAACCCTATTCGTCCCACTTCTCTGTTTGTCTGTCACAGAGCCGGTTCTCAGAAACTGTATAGCTAACAGACTTGAAATTTTGTGTACTTACAGCTGAATAGCTACTGTCACTCTGAAAATCATAACATTTTGAAAAAATCATATTATTTTAATATAGAGAGATAAAAAACCAAAAATCTAACAGCCTTTTTCTATTAAATTTAAACATTTTTCGTTATAGCAGTTGCCAACAATTTAAAAATCAACAATAAAATTCTTTCTACAATAATTAATTTTCTGTTGAAAGATTTCCACGTGAATTTAATTTGTCAATTGTCACGTTGTGACATTATAAACAATAAACATGTTTTAAACATTGTTTTAAATGTAATGTTTTAAACATGTTTTAAACAGCTGTTTTAAACGTAACAACCCTGTCTAAACCCATGCTTAATTTCTTTAAAATTAAATTTTAAAAAGGCCAGATTGAAATATACTGCGGCCGGATATCCGGCTGAAAGTTATGCTGCATATCCGATGTCCGGCCAAATTAACATCAGTTTCATCTCTACTGAAGACATTTTCAATATTTTAAACCAATCATTTTTTTTTTTCCTTCTTCCGAAATTGAAAGTGTTCTCAGAATGAAACTAATCTAGATCGAAAAAGCGCAAAAATACGACGGACGTTAGGCACCAACCTCGGATACCCTATGCAAAAATAATTATTTAAATGTATTGAAATGCAAATGAGAAATTAGTAAAGAACGCCTTCATTGGTTTAGCTTGCGAATGTCGTCGCGTGTAATAGTTTCATAAAGTTAGAGAACTACCAAATATGTAGATATAGAGTGTTTTACATAATCCATCCAACAGAAAAAACGAACTTCCGCACAAAACACGCACTGCAAAAAAATAATATATATTGTTGGTTTTACGGTATAATACTGACACCCCAGCTGCTAGTATTATACCGTAAAATTTACAGCAATAAACAGTTAATTTTACAGTATAATACTGGCAACTGGAGTGTACCGTAAAAACAACTTTTTTTTTTTGGCAGTGCGAGAATGATAGACAATTTTAATGCAAAAGTGGAATAATAATAAAACAAAACCTTCTCTCACTACAAAAAAACAGGTTTAGGGATGAATGTACTATTAAATAAAATGTTATTTTAAAATTCAATCTATTTTTGACTTAGAGCACTGTTAGAAATGGATACTCAAATTCCATGAAATTTTCTTCGTTTTTAACGAAACTGTTTCCTGAGAAATGCTCCGAGCGAATATTTCGTCAAATCGAGTAAATTTGCATCCTCAAAATTGTGAGGAAATTAGTTTCGTCAAATTGTTTGTTCAAAAGTTCCAAAAAAGGTTGGTGGTGCCATCTATTGGAGATTTTAGAAGCATCTTTAATTGACTGGGGGAAAAAGTACACGCTCTTAAGTCTTCAACGGGATACGAACGCGCTATCTTTGGAGCGGGAGATCTGCGATGCGTCCTACGCCAGCGAGGCCTTGCATGAATTTGATTTTAAATTTATCTATGAGATGTTGATGTGTGTTCATATTTTTTAGAAGTATTTTTATCGGTGCTGTTATAATTTCTGCATGTTTTAATTAATAAGGCTAGATTATTATGGTTTTTCTATGGTTAATAAATAATTAGAATATGGCTTGATTAATATAAATTTATTAGAGAAATTTCCTTTGTTCAATGAATGATTAGAATATGATCTAGTTAATTTGTTGATCAGAAATAATAAATTTTGAAGTGCATATTTTGGAGGAGAGTTCATCAATTTCAGCGGATTACTGTTTATAGAGGGGAAGGGATCAGTTATACATATTTTAAATTTGATTGTTATATGAATATATTTCTTAAATTTAAAAAAAAGCTAATTTTTTTTTTTTCTTAACCATTGGGAGAATGTTGTTACTTTCGGTCGAAAATGGACCAAATGATGTTCGCATTTTACTATTTCAACGAAATTCTGTAACTTTAGAAGAATTTAAGCGCTTTTAACAAAATTCTGTAACTTTAGAAAAATTTATCTTTGAATAGGCATAAAATCGTTACAAAAATGTTAAAGTTGGGGGGGGGGGGGGGGGAGAACGATTTTGTAACAACAAAAATAATCTGGCTGGGAATGGGGGAAAATTTGTCAAATATTTTAGATTTTCCACTTCATTAAAAATCACTTAATTTTGAGACGAAATGATTGTCAAAAATGATGAATTACGCTCAAGAATTGCGGAATCGTCAAAAGTGAGTTTTATTTTTGACAGCGAGGAAACAGTTTCGTCAGATATTAGAGGATTCGCTTTTCGTCAAAAACCACGTGACTGACTAAATGATTGTCAAAAATAACGAAATGAGGATTGCGGAATCGTCAAAATTGAGTGTTTTATTTCTGAGAGTGAGGATTGCAATAACTAATGAGAGAGTATTATCACAGTCGAAATTTGTTAGTTTTAGCCTCAAGCACTCTTCACAAAATTTAATAAAAGTCTTTTCACGAAGTACTTTAATATTATTTCCGATAGATAGAAAAAGATAGGCAGATAGGCAGGCAAGCAGATATGCATTGTTCAGAAAAATAAGGAAACATTCTTAATTTATGAAAGATAAAGTTCAATTCCTCAAGCCTAAATGAAACTAAACCTGAATTGATACAGAAAACTATAATTATTTATCGTGAAATCTTCATCGGCACAATAAAATGAAATCCAACGAGGCTTCCAAAAATGATTTTTCTTTCATCAAACTAACACACAATGAAAATTATTTGATAGGGTAGAAATGTTTATCAAACAAAACTCCCTGAATACTATTTATTTCAGAAAATAAAAAGATTCCCATACAATAATTTCACTGCGGCACGTCAAAATGCTGAAATAACGGCGGTAAAACAATACACACAATCGGTCGTAGATTTGCTTAAAATCCCTCTATTGTTTTGGCGCATTTATGTGGCAGTAATTTTAGTTTTGAAATGGGTATACAGAAAAGATGAATGCAGTGCACTATTTAAACAGATTTTATTTCGCTCCGCATAAAACAAAACGAAAAGAAAATTCGAGGACACTTCGCATTGCAACATTTCATAGACATACTAACCGTGATTAGGGGGGCGGGGGGATCAGATTAAATCATTAAATATTCAATTAGGTTAATAATAAATAATTAGGTTACAATAATAATTGAATAATATTTTTATAAAAAGGTTTTTATTTCTATGCAGGGCCGCAGAGGGGGTAGAGCCGGTACATTAACGGGGCCCTGATCTGTTTTAAGGGTCGTCATGGATCCTGTTTTTTAAGTCAAATGGCAAAAAGTAAAGGTGAATCTTTTTGTATGCAAAATTTTAAAATTAAACTAACCATTTAAATGTTTTAAATAGTTAAAACTTAGTCGTATAAGTTGTGCATGTGTATATTATAGCATAGCACAAAGACAAAATATTAAGATAAACTTTCCATCTACTAAGTATTAGAACTGACACAGTTATAGAGTTATTAAACTGATAAAATGTCAGTGGACCCGCGCTTTAGAAGACACTTCGTCAACTAAAAATGGATATGAGGATTGAAGAACTTTTCACCGCGGACGCTAATAATTATTATATTTTATTAATGATGCTTAAATTTCAAGTAAATATGCGCTTTTTAAAAAATTATTAACATCATACAAGAGTCTGCATTCGAATCAGTACCGGGGCTTGCAGACATCTCGCTGCGGTATTGCTTCTATGACAGTAATTTCAGGTTAAAAAAACAGTTTTGCTTTCAATAAATGCTAATATTTAAAAAAAAAAAAACTCATCTTATGATTTTTCAAATGCTTAAAAATTAAATCACTGCTCAGCTAAATCGTACTTGTCAAATTAAACTGATTATCAGTAGAGAGTGAGAAACAGCAAGTAACAAATGGGCTTCAAATAGTATGTTAATATTGCTTATTTATTTTTTATCCTTTCCTCCCCCCCCCCCTTTCTTTTTCGTTTGCAACGGTAAATAAGGAGTATTTGTGAAGTCTTGAAATAGCAGTTAAATATATTTTTTCCCTTGGCTATTTGTGCTTTTATTTGATGTTTGATATTTACAGGCCACATATGATTTTTATACACTCTCTTGTTATACATGTATAACAGTGAATTTACCAACTTTTCCTGATTTTCCAAATAAGTGTATACTCCTCCCAGAAATACACCATGCCTCCGACACTATATTATTCATTATGACAGATTACGGTTCCAAATATTACATGCATTATTTAAAAAATAATTTAAAAAAATTTTGCTTTAGAATATGAGAAAATTGTATTTGTTTTAATTCACAGAAGAAGCCGTGAATTTTAAATTTTATTAAAGAAATTTTAAAACAATCCTTCTTAAATAATAACTCATAATCATAGATGTTTTAGTGTAAAGTTTACTTGTAAAAAAGATCTTGTTTACCAAAATGGAAGTATCTGTTGATATTATGTAAAATTGTTTTAAAATTTAATTTTTTGAAACCTTTAAACTCTGAAATATAAAAGTATTCAGCGAGCTGAATATTCGGTATTTGGCCTAACAATTACTATTCGGCTAGCCGAATATTCAGTATTCGGACAAAATCACCATTCGGTGCATCTAGTTTCGATCACAAAACATTAGACCAAACCTTTTGTTCTCCATTTTCATTCCGATATAAGCGATCCTAATATACACTTAAGAGATTGATTTCTACAAAAAATTATTCATACATAAACAGTAAAAAATTCATTCAATACAGTTGTAATTCCGTTTATATATACATATATAATCAGGAAAATAAACATTTTATCATATGAAGGTCGCTTAGAAGCACACTTTTCAGAAGGCTGTTTTCATTCATGCTCATAACAAAAAGGCGATTTAACAATGGTTGGAGATGAATAGTTAATGCACTATTTATTTCAAATTCAGACGCATCTTTCAAAAGAAGTGCACGCACATAAAAGGCTAAATGTTTTAGAATTTAATTCAGGTATAATTCTATAATTTATTCAGGGGTTTCCGTTTTATGCACCCAAGTACCTAATCAAATCTCCCCATACACACACGCACACTAATATGTTTTTATAACTTTTTGAATGATGGGCGGTGGTATACTGTCTATACAACTTAATTTTAATCTTCAACTCCTGAAATTGTACCATAATTTTTTGAATAAAATTCTTTTATAAAGTATGTGAAGAAAAACATTTATTTTCAAATCAATTTGTCGTTAATTCTGATGGCAGTCAATCATTTCACATTTTAGCATCATAATTACTTAGCCCCTGAAAAGATTAAAAGCTTAATAACCAATGAAGAATCAATAAGATGATATAACTTCGTTAAATAATTCATGTAAATGATTTTTTGTTTTTATTGCATAAAACCACTTTATTTATTTATTGAAAAATGGAATAAATAACATTTTTCCTTTAATTATGTTAGCTCTTGCTCTTATAATATATTAGAGGACATGCAATGTACTGTAACGTGGTCAGGATTTCTGCGTCGAGATCCAAGAGGGGTTTTCTTATTTTAAAGAAATTCTGAAATTGCTCATCAATATAACAAGATTTCCATTATTTGACAACCCAAATACAGCAAAACGCGTTGTCGAAATCTTGTCTTAAATAGAAATATTTTATGATACCGCTGAAAGGAACACCATACTATAATGCTTGTTAAACCTTTCAAGAATATACTACAAATATAAAGTAAACTTCTTTTAAGCATTCTAGATTTCAATTTCTATAACGAGTTGGTATTTTATAAAACAAATTTTAAATAGTCTAATGTAAAAGAACGAATCTTCACTTTTGATGATGTAGTACATTCTTTAACAAAACCCATTTAGTTAACAATACTTGTTTGGAATTTTTTTTATAACTAAATATTCTTTTAGTTTTTGTTACAAGATAATTCACAATGAATAATCTTATAGAAATAAACACTTTGAAACATTTGAATGTTTGTTTAAATTTGTCCCAAATTTGCTAAAACAAATCCAGTTTCTTTTTTTACTTCTTGTACTAAAACATGTGCGTTTGGTAAAATAAAAAAATCTACAGAGTGGCTACTAAATACTGAAGTTACAAATATTGAGTTATTTTATTTTACAGATATAAAATATAAAATAATAAATATACCAATATGATGAAAATCAGAAATGAAAGTTGAAATAATTTGTTGAAATAATGAACCTTAATGAAACCCCCTAATGAAAGTTGAAATAATGAAACTTAAAATAATTTTATTCAAATCGACCGGCATCTTTATCGACTACCAAAGATAATGTCTTACGCCATTGTCGGACTGCGGCACGAATAACTTTAAGAGGTAATCTGTCCCATTTACGCAATATGGAGACTTTGAGAGAGTCCAAACTTCGGTGTTGTTTAGCATTTATTTTAGCCCCTAAAATGAAAATCCCCCAGATGCAATAGTCTAAAGCAGGGGTTCTCAAACTATGGTACGCGTATCAGTACTGGTACGTGCAGCTCTGGTTACTGGTACGCAGAAGTCCATTACTGGTACGTGAAATAAAATACAAAATGCAGCATATTATTATGGAATCGAAAACGGCTTGTCTTTATTAACTTGGATATTTTCAAAAAAATTTCGAACGCGATTTAAGATCTGTAAACGCTTTTTCTATTTTTTTCGTTACTTAGAAATGTTTGTTATCGTAGACTTGCTGAAATTCGCACACAACGATTATGATACTATCAGTTTTCCTGAATTAAAAACACAATTATTAGATTTATATAGATCAAAGTTGAATTTTGTATAATAAAGACCTAATTTATGAATGAATGAAGTATTTTAATTAGCGGAAGAACTGTAGGTAAAGTCTGAAAGCTTGAAAGTAGGAGAAATTAAAACAAAATAACGTTCCAAAGTGTAATTTATAACCCATTGTTCTTTTTGCACAAGAAAAGCTTCTTAGGAGGTGTTGAAATAAAAGACTTATTTCAAACATAATTCATAAATTGGTTCATTGTGTTGATTGAAGTAGTTTTCTTCTCTTGTACAGAAAGTGTTATAGTTTCCTCCTATTTCATGAAATTCAGTTTTTAAGAGAGTAAAGTTAGTTATTTAAAATGGTCAAGAGAGTAAGATTATTTAAATCTAACAAAAACTGTGGTCATATGCATTGCGAATTTGAGGTAAAGCATTGTACATCTGTATTGAGGGGGTATATACATAAATGTATGAAGAAACTTACAAGTGTTTGCCTACTGAGCGACATTATTGTCGCATTTAAATGTATGCAGATTATTAATACGATTGTATTAAATCTATGTTAAATGCGCTAACTAAGCTTTGGATAAGAAATTCGCAGGGCCGGATTAATGCAGAGGCCGATTAGGCCGTGGCCTAGGGCCCACCACTGATGGGGGGCCCAGAAATAAATAAAATTGTTTCCAAAAAGTTTATTAAAAATCTAGCTTTTTGCAATTATTTCCCCCAAGACCAAAAAAGATTTTGATTAACTTGATAACCATATCATAATATCTAAGGATAACCACCGAATACTCCCCTAAAATATTTATAGCTATTATCTTGGTTTGAGACTGGCTCTGAAAAGGTACTGGGCCTTGGGCTGAGGGGCGCCATTTCGGGGGGGCTGGGGGGGGGCAACCGCCCCCCCGAGGAATTTGAAATTTCAGAACATTTATCAGTTATCACAGGTTAGACAAGAAAAAAAAAATCAAAATATGATTAAAAGCTAAAATAACATCAGATTTCACAGATTTGATTACAATAAAAACTAGTCGGCAATCTCAAAACTTTCTATCTCATACAGGTTTCACATACACCAAAAACAAATTGGCACCAATTTATATTAAGGTCTAACTGAATCTAAAGTTTTATTAAATTCTGTGCGTTAGTTCTGGAGGTATAGCTATCGTGAAAATCGTGCAAAACGTAGCGTAGCAACGCTACCTGTTGGTCTATTTATACAAAAACGTAATCAACGTCTATTTTTGTCAAGGTCTAACGGAATCTAAAGTTTAGTGAAATTCTGTACATTAGTTCTTGAGATATAGCTATCGTAAAAATCTTGAAAAATGTAGCATAGCAGCGCCACCTGTTGGGCGATTTACACCAAGAACTAATCACCACCCATTTATATCAAGGTCTGACTGAATCTAAAGTTTTATTAAATTCCGTGCATTAGTTCTTCAGATACAACGCCCACAAATTTTTTTTCACACACAGACACAGAGACACACAGGCGCACACACAGACAGACATTTTCTAAAAACAGTCCAATCGTGTTCAGGACCTTCTAAAACATAAATCCATCGAAAACTGGAAGTGGAAAATTTTCATGAATCCAATTACTTTCTTCTTGTAAAGACAGAAGAAAGTAATAAACATTTAATAAACACTTTAAACATTGAAACTAATAATTATCAAAAATGTTTTCTAAAGCCGTGCTATTGCAACATTCTATAAGAGAGACATTTATCATTAATGAGTATTTTGGCTAGTTTTAGAAATATGTCCCAACCTTAGTCAAATGTTCCAAGTCAACCTGACCCGCAACGAAAATAAGCCGCGTCAACCCGGCGCGATCCGTACTGTAGATTGGGTCGTGTTGCCCCACCCAATGCAGGAGAGGAGCAAGGGACCTGAGACCAAGGGTTTTGCAGATTTCTGAATTGAATGGAATTTAGATCATAGTCTGAAGAGGAAGGCAGAAAAAGATTGAGGAAATTTTTTACGGACAGAAAATCATTAATGAAAATTTTCTTATACCTACTGATCACAACATTTGCAAATTTCGAAACTTCTTGATGGTGTTCGTGTGTTGATTACCTCGTGACCGATTGAATTTCACGACTTTTTTCCGTGATTGTTCAGATTTTTTTCTTTTATTTTTGTGATATTTTTCAAAATTCGCTATATTTTGTGAATCATTGACGGAATTGATTTTTTTCGATCATTTGTCTAAATTCACATTTTTTTTTCAACCGATAGGCGAAATTCGCTATTTGTTTTCGCCATCTTTTGACGAAATTCACGACTCTTTTCTATGGTCGTTTGTAGAAATTCGGGAGTCTTTTCCATAACCGACTGACAAAAATTGTTATCTTTTTTGCGCGTTCTTTGACGAAATTCCGATCGTTGACGAATCTTTTTCGACCATTTGTTGAAATTCAGGACATTTTTTTTTGGCAACTGGTCGACGAAATTCGCTATTTGTTTTCGCCATCTTTTGACGCAATTCGCGTCTGTTTTCTACGGTCGCTTGTTGAAATTCGGGAGTCCGTAAACGATTGACAAAAATTGATGCTTTTTTGCGCGATCTTTGACGAAATTCCGATCGTTGACGAATTTTTTTCGACCATTTGTGAAAATTCACTATATTTTTTTGGCACCTCATCGACAAAATTCGCGATTTATTTTCGCGATCTTTTAACGCAATACGCAATTCGGGACCCTTTTCTACAATCGTTTGTTGAAATTCGGGAGTCTTTTTTCCGCAACCGACTGACAAAAATTGATATTTCTTTGCGCGATCTTTGACGAAATTCCCCTTATTTTGCACGATTGTTTGACTAAATTAGAGATGTTTTTTGCTCAATCTTTTGATAAATTTCGCGATATTTTTCCGCAGTAGTTATACTAAATTCACGATTTTTTTCCGCGAACGATTGAAGAAAATCGGTAATTGTTTCAGTGGTCTTTGGTGAAATTCGCAATATTTTTTCACGGTCGTCTGAAAAAAATTAAAGATCTTTTCCGCGACTAATTCGCCAAATTAACTACTTTTTCTAAATCCAATTTGTAAAATTTGCGATGTTTACCACGATCAGTTGATAAATTTTTTGACTACCACTAAAATAAAAAAGTATATTCGCAGAAGAATCACATGTTTGTCAAAGAAGTTAAGATAAGAAGGCAAAATCTCAGACTGGATATTTTATTGTGGAGGCCTATTTCTATTTTGTGCACGATTTGGAGAATCCTGTACGCTATTTCCACCCGTGCCCCTAAAAAAACTGCTTCCCCCCACCCACCCCCTTCCCAAGAAACTCTTGCAATGGCGCCTCTGCAGTAAAACCTGCAAAGAAGGAGTTGAAAAGGCTTGGAAAAAAGCTCCATTTTAGACAGGTTTCCATCTCCATCTTAGCAAGTACAATTTTATGGCGTTTTTTTCGTTGAAACTTGGTTTCTTTTCCCGTTTGAGAAAAAATTATGTTACAGACAGATTTCGCTTAGACACGTTTCAGTGTAATACACCTATGCTCTTCAGAAGTGCTTTATAGAAAGGAGGTTTTAACAGTCTTAAAGAGTACCTGAAAAAAAAAAAAAACGGTATCTGTCTGTAACTGAAAACTTTCATATTTTTAAATTCTACTTGCTAAGACAAAAATCTGTCTAAAACGGAATTTTTCAGAGGTCCCTTGAGATTTCGTATTAGAAGTATTACTGTCTTTGTATCTATGATTCAGTAAACGTTTCACGTTCGGAGAGGTTGCGGGGTACAGCCTCCTCCCCGAACTCCACCCTTGGCTATGCCACTACCTTAAAAAAACTTTGCCCCCCCCCCCCCCAAGAAAGTTCTGAAATGGCGCCCCTGCTTGGGCTCCACATGACCTTAATCGGGCTCTGGAAATTCGTTTCTCATTTGAGACGCCCTGCCACTGTATCTGACGAGAGAGGAAATAAGTAAACTTATTCAAGCTCTCATCTCCTGTGATGGATTACTAGAGTCCACATTCAAAAGAATGAAGGTAACAGAATTTTCGCTGACGAGAATATCAGAATACCGTCTACTATCGTCAAAGTCTGTTTGTGTTTAGTGCAACATATCTCTGTGAACGTTCTTTTCCACCCTTTGTTAAATGAAAAACAAATAAAGGAATAAACTAAACATCGAATCTGACTTATGACTAAAACTTCTTAATATTGAGCCAGACGTGAGGAAAGTTGTGCTTGATGAAACAAGCCCACCCTTTTCATTAGCCTACTACAACAGTATATGAATCAGTGTGCGCCAATATGTCATTAAGTATTGTGACTTTTTTACTTTAGCAAAATACTGTATTTTGATATTGTATGCATTATTAAAATTTAATGATGATACTACTTTTTACTTGAATATTATTAAAAAGCAGTCAATTTAGAAACGTAATCATTAATTTTAAATGCAATAAAATCTGCTATGAAGGAAATACAAAAGACCGAAGAGATATTTCGTTTTAGACAGGTTTTTCTATATTATCTTTATGTTTGTTACCTGGTGGTAAGCGAAAGTATGAACTTTGATTTAGTGGTACGTCGGTCTAAAAGTTTGAGAACCCCTGGTCTAAAGGATTTAGATTCGGTGCAGAAGGCGGTTACTGAATTACTTGAAAGTTACAAAATTCAATAAATTCGAACCCGCATCATCATACACCCCCCCCCCCCTTCCTATTCTAATTAATCGGAAATCATATTCTGTATTAAAATGTCTTTAATGTGATAGATGGGACTTTAATGCAATTTCGTATGAAAAGTTTTCATTCACTGACAAAATTGACGTCACATTTTAAGTGAATATACTGGTGCTTTTATAATCGTATTGCATAAAAAATATATTTTTTTAATTATACACGAGTAATAAGTGAACATAAATGTGTATGAAAAATATCTTCGGTCTAATATCGTGACAAAGGTCAGAGGAATGCTGTCTATCAGGCGTTGGCCACATTTGGCATGCAATGCAGATATACAGAGACGTGGGTTGGTTTGACTTCCTCGGGGAATATGAAGTTTTCGTTACAATTTAAGAAAAATCCTGAAAACCTTACACAGCTACCCGCTTATGTTGAGTAGGAGTCTTTCATTAAGAACAGGTAAGAGACCTTTAGAACAAGCTGTTTTCGTGGATAAACAGAATTCGAAAACTGAATTATGGATGTAAAACTAGTAACATATAGAACACGTTTTTCTCAAACTGTATGCCGCGCGATTGCAATGGCTATGCGTGTCAAAAAAAGCTCAAAATTGTATTTATGATGCTAATAGGCTTATTTAAAATTTCATCTACTTTCACTGACCAATCAAAGGAAATTATATTTACAGATAGTTGCAGAATTCTCTCATTTCTTTCCATGTCCGGCACATAGTAATAATAATAATAATAATAAGTGAAAGCTGAGAAAAAAGGTAGAATGTAATGGAATTTATACTTTTTTGAGAAATCACTCTTCACAAATTATACACTGCAAAAAAAGATTTTACAGTATAATACTGACACCCCAGCTGCTAGTACTAAACCATAAAATTAAAAGTAATAAACAATAAAACGCTACAGCGCATGCGCGGCAGCGTATTACTGCTTATTTTACCGTTTATTACTGTTAAGATTTTACAGTATAATACTGGCATCCCAGCTGCCAGTATTATACCTTTTTTGGGGGGGGGCAGTGTATTAAACATCTTAGACCAACACGCCTCGCCACTGGTGAGAGTTTATTTTAACTGTGTAAAAGACATCTGAGATTCTTATACACTGTTCCAGCAATAAACAAATTACGTGAGTAACAACATGCACAATTAAAACCTTTGGGATTTTTTGTATGCATGTTTAAATAAATTTTACAACATTACTAAAATGTGAATGTGCTATAAGTTTATACCAAAAATAATTATAGTGCGTTACTGGAATCCTATTAAATTTCAAAGCGTGTCGCTTATCCAAAAATATTGTGAAAGATAGAATAATGAAGACACCATCTATGATTCATTCGCTTTGGAAAAAAAGAGGTAAATAAAGAAAGGTCAAATGTCAAAAATTTGCATAGAAGTTAGACTAATTCTGCAGTCATTCAAGTATTACTTTTAGGAAAAGTTCGAAACTGTTATAAAAAGAGAAAAACATGTTTCCAAAATAGCAGAAAATCTACAGGTGCATATATAAAGGGCAGAATGTCACGGACAAGGATACAGTCATTTATTTAATCAACTACAACATTGCGTTACTCGAAAATAATTCACCATCATCAGCAGATTTATTCAAGCCAGAAGCTGAATACACAAATATAAAACAGATATTTCGAAAACCTTTGTCACTTATAAAGAATAAAACAAGATTCCAGGCAGGAGCAAAGGAAGTTTCTATACATAAAGTTATACATAACATCCATAGTTCCTCAATCGAAATTGAATTTAAAAGAAAATTGCTTAAAGTTTTTGCACTCATTAGACTAAAACAATGGCGAGGAACATATGTTCATGTACATACTTAGATTAGAATTTAGTATACATTTTCACGCCCGTCTTTTAACATTGGTTTTATCCAAATATTCACAGCAAGAATATAAAATTTGTTTATGCAATTAAGAAATCTTGAGATCCTCCACTACTTTACAATACTTTTAATTTCAAGGAGGAGTTAGGGGCTCCGAAACAACCCATTCGCGACGAGCGACTTTTCACTTCTTCCGATTCTTTGGCACCAGTTTTTAAAGACTGCAATTTTCGCCTTATTTAAGTAACTGAAAATCATCAATTGGATAAAGCGAAAATTCCTGTACTAAAATACTGGTGTTCAAATTAAAGGATTGCGTGCAACTTAAACGGTACGTATACACGTGACGCTCGTCTCGAAGAGGTTAATAATTCCTATGTGAAAAGCAATTATGTGCATAAACATAGTCATTACATTTCTAATGTGTAAATCTGCAGATCAAGAGCCTCAACGTCAGCTCTGCAAGTCAAACTTTTATTTTGAGTTCATTTTACTTAACACTAGCAGAGCCGCCAGGCATTATTTTAAATATATCTGGCTACGCTCGGTTTTTCCAAATGAACCTAGGATTAAAGATCCCAATACCTTCGAATTTAATTTTCGAAACGCATATCACTATCTCATTTATATTTCGTTAAAGCCCCGAAAATAATTAAAAAAAGAAAAAGAAAGAAAAAACGTCAGCAAATTTAGTGTTAAAAGGTTACCATAGAAACAGAATTCGTTCTCCCGATTCATTTTGATCATGCGCGATCGCATCGGCCCACGGCGCCGACGTTGGAAGGAAGAAAAAAAATATGGAAAAGGTTTTAGAAATTTTTTTCTATAGTAAATATTATTTTATTTTAATAAAGAGTACCATCTGAACGAAGAGGCTAGCGTGTACTAGTAGGTGTCCTTATTTTTTTAAGTCCACTTTGGAAAGCGCAATAGCAATTTTAAGTAGTAGAAAAACTAATCATTTTCTTTATTTTCTGCTTGAAAAACCGCGTTTTCTCCGAAAATTGGTAGAAACGATCCTGACTCCAGCGAGATGAGGACAATTGAAGCTTTTAATTAATATCGTGACTAACTGTCAAAATATCAAAACTCAGTCTCAGATGCATTGGGACCTGTCTTCCTCTATCTGGAGTCAAATTTGCATACCTCTATGCACGATAGATTTTCCTAACCATCGCCAACAGACACACATGCACACATCTTTCTTTTATTTCTATAGATTTTAAACTTTTAACCTGCAGTTTCATTTTTTCCACATTTGTAATATAAGTATACATGTAATCATATTTTGTATTACTAAACAGTTTTTTTTTCTGTAATTTTTTTATTAAATACTTTTTATTTTAGGGAGGCTCTAACCCTCTGAACTACCGGTTATCTAATAGATCTGACAATAGTTACTCTCTGTAATTAAATATTAATAATTAAAATGTTGATTATGCGATAATGACATTAATAATTGATTTGAATGATTACTTATCATAAATATTTATTATAATGATAATCCTAAGTAAGCAGCATTACTTTTCATTAATCATGGCGCATTAGAAGAGAAATAACATTTATAAATTTATTAAAAAATGTTCAACAAAGGTGGTTATACAATTCATTTATATATAAATATATATAGCAATGAATGTCCACACATTATTTTAAACCGATACCTCGATTTTGCCCCCCCCCCCCCCTTAGGAAATATGGGCTTGTTTCAGTTACGTTTTGATTTCATCAGGATTCAAAAATGTTTTGATAGTCTGCGTGACTGTTTTGTCTTTTTTTTCTTTCTTTTTAGGCTAACTTTCGAAAAAATTCCCCAATCGCCATTAGTTTGAATATATAATTTACGCAGCTGTTTAGTCAACAGACGTTGTATCGTACATAGTTTTTTCAAAAAGACACGTCAAAATTTAATATATGATCGTTAATTACTTATCAAAATCAAAATGAGCTATATTGGCAACAATGTGTTTAAAATGAACGCGGACAACAATAAAAAGGGCCGCACAAACATTGTCGTGCCAAACACTATTGCTAAATTATTCCAACTGGAGCCTAATAAGTACATGTACCATTGCAAATAAGAGAATTACTTGAAGTTTATTTTATTCTTTTTAAAAATTACTTGTTCATCATTTTAAATTGAATTTTATCAAGCGAGAATATAAGGCATTGCAATCAATAAATGAAAATGATAAAACAATCGACTGAAAAACGAAAACTACGTGATCAAGTAGGGAAATTGACAAACGCTTTTTTCTTTTTTAATTAAAAATTTTGCAACTAATCTACTTTGCTGTCATAATAAATAGTACTTAATGATGACTTGCATACTTTTTTAATGCAATCATTTTTCATGTAATAAACGTAAAAAAGATATATATTTAAACAATTTCACAAATGCTACTGTGACGGCACCAACTCTAAGAGATGAAATAAAATAGTTATTTTTGTAGGATACATTCAATTTAGTTACAATGAATTTTAAAACACTTTCAGATGATTATTTAGCACAATTGTTAAAACAGAACTTATGGGTTTAAAGGGTCTCAGGACTCTTAAAATTGGAAAAAATGAAAAAAAAAAAAAAAGACCATTTTCAACATTTAATATCTTCAAATGTATATGATTTAAAAACAATTTTTATTGGGAGGAAAAGATATAAGCGTGGTCTTTCATTTCACATATTTAAAAAGTTACAAGATGCAGAATTAATATTTATAGCGGGCTTCAAACTGTCAGACATTTGTCGAGCAGAGAATTGACATGACAGCTTACATGCGCGATTACAAAATAATTTTTGCATCTAGAATAAAAATTTTGGAGCCTAATTATACTTCATATTGTAATAATTACACTGAACCTAAATAAGTTTGTATTTAAAGCATTTTTATATTTTTAATGCAAAGTTGTATTGAGCTAATACAATTTTGTTAAATTTTCAACATTATAACCACTTAAAAAAAATTTTTTAATAATAAAAATGAAATTTTAGGTTCAATTTATGTAGACTAACATGACACATATTTTTGGAAAATTTCATGAAAAAATATTGATAAGTTTGAGATACCATGCGCGTTATGCCTAAAAACATTTTGAGAAAAATGATGTTTTGTTTCAGCTTTGAGTATGCTTCAGCTTTGAGTGGGTATAATTCTAAAAGCCATGTCTATTCTAATGAGAATTTCAAGAAAACATTTACACTAAAATGTTTAGAAAAGATAGGAGTTTTATATAAAAAAATTAAAAACTCGAAAATTTTGAAGGTTTAAGAGTCCCGAGACCCCTTAAACAAAATAATCAATGGACAGTATCCTTATATCATCTAATTAAAATATGTAATACGATTGCGTGATAGTTTGTTTACCTTTAGTATTAGAGAAGGTTTTCTGCATTTTTTTCTAAATCATGTCATTTTATTGACCAACTTATGTTCTTAAAAACAGCAAGGAATAATTGACAAGAAAGTAAACATCCTTCAATCCATAAATAAAAAAATGTGATAAAATAATAGCCTGCAAAGTTTAAATAACATATAATTAAAAATAAACATTGAAATCATTAAGAAGTTAAAACATGTAAGTTAACTTTGATAATTTATCTACAAATAATCAGTGTGGACACATGAAACTATTGTATTGAACATACACTATTTTGAAATTAATTTTAACGTTTTAATTATAAATAATTCCAAAACTAAAAGCATAAAATGATGCTAAAATTAAACTAAGATTTCCTTCTTGCACATCCACACGAGGCTAACAATCATCTGTGATGAAACAAACCAAGCCGCAGAACCATATTTCATTGAATGTTATTTAATTATATCGAGTCAAGGACCTAAATGAAAAAAGAGCCACGCCGAGAAAGACAAAATCAGTGGGCTTCCTGAGTTCGCTTTCAAACTAGACAGAGTTCGACTTAATAATGGACTACAGCAGCGTTTCTCAAACTGTGGTCAGCGGACAAATAGTGGATAATTTCTTAGATTTCCAGAAACGACATTTTATATATATATATATTAAATTTAAATAAAATTGCGTATGACACACTATAGAGTTTGGAAGATACACATGGCTTATAAAAGTGGGTTTCCACTTTTAAAAAGTTAGAGAAATGTTTTGGACTATAGTGAATTCAACAATTCTATCCCGCGACATCATTACCTACAGGGATTGAAAATGGAAAAGCTCTGATCGCAACGAGTACCCTATTCTCTCACCATTCTGCAGAAGCATGTAGAAACATTGGCTCATTCTTCTTACTCACCAGATTTTACCCGCAAAGATAAAATTAAATTCAATGGAAGTCAAAATTAAATTTAACAATATCTCGTTTGCATTTCAATATTTTAAAAACGATTTTTTTTTTGGCGGGGAAGGGGGGGGGGGCATTGGATAGCTGAGATCGGTCACTATAGAGCCCCTTTTTCACTTTTTTCCCCCCATTTTGTTTGAAAATTTCTTTAATGAGGTACTTCCACTTTCGAAACCGGTTCCGAAAATGAAAGTATCCTCATATAAAAAGAAAAAAAAAAAATCCGCAAAATCAAAAAAGTAAAAAAGCGGCGTTGTAGAGATCAATCTCAACTACTCAATGCAAAAAAAAAAGTTTAAAATGTTGAAATGCAAATGAGATATTGAAAATAACTGTCCCGTAGGATTAACATTAGCTAGCCGGTGTTTTCGCGCGAGTCAACGGGAGGCTTTATATGTTTTTAGAAGCATTCGAATAAAATGCAAGGCCTTATCAGGCCTTGCAACCACGAAGACATGCACTCGTGAGTGTTAATCACTTTTGAACGCCTTAAGTAAATGGGAAAAAAAAATACAAAAAATTGGAATGATGCTGCAATGGTAATTACATAATTTTCAGATTTCAACACTAGAATATCCATATGTTGAAAATGTAGGAGCAATATGCGTGTTTGTTGCAGCTATTTCTAATTCTCTATTTTCTTACCTTGCACTGAAAAAGAGGCTACTTTTTTTTTATTATGCCTTAAAACAGCTGTATGCTAAATTTATTTGGATTTAGATTGTTTGATTTCTCTTTACATTACTTTCCTCGAAGCTATCTATTCTCTAAAAAACTATTTTTAAGCGCATAAAACAGAGGTCTTCACAGGCTAAAACTTCCAGGCCCGGGCTCGGCCCCGTATAAAAATTAAAAGTTCGGCCCGAGCCCGGCTCGTACAAAAAATTTATTGGCTGGCCCGGTATAAAAGCTTAAAGTTAGGTCCGAGCCCGGTCCGGTATGAAATCTAAAAATCTCGGGACGAACCCGACCCGCACAAAAACTTAATTGGGCTGCAATATATATATATTTATTTTTTTTTAATGAATCTATTTGTATGTAAAAGGTTTCAGTTATCGTTAATATCGTTAATCCACATTGGATTGAAGACTTAAAAATCTGAAAAATGCTATACAGTAAAATACTCTAAGACGAAATCGTATAGGAAAGAAAACAAATCCGTTATAGACACACTCCCTTCTTAGCAGGAAATCTCATCGTCTTTCATCGTCTGTTGTAAAGTGTATTGCATTCTTTTCTCACGTATTATTATATTCATTTTGCCTGGATCAACACACTTTTTCGTTTAAGACAGGATTCCTTCACAGGTATGTTCTTTTTCACAGGTTATACTGTATTTTAATTTTCTTGCCTAGAAATATATCTACTATTCTTTAAAAAGAATAAATTTTAAATGTATAATAATGGCGATTTAAAAATATATGCATTTTTAGCAAAAACTGTTTGGCCGGGCCAAATTTTACTAATTTTTGCACGATTTTCCCAGGACGGGACAATGATTTTCATACGGGCTGGGTCGAGACCGGGCCTGAAAATTCCGGCCCGTGCAGACCTCTAGAAAGAGTTAAGTCCAGTCCCGGCTCGATCCAGAAAAAAAGAAGTTAAGACCGGCTCAATCCGTCAGAAAAAATGAATGCTCATTCCCGGCCCGGAAAGAGTAATGACCAGCCCCGGCCAGAGTGTCGTGAATGAAAACAGGCCCGAGGCCGGCCTGTGCAGACCTCTAGCATAAAATACTGACATTGCTCATTTACGCATTTTTATGAGTAGTTAATAACTCTCAAAACGGAAATTCAGTATTATTATAGACTTCATAGTTGTTGTTTCTCTCTCTCTCTCTCTTCAATTAATTCGGAAGTGATAAAGTAATCAGACCGCGAAATAACCATCGCGCTTTTTTCTTTAGCAAAAGAACCAATTTCCGCACTCTTTCACGGATAGATAAGCACTTTCAGAATGAGCGGATGGACAGATAATATACAGAAAAAAAAAAGTGAAAACTAAGTTCAAAACTAAAACGGGATCCAGCTATGATCTTGTTAAGTTTTCTTTGAATATAATGGAATTCAGACGAATCAAAATAAAGAGGGAATTGAATTATCCAACGTTGCCAGATTTTATCTTACCAAAATGGGATTAAGAAAAGACGGGACAAATTTAAACGAATATTTAAATATTTCAAAATGTTTATTTTTATGAGATTATTTCAGTGTGAATTATCTTGTAAAACCTAATCTTAGAAATTATTATTAAAATAACAATGTTAAACACGTAATTATTTTTTAAAAATAACCAATTTTATTTTGTATCCTCTTTCTTTTTACGTCCATGCATGCTTCTGAACGGATGAACCGGTTTTCATACTTTATTTGTTGAAAAGATTTTTTTTCTGCAGGTGGCCGTTTTAATATCATTAGGATCTAAAAATTATATATTTGTCTATGCCTGTTGTCACGTTTTTATTTTATAGACTTCAACTTTCTTAAACTACCAACTGCCACGAATTTTGAGTAAGTTGAGGTACACAGTATTTATTACTAAGTTTTTACAGAGGTCGGCGTTACAATGGTTTTTTTTAACAGGAACACTTAAAAAATTTACACATTATGACAGGGCTGGCAAGTTTCTGCCGGGGTGGTTAAAACCAGTGGTTATAACCGGTTAAAACCGGCATGGCAGAAACTTGCCAGTAAGTGGCAAAAACTGGCAGAAACTAAGAAATAATAATAAGAAGAACTTTAACTGTAATAATTCATAATTCACACATGTGTTTGATATGTAAACAATTAAATTAAAAATTAAAACTAAAGATTATGAAGGTTATTCAAAGTAGAAAAAAGCTTCAAAATGATCATATAAATATACTTTGTTTATATAATACTAATTTTCTTTTACTTGAAAAACAGAAATTTTCACAATGGTAATCTGATGCTGTACAAGTTTAACTATTAATATTATAATATTATTTACAGTTGAATTTCTATTTAAAAGTAAAAAAAGAAAAAGAAATTCGCAAAAAAATTCTATGATATTTTAACAAATCACTGTTCAGAGAATTTTTAAATAAACAATATAATGCAATAACTTAAATATTATCTACTATATGGAATATGGTTATATATATATATGGTTGGCACATTTTCAACTAACAGTCTTAAATTTAAAAAAAAGAGATCAGATTTGTTCCTTTGAATACTGTATTTTAAATTAAATAGTTTTAAATCCACGGAATTACAAATTCCATATATAACTACAGCTCCAAGTTAAAAAATTAGAATAATAGAAAAGAAGGAATTGTGAAAAAAGGTTTTTTATGTATCACTTATACAAAAAGTAATATAGGATAAAACTTAGTATTATAAGAATCTACATAGTTTGTAGAATTTTTTTGCATTAAAAGTAAAGGAAATAATACAAAAATTACAATAATTATTCACACTTGGAAAAAAATCAAAATATTAGAATAACCATTTACCTGGTTCAAAATATTAGAATAATGCATTGTAAATAATATGTGTTAAAAAAAAAAAGGAAAAATAGTTATTCTTTAATATTTTGTACCATCACCTTTACATTTTATAACAGCACGAACTCGCTTTGCCAAGCAAGTGGTTCACAATGTTTTCTGCCCAGACATGACCATGCCGACTTTATGCTGGAAAGAAGCTCAACTTTATTTTTTGGTGCAATATCTATGTGCTAAAAATACTTATTTTATGCAACCTTCTGAACCAATCAGGAAAATTCATAAGTATTCTAATTTTTTGAACCACCTATTTTAGTATTCTAATATTTTGAATAATGAAAATGATTTTACAAAAATAAAATATTCACTTAAAATTTAATATTTTACAGTTTTAATTTTCTTTAATAACATGCAAATGTATTAAAACATCCACCGCTGTTCTTTTTCAATTGTACTACAGTGAAATAAAGCTAAATGCAATTCCAAATACAAATGGAATTAATTATTCTAATTTTTTTGATTTAGAGCTGTATAACATTTCTATGAGAAAGATTTTTTACAGTTATTATTAAATTATTATGTTAAATTACAGAAAAGTATTTTGAGTAAGTATTGATTATTTTTCTTTTCTTTTCAGTGTTTAATTTAAAATAAGTATTGGATATAGTTTTCTATTTTGAATTTTAAACTGAGATTTTAAATACGCTAATAATTGTTTATATATAAAATAACATAACCATATTATAACAAAAATATTTATCTGTTACATTACTCATTTTTTCTAATACAAATTTATTTATTTTAAATTAAAACTATCCAGAGTATTTTATTTGTTATTTATCCTGAATAAAATGTACTTAAGGAATTTAATACTGCTAAAAAAGTCTCAGATTATGTCACGAAATGTGTTTATGCCAGTTTCTGCCGGTTAAAACCGGTTATAACCACTTTCTGCCACTGGCACGGCAGAAACCACTTTCTGCCGGCAAAAACCCAGCCCTGCATTATGGCGCGACAAAATAAGCGATATTCGCAAAAATAAGATTTTAAAATAATTGACGTAAATTTGCTGCATCAATTCGAGTAACCAGATTTTACCCAAACAAAATCCGCGGATTGAGTTGGCAATAGATTGTTTCTTTGCGGGTAGGGGTCGAGTCGGGTTGACTATTTTTTCGGGTTCCAGTCGATTTAGGTTCGGATTGTGCCTTTCGCTGGTCGAGTTCCGTAACTTTTTATTTTATTTTCAAAAGAATGTCCACAATATTGTTAAAGATGAAAAATCATATATATGAATATAAATGAGTATATGTATGTTAATTTTCCTACATAAAAAGATAAAACTAATGTTAGAAATATAATTACAGTATTTTTTTCACAATTGCATTATTATATGGATTTTTTTTTTTTTTTTCATCCTTTTGAGTTCGGATCGGGTGGACTTCGAATCGAATTTTCGGTTTCAGATTGAATATAACCAGATCCATGCAGGACTGTAACGTGAACAGATAAGAATAACAATAAAGCCGTTGCCATAAAAACACGCAGTTAAATAATGCCTTGAAGTCGTCTTCACTTTTGTTTAAAATTGCTTATTCATTTATACATATCGAACGTTGAGTGTCGTTTAAAAGAAAAAAAATCAATAATTTATTTCCAACAAAGCTCTTAAATTATGATTTTTCTCCCAAACAAAAATCATACATTATTTCTGTTATGTATTTACAAAACGCACAACAACGGATGAGGTGTCATTCGAAAGGTTTTTGAACAAGCTTCTGACATAGTACCACTCACATTTCGTTAAAACATGGTTTTTGATTAAAAATTGCAGTTAATTAAAAATTAAATGAACATTGTTTTCATAAATGAAAAGTTTTCCCTCCGATCAATGTTGCCACAAATAAAATACCGCATTATATGGTGCTCAATCATGAATAAAAAAAAAAAAAAAAAAAAAAAAAAATGGAACGTCTATGTACGGACTCCTTTTATATTTATGATGATTAAAAAGCAAAATTCAAATTCAAATGTTTAGAAGAAAAAGGCACGTGTATACGTCATCCTACAGTAAAAATACTACTGTTATTTTTTTTCCCCCTCGCCCTTGCCTTTTGCTATCTTCGTTCAGTTTGTACTGTAACGTTGATGGAATAGATGAGATGATATTCTGGCTTCATTAATGCTGATTGCAGATATTTTTATCTTTAACTTTTATATATAAGTTACCTGCAACTAAAAAAATATTAGATATTGGTAAAAAATATTAAGCTGCAGTGCGAAATCCTCGCACGGGTCCACTGGTATATTTATATTTTTAATAAGTCATTTCACTGCCACAAGAACAAGTGAAAACTATAATAAATTTTCAGAGGTGAAATATAAAAAGAAAAATTGTTATTTGTAAGCTTACATATATGCAATTTAGATTAAGATATAGCTTACATCCGTTTGGGTCTATTAGCTTGCACGCTTTCCGGTTCCGAAAGTAAAAAAAAAAAAAAAAAAAAAAAAAAAAATCCACAAAGAAAATCGAAAAAGTAATCAATGGCGGAAATAGAGATTGATCTCTGCAATCCAATGCAAGAAAAAAAATTATTTAAGTTTAAAAATATTGAAATGCAGACTAGATATTAGAAAAATAATGCCCCATAGAATTAACATTACCGAGCGGTGTTTTCAAGTGTGTTTGATTTCCATTCTATTACAGAGACATAGTCTATAACGGACTTCATACTTTTATTAATCTACAAGATCTTGGTATATGTTGGCTGGGTGCTTAGGAGTTTATTTTTGAGTACCACTACTTCCGAATATTAATATTAGCTGAATTCCTTAATTAAATAACAGGAAGATTACCATTCGGAAATAGTGGTACTCAAAAAGTCCTTCCGGCCTGTACCAGGAGGAAAAGGTAGCTTTCCTATATCTTTGATTTAAAATTTTAGCTAATGTTACACGAAAACAGCAAGTTAAAATGCAAAGAAACGTTTACAAAAGATTCGTTAATACTGAATTTGAATAAGAAATTCGCCAAATTATTGAGCAATAGCCAAATTGGCTTCATTTATGAAGACTTATTTTGGTCACCAAATTTGGCGATATTTCGCCAAATGTCGCCAATTTTGGCGCTAACGGATATATATGAATATATAGTTTTATGCGTATGATTGGGAAAATTACAACAATGAAAGAAAATAATTTGCGAGTAATCGCGTTAATGTGCTGTTTTGTTTCAAAATGTCAGCTACCCTAGAATTTCAAACTGCTCTATCTCAGCCATTTAAGATAGAGGTAAAACAAAAAATGCTCTAGATTCCTCGTATCAAGGCCTAACATTAAATTAAAAAATAAATTTGAATTTTTAACTTTTTTGTATATTTATTTTAGTTTAAAATTTTTAAGTGGCCGCCATCTTGAAACAAAATGGCGGACCAAGCTGGCCAACGAACTCGGTCGAGACATTGGTGAGCTTAATACACACAATTAGTTTCATCAAAATTTATTTATAAATACGAGCGTTATGGTATGACATAGGACATTTTATATATATATATATATATATATATATATATATATATATATATATATATATATATATATATATATATATATATATCAACATTAGAACGGAAGGTGGTTTTGGGGTCTGGGGGTCATGATCGGTGAAAATATCGAAATTTTCCGGAACTGCTTTCCTCCGAACGGCTGCAATAGGTAGCTTTATACTTTTTTTGTATTGAAAGCTACCTAAAATAAGCAATTCTAGACCTGGGGCTGACCATTTTTTTTTTCAATCGGACCTCACACCTTCTAGTGTCTGTCCTGCAAAAATGTTTCGGATGTTGTTCTCCCTTCATCATATTCAGGGTTCGTAAATATCATTTTCGAAAATATAAAAAATAACGGATATTTTGATATATCAGATATTTTCAAAATAGTCAACTTACTGCTGATAAATATTTTCAAGCATAATATAGATTAGAAACTAAAATATATTGCACTTAACATGAAAACTTAAACAATATACTAAAACTGCCCCCCCCCCCTTTTCTTTTTTCACTTTGAACAAAATTGAAGATCAACTAATCAGAAACAATTTGCTTTATACACTTATTAAAAAAAAAAAAAACTAAGATTCAGTAACAACTATCAAGAAATCAGAAATTTATAAAACAAAAAATTAAATACAAAATGGTTTTATTATTATTGAAAAATTTAAGCATAAATGTCAGCTTATATTTTTATTCCGTAACATGTTGTACAATTTAAGCTCAACACCACCAAAAACAGAAATTGATTCTTTTCTAATGAAGCAGTATAGAACTGATTATTTAAATTAGACAGTTTATCTTGCTATATCTGTCCTGAATTTGTCATGTCCTACATAATTATTAGTCCCATATAATCTACATTTAAAAATAAAAACTTCAAACAAAGCTTGGATGAGATTTCTGTTTTTTTCTGTAGCTAGAAAAGTCACTGCCAGAGAAAAATGTTCTTTATCTACAGAATGGAACAGTCAATATTAGTTGAAAATTTCAATTACACTTGTTTTGGCTTAAAATATCAAAAATATCTTGCACAGTGATATTTTGAAAATAAATATTAAATATTGAAAATAACAAACATCTTGATATTTTGAAAATAAATATCAAATATGAAAATATAGAAAATGTCAAAAATCTTGATATTTTGAAAATAAATATCATGATAGATATCAATGAACCCTGATTATATTAAAAACCATTCCCAAATAGTAATATTTGTGTGCAAGTTGCAAAATTTAAATTATAATACGATCCTTGAATCCCATAAGTTATATTTCGGAAAACTTAAAAATAAGAAAAATTACGACAAAAACTTACTGAGTTATGATAATTTTACCAATTTTCAGGCAATAAAAAAGGAGAGACTTGTTTTTAGTATACAGTAGAACTCCAATTATCCGAACTCCGACTATCCGAATCGCTGATTATCCGAATCGCTTTCAGGATTTCAGAAAAAAAATTAAGACGGAAACGTACTGCGATTCGCAAAATAATGATTCTATCTATGCGCGCTACTGTCCTTCCCTCCGCGAATCCAGTGTCGGCGCAGCGCGAACATTAATGAGTCATGGTGAGTCACCATCACATAGTGTGGTTCGATTATTGGCTGTCGTCCGTCGACAGGTGGCCGGCCCGGCCTACCTGGGTTTCAGACCCTGGATTTCAAATTCTAAATGATGATGAACTTATTGAAAGTGTGAGCGAAAAAAGTGTCGAGAAAGAAGATGACTTTAATGTCGAGGTTGAAGCAGACACGGGACCATCAGCTAGTGAAGCATTTGCCGGCCTTGAAATGGATGGAGCGTCAGCCTGAGTGTGACCACGTGCAACTCCTCACTGTCAAGCGGATGCTTGTCCGAAAACGGATTAAGAATGTCAAACAGCTTGGTTTGACAAAGATATTCAGCAAGCAATGACTTTCATTTACAGTACGGTACGTACATACTGTACTATTGTACAGCACTTGTAATTACGCTTAACATGTAAAAGTGTTGCCTTTTCATTTAATTAATTAAAAGATCTTTTTCTTTAAAAATAGTTTTTTTTCATCCATTTTCAACATACATACAGTAATTAATTAAAATAGACCCTCTTTTCGGAAAAAATGCAATTATCCGAATTTTTGATTATCCGAATGGGGTCCGGTCCCAATTGATTCGGATAATTGGAGTTCAACTGTACCTCTAAAATGGATGGTTTAGAAATTAGCTATTCGTCAGCGAAGAGAGGAGTGGATCACTCTATAACTGATGCATGTAAATTTACACTACACGCCCCACACACTGCAAAAAACGTGCATGCAGTGCTTGATTTACGGCAGGGCACGGGCTCACCCCCCCCCCCCCCCCCCCGATTTTTAGGGGCCCCCAAATGCTAAAGATTTTTCAATTATTTATTGGCCAAAACAGTTTTAACTGTCAAAAAACAAAATTAAAATCTGTTTGTCAGAGATTGTCTATGATATGGCAAAGTAACTTCATTTTTTGCTGATTGTCTTTTAACAATTCAGTTATGTGCAGAACTCCATTTTTGGGATCGCCATATTATTTCATTTATTTTACATGTAAGGTCCTCATGGTTAACATGGACAAAGCCGTGTGGTCCTGCTAGTTACTTGTGTAAATTTAGTTTTTTTTTTCCCACACAAAACTTGTATTTGAAAAAAAAAAGTAGTTTGATTAATATGATATGCTAATATTTTAAATAATTACAGCTTGGTACTGCGGTAAATTTATTATTAGTTGTTGCATTTGCAAACTTTATCATTCCAGATATATGGACTTGCATAGAGAAAGGTAATCAGCACCACAGTTTATTATAAAATTCAATTAAAAATTCATAATTATCAAATACTTATTTAAAAGTAAATTAATGATTATCAAATTTAATTTTTTTAAATTAATATTTTAAAGAAATTATCAAAGTCAATAGTGGTTATCTTAATAAATACTGCTTTCGATATTATAATTTTTTATTCAAAGAATCTGTGCGAGCCCCCCCTCCCCCCACACGCATCTGTGCCTAGGGCACCCAAATATCTAAGTCGGTCCCTGCGTGCATGCGCGGCAGCGTATTACTGTTAATTTTACGATATAATACTGGCAGCTGGGACGTCAGTATTATACTGTAAAATCACTTTTTGTTGCACTGCGGGCTCAAGAAATAGGGTTCAGTCTCAGTGAGTGCAAGTACGTCTGCGGTTTCATGGCTATCGACCCCTGACTTATTATAGCCATCGATTACACAAACATGAAACAATGAATGCAAAATTCTAATCATACCACGAAGTTGTGTACCAAGACAAAAGTAAAAATGTTAGAAAGGATTGTTTCTATAGAGTACAAATGGGTAACATATCATGTAAGTAAATGAGCGTGTGATAACAAGAATGCAAAACGACACCGATAGCAGTAAATAAGTTCAGCTGAATATAGGTCAATTTAGTAATTTAAAATCGGCACACAATTTAATGTGCACTTTTGGTTACAAAAGAGTTTTTCTAAGTCATGAAGTTGTACACGTTAGAACTGGGGTCGCCAACCTTTTTAATATACGAGAGCATTCGAAATTTATAACAATTTTCGTGGAGGTAATCCCCCTCCTCTCCCCCCCCCCCCCTCCCACATTTATACGTATACCTGAGTGAGGGGGTGTGTGTATATAGGTCTACTGCATAATTATACACATCTCAGACATATAGATAGTGCATGGATATAGATGCATATTTATGAAAAATTGTATACGTAAAAGTAAAAAAATTACTATCAAAGATACATATGAAACCAATGCAAGCCTTTTGAATAGGAGATTTTCTATACTCTGTTGTCAACAGTTTTTTTTTTTACTGTACAGATTAGGGAAGAATTTACTTTTTTTTTTCTTTCAATGAAAATAAAGAACCTATGAGTGCAAAATATGTACGTATACATAAACTATAAATTTATATAGCCTTCATGGGCGAAAGAAAGTGTGCCGGTGAGCGCAAGGGTGCGTGTTTGGTGACCCCTGGGTTAGAATCGATGTATATAGTATGTATTAGTAACAATTAATCAACAACACAGATAAAATAAGAAAACTGTCATTGGAAGAGACTTTAGTTCAATCCTTGCTAATAAGATATTTCTGTGTTCAAACATAATTTTTCTCTGAAAGAATTAAATTTATCTACTTTAGATAAAGTTAATTATTTTAGAGAAGTTATACCTCCTAGAGGAAAAAAGAGATGCAATAAAAATGCAGTAAATAATCATTGGAAAATGATTTAAGAGTATGCCTATCAGAAAATTAAAAGCAAAATATTCTAATTAAAAAATAGTCAAGCGCAGGTATCCCTTTAAATGTTAATAGATATTAAAATGAAATATTAAAAAGTAAGATTTTAAGAATCTTTTGTTATAAATTATAATGAATTATTTAATATTATTATTACTAGGCTCTGATAAAGAGTTTTGTCTGTATTGGTAAACAAATTAAAAATGACATTCCTTCTATGTTTTTCTTCATCAAATTTTGTGTGCCGTATTACCTGTTGTTATCCGAGAGCAAAACAAATAAGGCAGATTTTTTTTTTTTTTTTTTTACAAATAAATGAGAGAAAAATCTCGACGTATCTTTTTTTTCACCCATGAGTGGAATATAGAAAAATAGAGAAGAAAATATATTTTGCATGTGAAAAACAAACTACAGGGGCTTGTTCCTTGTTGGTGTTCCATATATACCGAAATTATCCTTGGCATGTCCAGAAACTATATTATACCAGTAAACTAAAAGGCATCGATGCAAATTTCTTTAGTACGATGCCATCAATAAGAGAAGTGCTCAAACTGGTGAAACTCATAGTACTAGAAAGTTATAAAATTTTATATAAAAGACGTTGTTGAATGAAAAGACCATGAAATTGATAAAAACATTCCTTTGTCAAATGATACATCCTCAATTAGAAAACGAAGACTTATTAGAGGTTGTGAAAGCTACTTCACATATAATATTTACTAAATTTTCTTTTCAAATCAAAACTGATGCAAGTGGTTTGGCAATTATTAGATAACTTCATACTATTCATGCATGGATTCTTTACAGGACCTACAACCTCTGGAAACCATTAAAGACTAGGGATACACACCGAACAGTGATTTTTGGCCGAATACCGTATATTCGACACACAGGTGAACCGAATACTGAATATTCGGCTACAGCCTAATATTTCAGGGATTAAAAGTTTTAAAAAGTTAAATTTAAAAATAATTTTACATCATATTTAACATAAAGACAGTTTTGATGAACAAAACTTTTTCACAATTAAACTTTACAATAAAAAAAAAAAATTCTATGCTTTGACCGATTATTTAAGAAAGATATTTTTTTATATTAATTAAAACATCTTTAAAACTAACTCCATGGCTTCTTCTGTGAACTAAAATAAAATGATTTTTTTTTTTAAATTCTAAAACAAGTATTTTAAAATCAAAAAGAAATTTTGAAAGAATATTTTACAGTTATATAGTGTTTATTTGCCAGGAAACTAATAAAAAATAAAAATATATTCAAATGGTGGTAACTTAGCAAGAAAGTTTTTTGAATGTACCAGAAGATCTAAAAAGTGAACGATTATTTCCAAAAGGTTCGAAATGTACAGGGTGTTCCTAAAATTTTAGAACAAACATTCAAGGGAGATAATGCGATCAAGAAAAACATTTTCTGTACAGGAAAACAGCATCGCTTATCCATTTATTTCAGTCAAAAATACCGGGTGTTTCACTTCAAGCTCAACCGGAATTTTCGTTCACAACTATAGCAATAATGAAAGATATTTTAGCGATATTTTCATCATGTTAACTTTGCTTTGTATGGAATGTGATGAAATCATTGCAAGTGACTGAATTTTAGTCAATAACACAGTATATGTACTGTCAACTGGAAACTGAATAATGGAATGTCTAGCTTAGTATTGTTTTCATGGCAATGGTGGCAATTTCTAGCAATTCTTGTCATATTTCACAGAAAGCAAAAGTAAGTGATGTTTGAATATATTGTTACAATATATCTAAGACGTCTGATGCAAATGCAAAAATAACAGAAAATGCCTAGGGGTGTAGTGTTAATACTTCAGTAGTATTTCATTGTCATGCCCTTGTCACTTTCGAAAAGAGTTTTTTGAAGAAACAGTTAAAATCATAAATTATATAAAATAGTGACTTAAAAATAACGGGCTAATCTAAAAATTGTTTAATGACATGGGAATTCTGTATATATCTTTATTGCTTCACACAGAAGGAAGATTACTCTCCTGTGTAATAATTTACCGGTTCTCTTTAAACCGAACAATTAAGTCACCATCTTCATGATTGAAAATGATTTTGCTTTGGAAAAAGTTGGTTGGCAATCGTTAGCTAATAAAATTGGCATATTTAGCTGATATTTTGAAAAAAAAAGTTAAGGATTTATATCTGCAAATTCATAGAAAATCATGAATGTTTTCAAATTTGATGCTAATTATAAAATGCAAAAATTTGAAATGAAACTAAAGTTTTGAGTAAAGAAACTCAAAAATGGAAGCCTGAGTAGTTTTCGAATGAGACAAGGATCTACAGAAAAACTCGAATCAGACGTATACAAATATATAATCAGTTCACCAATTTTTTTTTTTTTTTTTTTGGCTTGACAGTTTAATTTGAATAAAAGTTTGCAAGACATTAAAAAATGTTAATCCACATCCTGTATCAAAAACAACCAGCCTCTTTGAAAATGCAGAAGCGTAAATGTTTTTGATTTTGCATCCCATTCCGAGATAAAAGCAAAATTTGAAACCTATCAATAAGTCTCACATTTTCGGCATATGTTAAAAGATGAATTAAAAATCTTATTAGATAAATCTAAACTGATTCTTCTGCCTTTTGCAACCACTTATTTATGCGAAATGGGATCTCCTACATACATTTCTATTAAATATTAAGGCAATATAGAGATCAAATCTCAATGCGGAGGAGGATATTCCTTTGTAACTGCTCAAAATTCAATCAGACGTAATCTCATTGTGCAACTTAGTCTCATCTATCTCGCTGCAAAAATAAACAAAAGCTTGTAGCAAAATGTAACAATGTATTGAAATACTTATGTATAAGCAAATTGTGGATTTGTAATATTTGCTTTCAATTTGCTCTAAAATGTTTCATCTTATAATTTTCTGACATATTTTATTTATTTTATTTTATAATGCCTACAATTCTGTCTGAAACATGAAAATTTTGGATTATTCTTTTTAAATCACAGAAGTTAATGTTTTCCATGTTTAGACTCTAAAACTACCTAGCTTAGACAACGTTATTGTCTCTTTACACAGTAAGACAGAAGTTAATGTTCACAATCACAGAAGTTAATATTTTGCATGTTTAGACTAAAACTATCTAGCTTAGACAATGTCATTGTCACTTTACACAGGACTGTCAAATAATTTCAAATACAGTATGTATCTGCAAGATGCAATTTAGTGTTCCACTTTCAATTTTAAATTTGCTCCCGAATTGAAGTTTCAAAACATCTGTTATAGAGCAACAAATAGAACAGTGGAATTTTTTTTAAGATTTTCGAGATTTTAAACGTTTTTGTGCTGAAAGGTGGGAAGGGGAAGCTGAAAAGGGAAGTCTATTTTAGGGGGAGGGGAGCAATCTTGTTGAAATTTTAAAAAGATGTGAAAATCCTCAAAAATGTGAAAGATTCTGTCCTCTGGATTTTTACTATCAATTTTTTGTGCAAAAAAGTTTAGGAGTAGGAGGGCTTATATTTGAGAATGGAAAAGAAAATCAAAATTGCTGAAAAGTTATGGGAGGTTACTTTCAAGAAGCTTATAGCCAGGATTTTAAGGAAAACTATTTTTGAATTCCTGAATTTAAATACACTCACTTTGAGGTAACTCAGTACTTTTAAACTTACAAAATTTAGAAAATGTCAATTTTGATATTTTTAGGATGAAACAGTCCTTATATTCTAAGGTACATTTCAACAAAACTTCAGTCTTTCTCTAACTACGGTAGCTCAAATTAAAACTCTTGACACTTAAATTTTTATATTTTATTGCTCAATTTTCAACATACGAAATAATTTAAATAAAATGTAAAATAGCCTTCATAAAGTAACATTAATAATTCAAATTATTTAGAACAATAGTTATGTCCAAGTTTTATTTTTTCAGATTACTTTTCATTGATTGTTAAACTTATTTTTTTAAACTTTAATGCAAAAATATTTTGCTTTAATGTTTTTTAGATTTATATATAAAAAAAAATAAACTGATGAACGCTATGCTTGGTATGTATTTAAAAAAAAATATATGGTTAAATACTAGAACAAGCGAGACGCTTGGTGGTGGCAAATTTGGCGAAGCAATAAATGAGTATTTCTTGCTACCGGTTTGTTTATGTTTTTCCATGCCTTTTGTGCTCTGTTCTGGCACGAGCAGAATGCATGGTTCTGGAAATTGAGCTGGTTTTTGAAGGAATTAGATTGGATTGGTTGGTTGGTTGGTTGACAGATTAGAATAATATTCTAGAAAGGGTTCTATTTGCTGTGGGTTGGTTTGTTGTGTGTCGGATTCGTTGAATTACATTTGTACAATGTTTTTATGTAGTTTAATGGTTTGGCGTTTTGCCATATGTCATATAGGATAATTCCTGTGAAATATTTAAAAAACACGAAAGATGAGAAATAAAGGTAAGTGCATTTTTGTTGATTTTATTTGATAAGATGTATTTTATTATGCACTTTAGAGATTGCTATAAACCAATTATTGTGCGAACATTACTGACAGCAGCTTGAATGGATTTCATGCATTCTAGAGAGAGCTGCACAGTGAATTTTGTGCATCTAGAGGGGCTTTTTTCAGTTAATGTACGCAAAGCGTACTATATATATATATATATATATATAAAGTTACTAACTGCTGTTTGAATGAATTTCATGCATTCTAGAGATTGCTGCACAAGGAGTTTCATGTTTCATGCATCCAGGGTTTCTTTTTTTTTTTCGGTTAATGTACGTTAAGCACTCATATACCTATATGTTACTAACCGGTGCTTGAATGAGTTTCGTGCATTCGAAAAATCAGAAATCTAAAGATTCTCCCCAATCATAACTTGTGCTTTGTAGCAGAGAACTCACTACTTAAAGTTTCTATGAAAATTTCTTTCACAAAGTAAACATTGTTTTTATTCTGTTTTATGACAATTTACAAAACTTAAGCAAGGAGGAAAAAATAGCTAAAAATTTGTAAAAATAGAAAAATTCGGAGGAAAAAATTGCTAAATGTTTGTAAATATCTAAATATCTAGAGGAAATATTGCTAAAAGTTTATAAAAATAAAAAAAATATGGAGGAAAAGATAGCTAAAAGTAGGTAAAAATTGAAAAATAGTGATAAAAAAACTTGCTAAAACTTTGTAAATAGTCATAAAATGAAATATAATCTATGTTTACTTTGTGAAAAAGCTTGTCATAAGAAGTATGTAAGTATCTGCTTGGCTTCCAAAAGCATGCGTTCTGATTGGGTAGAATTTGGAGGTTGCCGTGCATCTGTGCTTGGCATGAACAATAAAATCGCCAAATCAGGTGTGTTGCTTGTTCCAGGATTTTGCAGAAATTATTTATGATTATGCATATCAGATAAATTACATAAATATTGAAAATATTGCTTATGTGTATGAAACAGTTAAAAGGTTGCCAGAAAGTAAGTGTGGAATATGCCCTCTTGCCAAGGCCATTTTCTCCATCTCGCCGAGGTTCTTATAACAGGAAAGTAACTTTATTATTTATTACTGATCACCTAACATAATTATGGAAATTCAGCTTTCATCATCAGAAGACATCTAATGCTGACACATTACCTTTTAAAAAATTGCATCTATAAATTTTAATTACAGTAGGAACTTTGTTGTCAAACCCACCACCTGTTGAACAATTTAGTTCTTGAACAGAAATTGAAATTCAGTTCTCAACCAGCGACAGTGTCAGAAAAAAATTGAATGACAGAAATGTAGCAAAAGTGACGAAATTGATACTTTTCTTTTTAGAACCAAGATACTACTGTATTCACTGAATCGTCCTAGAAAAAGAGTGGCATCTTATTTGGCAAAATTTGCCAGAGGATAAATCTTTTCTCACAGTAACTCCTTTAATAAGTATATTGTGGGTACACCTACAGTAGGTAGATTGATTGGTTTAGTTTGTTTTCGTAGATCTTGGGTGTTTTCAGGAAATTATTTAAATGAAATGAGATTTTTTTTTATGGAATTTCATCAATATACTTAGGAATTCAAGCAGGTGTTTTGTATTTCTATATCAGAAACAGAGTAAAACCAATATTTTGTTTTATTTGTCCATTGACTGACAACAAAAGGAAACAATTAGTTTAAGAGTTGTAATAGTTATTTACAGCCATTAAATGTGAAGGAAATGCTAATAATTTTACACATACACATATTAGGTTTGCTTAGTGATTATGGCTTTAAAGATCATCCTATTTTTAAAGATTCTTCTATAGTAAAGCAGCTGAATCCAATGACTTTTCATTTATTGCTAATTCATTTTTATTGGTGCCTTGGCATAACTCAGTCAAAGTGGGATTCCTTGCCAAGTATTATAAACAGTCAAAAAAGGGGAACTGTGACCAACATAAAAGCTTCTGGTCTTATACAGCTAATTTATAAAAGGCAAAATTAGCACTAGTCAGCGGTCACCTTATAGCCACTTTCTTACTAAGGAAAGAAATTTTTTTGCATTTATCAAGGATTTCACTATTGCTGGTAGAAATATGTTAGGCTATTTAATTTTAGATTAATACCAATTGAAATTTTAACAAATGTTTACTGTTTAGAAGTTTTAAATAAAAAAGTAGTGGCCACTTGTAAAACTGATTACTACTGGCTACTAATGAAATTTCCAGTTTTGCCCTTTACTTATTTATGTAGCCATATGTTATATATTTTGTATTGCACTATCCGTATGGGTTATTTATGTATTTTTTAATAAATTGTTTCTTGTATTTTTAACTGGTTTGAATATTGAAAAACTTCCTATTGCATTTGATACATTAAGTTATTTTATAAAGATGTAACTATCTAACGATATTTTAAATGTAAATAAAGGTTACTACAAAATGCTTTTGAAAATTTCGCTTTTCTTGCCAAATTTTATCTCACAGTCTTTGCTACTGCACCAAGACATCTTATGAAAAGTAAAGTACCAAATTTTCTCCCGTGTTAACATGGGATTTCACAACCTATGTCATAGACACTTTACTAAAATATGTCCAGATTCATTATGCTTTGAAGGAAAACAGTAAGTCAAAATACAAACTATTAACTACGCAATTATATATATATATATATATATATATATAACATTACAGCTTTTACACACAATAAGAAAGCAGCACATCAAGGAACAACTACAGGCCAAAACAATAAATATAAAACAATTGGTGGCAAATGCGAGCAATGTTTGCACAAAATGCGATTTAAAATTATATGTTGTATAACACATATTAAAAAAAAAAAAAAAAGCGAGTGTGTGGCAGCAATTCCAATAAGCAAAGTAAAGAATTCAGTGTTTACCATTAAAATATCAGCTGTGGATAAAAGACTGCCATTAACTCCGTGCACTCCAGATTATTTTAAAGTTATATATTGAAAAACCTTCCAGCAGAACCAGTGGGGTGCAGAGGGTACTTTCAGGGGTCTGACCAGACTTTCCTTCCAGGGTCCTGCCTTTGTGAAAAGCTTTTTACATTTGTCAAAAATCTAGTCATAATTTTGCGAATTTGAAATGATAGCCATAAAGATGATATATATGTATGTAAAGAAGTACATATTTTCTTTATATATGTGAAGGTGACGATTAGATTTTAATTTAAAATGATTAAATTTGTGAAAGGTTCAATTTGGAAAAGGAAAAGTTTGGTGAAAGGCCTATCTTTAAGACAGAGTTTTGTGAAGGGTCTTTTAAAGGACCCAATTTCTTCCTAAATAGATACCCGATTTTGCACCGTAAATGTTAAAACATACGCCAATGAAAGAAAATGTGGATCCCAATATTAGAAGATTCCCTGAAATTCTACATCGAAAAATTTTAAAATGTTAGAAAAAAGGCATTTACAAAAGTATTATTGATAAATATGCGAGATGGAATTATAAGAATTAAAATTGATTTTCATGGCACAGTCTTCATTGTTTATTTTACTTATCAAATTTTCAGCCATTTACTAAACAGATTGTTAAAATAATAAAGCCTAACACAAAACTAAAACAGTCTCTGGAGGCAGAAAAGATTCCTAATTGTCATTTACTTCAAACATTAAAAACAATCACTATTCATGGATAGTATCCCTGCGAATTACAACTGAAAAAACTGATAATATGATATAGTCTTAAAAATCTGCCGTTCTTTTATAAAACAAAAGAAATTAATATGATTGTTTACATTAACACTAGAAAATAAATCTCAAAATAGCAATAGAGTTTTATGTCATATCAATACCCTGTTTTAAAGCATATTTATTTCAAATAACAATCTAAAATTTAAAAAAAAAAAAGGTAAATTTTGGAATATGAAATACTCACCAATGCAGACATAGCAAACTAATGAAAAAGAGTATTTTAGCAGCACAATGGTACTTCATATTTGAGTCCCAGGCACATTGTTACACACACAAAAAGAGAGAAAATATGTTGAAATTACAAGAAATATTTTAAATCTCATGCTTTTAAACTACAAAAACTGACGTGTACCATCATCCGCTGCAATAACAACCACTAAAATGACAGTTTTTCGCCAGATGTTAATTTGAATTCGATTTTATTCGATATTCGATTATTTTTATGAAAAAGAAAAATTGGGCTCAAAAATAAAGTATAAACGGAACTAAAAATTAAAAATTTTTAAAAGTCTGTGCCTCTACAAATTATATAGTTATTTTGTAACGACATAAAAAGAAATTATATAATAGTCGAAGATTTTTAGTGATTTGTAGTGAATCATTTCTTTCATCTTTCACTAGCATGCCGCGCCATCTAGTAGTAAAAATATTTACAGTTATTCAAATAATTTACCGGGAAAAGGATACATATATCATACATGTATCATAACGATCAGGAGAAAGAACCCCGACGCCGACCAAAGTCCAAAATGAAAGAAAATTCATATTTTATTGAAACTATGAAAAAAAAAACTGTAATCATTTTTATAAGATTAATTTAATCTTTTATATAGAAAAATTTATAATTAATATATATTTCATAAAATTAATCCGATAAATATTATTCTGGCTTTTTTTTTTTTTTTTTTTTTTTTTTAAAATCTGTTTTTTTTTTTTTTTTTTTTTTTTTTTTTTTAAATCTGGTTTACCCAAACGCCGAAGTCAACCCGAAAGAACCAAAAATCAACCCGATACGCAGCGCACAGAAATTTTTTTTTTTTGAGACAATCCTGCAATTGGGTCGAGTAATCTGATTTTTCCCGCAGGTGCTATTTTTTTATACTGCGGGTCGGATTGACTCTGTCGTTTTTCGGTTGTGGAATTAAATTGTGGATCAATTTTCTTTGATTGCAGGTCGATTTTTTTCCCGTCAGGTATAACTCAACACAGGACTATAGCATATGCGCAGGCTCTTGTCTAGAGTCCGCGTAAGACTCTGGAGCCAGAACCGCAGCAAATGCGCACGGTGCCCCCGCACCAGGCGCCAAGTGCTTAAAAATGCTGACATGCGCTTCATCGGCGCCTTCAGTTACCATTACTGATACTCTAACAACAGTGTTTATTTACGAAATTCAAAATATTTTATTTGAAATTCAGACAAAATTATTTATTTAAGCTTTACATACATATTTTAATACAATTCAGGAAAGAAAAAGAAACAGTGCATAATAATAGTTTTGAATTTTAAATAAACTCTCCGAAATAATAAAAATATATCCATTTACAAATGATTCAAAAGCACTGTGTGAATTTAGAATGTCCATTTAAAAATGTATATAAAAATATAAGACTTTTCTTAGACATATACTTTAATGAACTAGATGAAATATCATACATTGCGATAAGTAAAAACAAGTGGGTAAGTGTGATCGAAGATCGCTCAAAAGGTTTCAAAACACTTTATCCTTTCTTTAATAAATCAAAATAAATTTCATTTAACAACAAAAAAAAAACCTCATGTTTTTTGTTTTTTATACAGTAAAAATTTACCGGTCTATTTTTTCGTTTTTTCGAGTATCCAAACCAGCCCGATAGCGGGCGAAGCCGGCTCTCATATTCTGTCATAATAATATCTGTCATAATAATATTTTTTTCACGCGGACTAAATGCGGTATAAAAAAATAATTTCAAAATTAAACATGTTGTACACCTTCAAAATGTTAAAATATGCGAATATTTCCATAATCGGATTTTTATCATGATTCAATATGTTTCTCAAATTCATATATTTACTATTCTCTATTACTCATATTGATACTCACTTTGTATTATTCTCAAACATCTGAAAAATTCTTCACTTCCAATAGGACGTCAGATTTTCTTGTTAATTCTCTAATGACGTGATATTAATCTGCTTTGTGTACATACACATACTCATACTCCTTGTATTATTGAGAAATCTTTGAAAATTCCGTTTTATTATCACTATGATGTCAATCATTTTTATTTCATATTTATCTTTTTTTTCAATTGGTGAAACTTTTTATTTCATTTTCATTTTTCATGTGGAAATCGTCTGATAGAAAATTAATTATTGCAGAAAGAATTTTATCGTGGATTTTTAATTTTTAATTGATTTTAATTTTGGATTTATGTGAATTTTTTACGTACTACTACTTTTTACTACGGATTTTTGGTTGTGTAAAAGCTGATTTTTAATAGACATGACAAATTTTTATAATCGTAAACATTAGTTTGGTTGTATTGATTTTTATTTTAAATTTTGGTGTTAGAATTAAATTTATGAACTCCCGTGCGTAGAACGGGTTAAACAGCTAGTGTTTAACTTTAATAGGAAAAAGCTGTTAGAATTGTTTTTGTTTTTTTATCTCTTATTTATTAAAATAATACGAATTTTTCAGATTTTAATATTTTGAACTCTTTGGTATTCAGCTATATACACAAAGTTTCAACTCTGTAAGTTACATAGTTTCTGAGAATAGCTCTGTGACAGACAGACAATGGAGCGGGAGTAATAGGGTTTCGTGAGATGAACGAAACCCTAAAAAGAAAAGAAAGAAAGTAATATCACCTATTATATTTGCGGAAAAAACGCATTAAGAAGTTTAAAATATAAAAAATACATTTGAAAAATGGAGTGAAAAATAGTATTTAAAATTTAAAAAAAAAGAAAAGTTTCATTTAAAAATTCTGTAGTTTTTTATTAAAAGATAGGGGGGGGGGGGAAATTGCTTCGATAAATTTGCAATAATTCTTTTCTCTATTTAGATTTCGAGCTAGCGCTTATGTTTGACACCATTAACAAAAGTCTAAAGAAAACATTTATTATTTTAAATATGTATGAAGGATTATCGTTTAACAAAATGATTTTAATTATTATTATTCAATTTTTTCTTAAAATGGATCTTTTTATATTTTTTTTATTAAAATTGTAATACAAAAGTAGTGAAAAATTACAGCGGCTTTTTTTTTCCCCCTTTAAGTTTAAACAAGAAATTAGTCGGATATGCCAATCCCAAAACTTTCTCCTATCTCATGTATGCTAATGCTTCAAAATTCGCTATCACACCGCAAAAAAAAAATCAAAATTTTTTGTCATCCTGTTGTACGTCAGCTGCTTGCGAATCATCGGGTTACCTGGATGCGAGCAGCCGATGTATTATACTAAACTACGAAAAGTCCTTCTGGTCTGTACCGGCAAGAAAAGATAGCCTCCCTATTGCTTTTTTTTTTTTCTTTTTTTGAGATTTTAGCTAATTCTATTGAAAATACACGAAGCTAAAATGCGCGGAACCCGATTACGAGTCATTTCCAGTTCTCGTCAATATTAAATTTGAATGAGAATATTGCCAAATTAGACAGACATAGCCAAGATGGCTTCATATATAGCAACGTATTTTTGTCGCAAAGTTTGGCGATATTTCACCAATTGTTGCCAAGCTTGGCGAGAACTTCATACACTTTTCGATAATACAATAGTGAAAATGGAACAAAAATTGCGATCACAGCGCCCCCTTTCGTCGAAATATCCCCAAATTCAACTGGAACCTGTAGGCTATAGTCAAAAACATTGAAAAAAAATTGGTTCAATTATCTGTATAACTTCATACACTTTTCGATGATACAATAGTGAAAATGGAACAAAAATCGTGATCACAGCGCCCCCTTTCGTCGAAATACCAGTAAATTCAAGTAGTACCTGCTGGCCATAGCCAAAAACATAGAAAAAAATTTGGTTCAATTTGAAGCATAACTTCATACACTTTTCGATGGTACAATGAGGACGGACAGACAGACATTTTGTAAAAACATGTTTTTCGGAATCTCTGACCCCTAAAACGTGTAAATCCGTCGAAAAAAATTCGAATACAATAATTTATTCTATTATAGATTGAAGAAAGTAAAAAAAGGGAGGGGGAAACGACAAATGATAATTAGCTTTTTACCTTAAGTTCATTTTATTTAATTATTTACTTATTTTTGGCATCTGGCACCAACTAGTATTCCTGCGGCTCGGTATAGAGCAGTGGTTCCCATCCTGTTTTTAGCATCACCTCACCCAAGTATCTCTAAAATTATTTTGTCCCTCTCTCATTTGATATTAAATTTGAAAACATTGGTACTACAGTATAATTGATTTTAGTATTTAATTTTCCTTTCCCACCATAATACACTTACACTTCTCTGTAAGTGGGCTTTCAATTTCGCATTATCTGCCGAGTATAAACTAATATTTATATATTTAAAACGAAAAGCGCATTCTGTCAAATCCACATTCTATTTTCTACACGAAAATTGTCTCTTTGCGCATGCTTCGACGTTTTTTTTTAAAGGCTTCTCTCCTCAGAAATGGGAAACCTGATTGATTATCCCTCACCTGTTTAACCTAAGGGGATTGAAAAGGATTGACTGAAAACGGATGGAGTCGTACCATTGCATTGAAAGCATATAGACCTAATATATTTTTGCTCTGAGGTTGAAAGCTAAAGCTTTTTTTTAAGAACTCATATTTTCACTACTAAATATGCATATTTTTTCGCAAAATTTTAAAGGAAGCTTGGATACAGTTATATTTATAACCGACTGAAATGTCAGAGAGTTCGGAAGATGAGAACTATTTTCTTATTGCTATGTTAAAGGAGCCGACGCAAAAACAAACAAACAAAATAAAAAATCGAGAAGAAAACATTTCTTCTACAACTAGATAACAATATTTTTACACGAACTTTTTACACGGGCTGTAAAACCGTTTTCTTTATCACCAATAAGGATTTCAAAGGAGTTCTGGAGTTCAGACAAAAAAAAAAAAAAAACTATGAAACGACTTTAGGTAAAAAAAAAAAAAAAAAACAAGAAAATGAGCGCTTTTATAACTAAATATCAATATTTTTTTCGCGAATGTTTCTTTTTTAAATATAATTTCATACAAAATCGCGTTAAAGATGTAAAATAATAAAAACTTAATGTTTTGTTTTAAATTTATTATCACGGGCTCGGGTAACGCCGGTCGGGTGTCAGCTAGTAGAATTTCAAAGCGCATATGCCATAACGTATATTTCTATAAGGCATGCACATGCACCTGAACCAAATTTAATATTCACCCATTTCCCGAATGGGTGAATATTAAATTTCGTATTTTCCCCAAATATGGTTCTCAATAAATTCCGAAATCGAACTGTTTGGAAATTTGTTAAATGTGTTCCAGTCAGCCAGTGTTAGACAGAAACTGTCTAACACTTAAAAAGTTTCGTGTGTAACAGTTTCTTCATGTGACATTTTGTCTAGCAAATAGAAATTACAAGTCTCATTCTATAAATAAAATACTAGTCAAAAAAAGTTGTACAGAGGTTCTAAAATACAATTATAACCGAAAAGATTATAAAAGTTTGAAAATATTTGAAAAAAGATGTCTAAATAGTATGAAAAAATTAGTTGGATGTGCCAATCCCAAAACTTTCTTCTATTTCACACAGGTTGCGCATACACTAAAAAGAATCAGCTCCAATTTATATCAAGGTCTAACTGAATCTAAAGTTTTATTAAATTCCTTGCATTAGTTCTTGAGAAATGATATGACTATTGCTAAAATCATGTAAATCCTGCAAAATATAGCATAGCAGTGCCACCTGTTGGGAGATTTAGACCAAAACCTAATCAACAACAACTTATGTCAAGGTCTAACTGAAACTGAAGTTTGATGAAAATCCGTACACTAGTTCTTGAGATATAGTTATCGTGATAATAATGAAAAAAGTAGCATAGCAGCTCCACCTGTTGGGTTATTTACACCAAAACGTAAGCAGCATCTATTTATGTCAAGGTCTAACAGAATCTAAAGTTTGATGAAATTGCGTGCATTAGGTCTTGAGATATAGCTATCGTAAAAATCATGAAAAAAAGTGGTATAGCAGCGCCACCTGTTGGGATATCTACACCAAAACGTAATGAGCGTCTATTTATGTCAAGGTCTAACTGAATCTGAAGTTTGATGAAAATATGTGCATTCGTTCTTGAGATAGAGCTATTGCGGAAATCGCAAAAAATGCAGCATAGCAGCGCCACCTATCGGGTGATTTTCACCAAAAACTAATTAGCTCCCATTTATAGCAGGGAGTAACTGAATATAAAGTTTTAATAAATTTCGTACATTTGTTCTTGAGATAGAGCGCCCACAAAATTTTTGTCACATACTGACAGACATTTTCTAAAAATAGTCAAATTGTGTTCAGGACCTTCTAAAACGTATAAATACGTCGAAAACCGGAAGTCGAAAATTTGGAATTCCCCCCCCCCCCCCTTCCCCCAAATTAAAAGTCAATTTGTCTTCTTGTGGGACTTACGCCACTCGTTGGGAACCACTAGAACAAGAACAACGGGTCGGGTTCGGATAAATATCGGGCGTAGTAATAATATTAATTACCCGACCTGATGCAGGACTGTAATACATACCTGTGATATTTATACAAAATAAAGAATAATTACAAATGTGGCTATTTTATTGTCAATCTATATTAAGCCCTTCGCGACGAGCGTAATTTACAGAATTTTTATCATCGGTTGGTTTAAAAATAAAATAGTTATTTAACTAATTCAATCGCAGAAATGCTTTGACTAAATAAAGCAAAATTTTCAATTAAAAATTACTGGTAGGAATAATCAAGGATTCTGCGCACTTCATGAGTCACGTATATACGCGACGTTCGTCGCAAAGGAAAAGTGTTAAGTACCATGTGCAGGGGAATCTATTGCACTAAATAGTTCTGAAATTTATCTTTTGTAGGAAAATGTTGGACATAGACAGGCCCGTGTGATCTCCAATGTCCGATTTTCGAATTTTTGATGTTTTATAATTGTATACTATTGTTTTATACCATTATTTGGGTGTTATATTTTTCCTTTTTACTTTCTTCTATCTATAATTATAGGAGAAAGTATTGTAATCGAAATTTTTTACGATTTCCGGTTTTCGATGGATTTAAACGCTTTAGGTATCAGAGATTCCGAAAAACATGTTTTTTACATGTTACTTTCCGCGTCCGTCTGTCTGTCCTAGTTGTATCATCGAAAAGTGTATGAAGTCATGCTTCAAATTGAACCATTTTTTTTCTATGTTTTTGGCTATGGCCAGCAGGTCCCAATTGAAGTTGGGGATATTTCGAAGAAAGGGGTCGCTGTGATCGCGATTTTTGTTCTATTTTCACTATTGTATTATCGAAAAGTGTATGAAGTTATGCAGATAATTGAACCAAATTTTTTGTATATGTTTTTGACTATAGCCTGCAGGTCCCAGTTGAATTTGGGGATATTGCGCCTCGAGAGGGGGTTGAGATAGCAATTTAATGATTTAAATTTCAAAAAGATGTACAAAAAAATTAGAAATCCTAAATTTTTTTTTGCGTTAAATCTTCAGCCATGATCCAAGGATTCCAGAGCAATTTTTGTTTTTTGCCTCTATCTTAAACAAACAAGCAAAAAAAACCCTGACGGTTTGGCCTACAGGCACAGGTAGATTTCCAAGACGCAGACCATGGTGCGCCTGTTTATTGGGAATTGCAGAAGAAATGACCTTTTTGCCATGATGCGGCAGTTGGGACCGCCCACTTCGAAATCGACCTGTGTCTGTAGGCGGAGTCGGCAGGATTTTTTTATTTTTTTAATTTTGTTTTTCTTTGCTGTAAGGATTGGTCCTAAAAAAAAAAAACTTGTCAATATAAAAGTTGTAGATGTTGATTTATAATAAATTTAAGCGGATTTGATATCTTGTGAATTCACAAAGTTATGAATTTTTTTCTATTTAAACCCCTATTTATCCCCCCCCCCCCCCCCCCGGAGGTCATTTTTAATGATATAAAAAATCTGTCATACATAATTGTTTGGCTTTTTATCCTAGAAGTAATAATAACTTTAAACGAATTCGATACGCATCATAACTAAGAAATTATGGATTTTTTTCTGTTTTCACAAAAAGCCCCCCTCCCATTGCCTCTCCCTCTTGGTTCGATTTCGCCCATTAAAGAACTTGACCGACATTTTATGCCCCTTGATTTAATGTATCAGTTTGGAAGAGATTTGTGCAGAATTATTGAAGTTATCGTGTCCCTAAAAAGTGACATAGATAGATAGATAGATGATAAGTTTTGAACTGGGGGTGGTTTTGGGTTCTGGGAGTCATAATCGGCGTAGATCTGCAAAAAATTTTCAGAAATTCCAATATAGGGGAGAATGCAATAGGTGGTATTTCTTACGAAATCTACCTAACATGGCTGAGATATAGCAGTTTGAAATTATATGGGTGGCTGACATTTTGAAACAATACAGCAGGATTCCTCCATAAACGGGTTTAATTTATGAGTTTTAGTGAGTATGGTTTCGTTAAATTTCGTTTTATTGTTCTAACCATCGTTTCAACACTTATATGCTTAACACTATATATTTATATTCGCCAATGTCAAATTCTTGCCAAGCTTCGCGACAATTGGTGAAATATCGTCAAATTTGGCGATACAAATGCGTTGCCATATATGAAGCCAACTTGACTATGTCTGTCTAATTTGGCGATATTCTCATTCAAATTCAATATTGACGAGAACTGGGAATGACTCTTCTGTAATCGAGTTCCGCGCATGTTAGCTTCGTGTATTTTCAGTAGAATTAGCTAAAATCCCAAAAACAAGCAATGGGGAGGCTATCTTTTCCTGCCGGTACAGGCCAGAAGGACTTTTCGTAGTTTAGTATGATACATCGGCTGCTCGCATTCAGGTAACCCGACGATTTGCAAGCAGCTGACATACAACAGAATGACGAAAAATATTGATTTTTTTTGGCGGTGTGATAGCGAATTTTGAAGCCTTAACATGTACAAAATAGAGGAAAGTTTTGGGATTGGCATATCCAACAAGTTTACACTGCCATGTTTTCAGACATTAAAAAAAAATAGATCTTATTTCAATCTTTATAATCAATCAATACAGAAAAATTTTCCCTCTTTTTAAATTTTTGGAAGTCGTAAGGCGATTTTTCAATTTATAGGTTTTTTTTTTTTTTTCTAACTGCATTTTTGTGCAAAAATAAGACCATTTCTTTATAGTAAGTGATTTCAATCTGAAATTATTCTCATCCACACTTTAGATTTGCATCGTACACAGAATCAATGTTTCGCCAACTTCTATAAAAAGAATTAAAAAAATATATATTCATTAGTTGATTTTTTAACAATTTCCATCACACAAAAAAAATAATAATAAATAAACAAATAATAAAAAAATTGGTGCGTTCGATAAAAGAAATATTTCCACCACGAAATTAAGAAAATAAACATTCCACACTCACTTCATGCAAGTGGAATTAGAGCTTCTTCTTTCTGGTGGGCTTTTAAAAAATAATAAAATATCAATCAATATTTTTTGAAACTCCTTTATTTTTAAGGGGGCAAAATAATTATTCTGTATATTAACCAAATTTAATGATTGTACGAGAAAAATTGCAGATTGGAATCACTTAATATAAGAGAATGGCCTAATTTTTGCACAGAAAAGGAATAAATGGAAAAATAAATAAATAAACAAATAAAATCTGAAAAATTTCTTAACGACTTCCAAATAAAGCTTATTGAAAAGATAAGAAAATTTACTATATTTAATACTAGCTGCCTGTACCGGCTTTGCACGGGTAGACAATGTGTTGTGTGTAGGTTCTTTAAAAAACTTGCTCTAAATTAGATAAAAGTGAGAGTGAGACAAAATTGCAGTACTTAGAAATTTTGCACTTTAATTAATAAAAGCTTGTAAAAATGTGATAAATAAAGTTTTCTGTTTATGTACATATTGAAACTAATAAATTTATTTTAATATTTCTGAATATACAACATTTTTTTGTACTACTAGTTGACTTAATCATAATAAAACAGCTGCTGAGATATGGCGAAATGTCCTAAAATTTCCGAAACCACCCCCTTTAAAACCCTTCGGGGGGAATTTCTAAAATCACTGAAATGCGTGTTTATCCTTTTTTTAGTAGATGTGTTTTCCTGAATTTCACGCTCTTACCTAAATCTGCTGCTGAGATATGGCGAAATGATCCAAAACTTTTGAATACCCCTACTGTTAAAAACTGTAAAAAATTCGCGAAAAATTCAGAGATCGCTGCATGAATTCAGAATAAAATTTATTGAAAAGAGAAAAAAATATATATAATATTGTGGTTAAAAGATTAAAAGTGGATTTCTTTTTACTAATGGGGAAAAATCAACGCGAACGTAAAATAAAAACCCGCAGAAAAAAAAGTTTAAAAATTAAAAATTAAAAAATCCTGGATGACAAAATTTAGTACAGGGACTAAAACATTATAACCAAAATTTTTTCACGAATGTAAAAAAATCAACGTTTTAACCCTCTGAGCGTCTGAGGGTTTTCCTGCATTTTCACATAAACACTCATTAAAACTAATATTAATTGTGATTTTCATTCAAGGTTTGTTTCTAAAATACACTTCATAATATCTCTTTATCATACATATATCTTAAAATACAATTCCGTTAAAAATAATTTTGCCGATAGCCAATTTAAGTTGTTTCTGGAAAATGGAAAAATACGGGCAAAACGCTTAGAGGGTTAAAATGCTAAAAATCACATGAAAATCGCATTTAAAATAGAAAAAACTTCAAAAACTTCCGCGGAATGCGAAAAAACGATAAAAACCATATTAAAAATCACTAAAAAATCAAAAGTTACGGGGAACAAAATTTACTGTATTAGGCTAAATATTTAAAACGGATTTATCATTAATTGGAGAAATCAATTTAGAAATCCCAAAAAGGTAGTTTAAGAAATGTTTTTATTTTTCTTTGCTTTTGCCATATTTAAAAAAAAAAGTCCTTCCGGCCTGTACCGGGAAGAAAAGGTAGCTTTCCCATATCTTCGTTTTAAAATTTTAGCTAATGTTACACGAAAACATCAAGTTAAAATGCAAAGAAACGTTTACAAAAGATTCCTTAATACTGAATTTGAATAAGAAATTCGCCAAAGTATTGAGCAATAGCCAAATTGGCTTCATTTATGAAGACTTATTTTGGTCCCCAAATTTGGCGATATTTCGCCAAATGTCGCCAATTTTGGCGAAAATTTGGCGCTAACGGATATGAATATATAGTTTTATGCGTATGATTGGGAAAATTATTACAACAACGAAAGAAAATAATTTGCGAGTAATCGCGTTAATGTGCTGTTTTGTTTCAAAATGTCAGCCACCCTAGAATTTCAAACTGCTTTATCTCAACCATTTTTTAAGATAGAGGTAAACCAAAAAATGCTGTAGTTTTAAATTTTTAAGTGGCCGCCATCTTGAAACAAAATGGCGGACCAAGCTGGCCAACGAACTCGGTCGAGACATTGGTGAGCTTAATACACACAATTAGTTTCATCAAAATTGATTTATAAATACGAGCGTTATTGTATGACATAGGTCAGATATATATATATATATATATATATATATATATATATATATATATATATGGGCTGTTTAATAGCCTCTGCTTGTTAACTAGGAGAAGACCCTTTAAATGCCTCAGAGGAGGACTTAAAGGAATCGACTGGGAGCAGGGACTTGATGTCCAATCCGCACCTTCCATCGGTGCAGCCTGTTAGTACCCTTGCCTAGTGCATGGGGAACGAACGCGGATGGGCTTCCTCCAACCCGCTTGGCCAGCGTGGAGGAATTTGGCCACCTCCCCCCTTATTTTACCATGAATTCACAAAACAAATCACGGCCCTCAATTCCCGGCAGTCTGCATGTTCCTGATTACGGCAGCGATCAGAAAGACATGAAGACAGAGGGTGCTAAGAATCACCGGGCTCGGTTTGGCTGCCATAAGTTGATGACCTTGGCTACGTATAATGGACGATCCTTATCTTCTGAAAGTCGTTTACAGGAACTTGAAGAAGAATTAGAAAGAATCAACTGGGACATCCTAGGATTATGCGAAATAAGAAGAAAAGGTGAAGAGAAGATTGATCTTGCCAGTGGACATGTATTGTACTACAGAGGTACAGAAGATGGAAAAACAAGTGGTGTAGGATTTCTGATTCATAAAAGGTGGAAGAATCACATCGTAGAATATGATAGTGCATCAGATAGAGTTGCAAGGTTAGTTATACAAGTGTCAAAAAGATACAAACTGCAAATTACCCAAGTTTATGCACCAACAATTAGCTATACTGATGAAGAAATTGAGGATTTCTATGAAGAAGTAGCTTCAATGCATCAAAAAGGAAAATGCTACATAAAATTAATAATGGGAGACTGGAATGCTAGAATTGGGGAAAAAAAGAAAGGTGAGTTCTCAGTAGGAATTCATGGATATGGGGTGCGTAATGAAAGAGGAAACAGATTGATTGAATTTGCAGAATGTGAACAGATGTATATCATGAATTCATTTTTCAAGAAAAAGCCACAAAGAAAATGGACATGGCGTAGTGCAAATGGCTCAACAAGTGAAATCGACTACATCTTGACAAACAAAAAGCATCTTATTCAGGATTGCAGCGTTCTCAATAACTTCAATACAGGAAGCGATCACAGGTTAGTTAGATGCAAACTGCTTTTAAATACTAAAGTGGAAAGAATGAAGCTTTTGCAATGCTCAAAGAAATCAGTCGATATTATAAATCTCCAGAAACATAAAGAAGAATTTAATTTAGAACTTAAAAATCGTTTTCAAGTACTTCAATCAATCTTAGAAGAAGAACAAGATGTTACAGTAGTGAACAAGAAAATAACAAATACTCTACAAGAAATTGCAAGGACGATAGCTGGTGAAGCACAAGTAAAGCAAACAAAGAAAATAACAGAAGAAACAAGAAGACTGATGAAGAAACGCAGAGAATTTAAAATGAAGAAAAACTATCCTAAATCAAGAGTTGAATATGCAGAATTATGTAAAACGGTAAGAAAATGTGTTACAGAAGATATCAGAAAATTTAACTGTGATCTTGTCAAAAAAGTTCTAGAAGATAACAAAAGTTTAAAATCAGCTAAGCGCAAACTGTGTGTTGGAAGAAAAGGTATTTTTGCACTGAAGACAGCAGATGGAACAATCACCAAAATCAATAATGAAATAGTACACATTGTTGAAAAATTCTATAACGATCTATATAAATGTGAAGATCAAAGGGAAATCAACCTACGTGATCCACTAGTAAACATAACAGAAACTGAAGAGATAATCCCAGTGATGACAGATGAAGTTGTACAAGCCATTAGAGGCATGAAAAAAGGTAAATGCCCTGGCGAAGATGGAATTACAATTGATCTTATCAAAGAAGCAGGAGAAGAATTTGCAAAAATGCTAGCCTTACTGTTTTCCAAATGTCTCGAGAAATCAGATGTACCAGAAGATTGGAATAATGCTGTGATGGTGTTACTTTATAAGAAAGGAGAAAAGGTAAACATTAAAAACTACCGTCCAATCAGCTTACTGTCAGTGATTTATAAAATTTTCACCAAAGTTTTAACGACAAGACTTGAATCAGCTCTGGACTCAGCTCAACCTAGAGAACAAGCAGGATTTCGAAGTGGATTTAGCACAATGGATCATATTCAAACAGTAAGGGAAGTTATAGGAAAACATAAAGAATATAATTTACCTCTCTGTCTTGCCTTTATTGATTATGAAAAAGCATTTGATTCGGTCTACACATCTGCAGTAATTACTTCTCTGGAGAACATTGGTATAGACAAACCTTATATCAATATCATAAAGAAGATCTACAAGAAAGCAACAGCCACCATCCGTTTGGACAAAGGAAAAGCGAAGATCAAGCTTGAAAGAGGAGTAAGACAAGGAGACACCATTTCGCCTAAGCTTTTTACTGCTGTCTTAGAGAGTATTTTCAAGAAGCTGGATTGGGAAAACAAAGGGATTAGAATAAATGGGGAATATTTAAGCCATCTCCGGTTTGCTGATGACATTTTAATTTTCAGTAATAGCCCTGAAGAATTGCAAAATATGCTAAAAGATTTGGCAGAAGCTAGCATTAATGTGGGATTAAAAATAAATTTGGAAAAGACTAAGGTGATGTTCAATTCATTTGCATCAAAAAAGAAAATCGTCTACAACAACACTGAGATTAAAGATGTTGAAAGTTATGTGTACCTTGGACAAGAAATATCTTCAGACAACAGTATCATGAATGAAATCAATAGAAGAATAAGAAATGGATGGAGTGCTTTTGGGAAGAACAATATTATTCTGAAAAGTAACATGCCTCTTTGTTTGAAAAGAAAGGTGTTTAACCAATGTGTTTTGCCTGCACTAACTTATGGAGCAGAAACTTGGACACTAACAAAACGGATGGTACAAAGATTACAAACAACACAGCGAAGTATGGAAAGATGTATGCTAGGCATAACCAGAAGAGACCGAAAGAGAATAACGTGGATAAGAAGTCAGACGAAAGTTTTTGACATTATCGAGAGAATTAAATGGCTAAAATGGAAATGGGCTGGGCACATTGCAAGAAGACAAGACAATAGATGGAGCACAAACACCCTACAGTGGTATCCCAGAGATGTAAAACGACCAAGAAGACGACCTCAAGTAAGATGGAGTGACGAAATCAGAAAAGTGGCCGGTGTTAATTGGATGACTAAAGCACTAGACAGGCAACAATGGAAAAATCTGGGGGAGACCTACATCCAGCAGTGGATTGAAAACGGTTGATGATGATGATGATGATGATATATATATATATATATATATATATATAAATCAACATTTGAACGGAGGGTGGTTTTGGGGTCTGGGGGTCATGATCGGTGAAAATATATCGAAATTTTCCGGAACTGCTTTCCTCCGAACGGCTGCAATAGGTAGCTTTATAATTTTTTGTATTGAAAGCTACCTATAATAATAATAATAATAAATCAGAGTAAACGCCACTTTCAAATGTTTATAAGAAGGCAACACTTTTCGGCAATTAAAAATTTCTTTTAAAATCGGTAGTTCTTTCTTTCTTTCTTTCTTTCTTTTTCTTTTATTTAACGAATATTTTTACACTCTTTTCAACGTGATATCTGTATGTAAACATGGAATTTTGTAATCAATTTTTAACTCATTTTAAATTTCAGCAAAAACTTTTTTTAATTATTATTCTGTCTTTTCTTCGATAACAAATATCAAACCTAATGTTTTTTTTTCTTTTAATGCTCATTCTATGAATATAATCGAAATGATATTGTATACATTGACTCTCAAATGTATCTCAAGAACTAATGCACGGAATTTAATAAACTTTTATATTCAGTTAGACCTTAATATAAGTGGGTGCTGGTTAGTTTTTGTGTGTGTGAATTTACGGTGGAAATTTCTTGATTTGAGAGATTTCATGGCCAGATTTATAAGGTTTGCATTCCATTATCTGAAAACGGTCGATTTAAAATCTCCTTCTCCTTGAAGGACCTTGCCGCAACAATGCATTTCAATAACGGTATCTTATTGTTTTTTCAACAATCACACAATTTAATTTTATCAGAACCTCTTCATTGTTATCCAAAATTTGCAACAATTACATCCGCTTCTAAAATTATTTTCATTCACGGTGAGAAATTCAACAATAAAGACAATTGTTTAATTCAACAATACATTCACATTAGCTCAGTGGTACAATTTTTCACATATAAGATGCTTCGAATTTCGCATGATAGTCCATGATTTCAGGTAAATTTTAATGTATTATCATAAATTAACAATAAATCCTAATTTTCAAACAAAAAATAAATAGTTTTGTGCACTATATTAACAAAAAATAGATTAATTTTGCTAATAATTCGAGTATCTTCGAGTGCGTAGGATCATGAGATCCGATACCATAATGGATGAAATAATGTAGCAAGCGTAAAGTATACGTCATTTTGATACAATCGTAATAAAATTTTGAGATTAAGGAATAAAAATTACAAATTTTATTTTAAAAATGACGTCATTTTTTATCGCTGAAAGCTTTTCGTAACGTATCAATTTTGTAATTTTCTATAACAACTCACTTTCTAAAATGTGGATGAAATGAAATTAGACAAGAGTGCAACTTAAATAATCCTCATGATGAAAATAAGCATTTTAATAATTTGTAACAAAAAAAAAAATATATATCCAATTATTTTGTTTTTGGATTTTTATGCCAAATTTTTTTAGACAATTTAGATTGACGTCTTAAAATTGTTAAAATAACAAGAAGAAGTTATTTTCTACCGCTCCTTTTTTTTTTTTTTTTTTTTTTTTTTTTTTTGCAATCGCGTACAATCTCTAATTAATTTCGTAACTTAATATACTGATATCTTGGCTAACGAATGTTTCAGTTAACGAAGATTCTATTGACTGTTTCGTGACTCGGCTAAAGAACGCAGTTTCATATAACGAATGTTTTATTGGATTCGCACGTTAATACAAAGCAGCCACTTAGCATTTTAATTGGACATTAAATCCACTGTTTCAGTTAAAGTTCTGTTTCAGTTCTACCTCACCCACGCGAAAGCGTTCTCTCGCCAATGTTAATCCTATCGGACAGTTTTATTTAAATATCTCGTTTGCATTTCAATACTTTTAAACGATTTTTTATTTTATTTTTTGCATTGGATAGCTGAGGTTGATCTCTACAATATTGTTTTTACTTTCTTCTATTTTAAGTACTGATTCATGAAAACTTTCACTTCCGGTTTTTGACGGATTTATACGTTTTAGAAGGTCCTGAACACGATTGGACTAATTTTCGAAAATGTCTGTCTGTGACAAAAATTTTGTGGGCGCTCTACCTCAAGACCTAATGCACGGAATTTTAATGGGTGCTGATTCGTTTTTGGTGTTAATCACCCAACAGGTAGCGTTGCTATGTTGCAGTTTTCACGATTTCTGCAATAGCTCTATCTGAAGAAGTAATGCACGTATTTTCATACAGCTTCATATTCTGTTAAACCGTGACACAAATAGACGCTGGTTAGGCATTGGTCTAAATCGCACAACAGGTTTTCCGCTATAGCTATATCTCAAGAACTCATGCACGAAATTTCACTAAACTTTATATTCTGTTAGAGTTTGACAAAAATAGATCATTTTTAAGTTGGGTGTATACCACCCAACAGGTGTCGTTGATATGCTATGTTTTTCACGATTTTCACAAAAACTGCGTCTGAAAATTCTACAGATTGTCGTTTAATTTTTGTTTGCAGACGATATGATTTATGCAGAAGATTGTTTTGTGATGACCACAACATACTAGTTTATTTTTTCGATTTTGTTTGTGGCCCGAAAGTGAAAGTATCCTTAATAAAACACACACACACACACACACACACACACACACACACACACAAACAAATTCGAAAAAGCAAAAAGTGGCGATTGTAGAGATCGACCTCAGCCATTAAATTAAAAAAACAGAAAAAAATATTTAAATGCAAATGAGTTATTGAAAAAAAAAATATTCCCTAGCAATAACATTAGCAAACGAGTGTTTTCGCGTAAGTGAAGGAGCCCCTTAACGAAGATTTCGGATAATAAATGTGATTTTTGAGAGCTGTCAAAGAGAAATTCATAGTGCTTTTAAATGTTATCTGGTTAAAAAAATTATCAGTGTTCTGATTAGCACATTGTTAAAGTTATAACATGTCATGCACCTTATTATAGTAAAATATACGATTAATGGTGTGGCAGTGGCTAAAAATGGTTTAATTATTGAAGATTTCGGATAATAAATCTGATTTTCGATATCTCTCAAAGAGAAATTCACAGTTGCTTTTCAATGTTATCTGATAAAAAAAAAAAAATTACTAATGTTCTGAGTAGCACATTGTTAGAGTTACAACATGGCATGTACCTTATTATCGTAAAATATACGATTAATGGTGTGGCAGTGGTTAAAAATGGTTTAATTAATAAAGATTTCAGATAATAAATCTGATTTTCGATTACCTTTCAAAGAGAAATTCACAGTGCTTTTCAATGTTATCTGATTAAAAGAAATTATTACTGTTCTGAGTAGCACATTGTTAAAGTTACAACATGGCATGCACCTTATTATCGTAAAATATACGATTAATGGTGTGACAGTGGTTAAAAATGGTTTAATTAATGAAGATTTCGGATAATAAATCGGATTTTCGATACCTCTCAAAGAGAAATTCACAGTGCTTTTCAATGTTATCTGATTAAAAGAAATTATTACTGTTCTGAGTAGCACATTGTTAAAGTTACAACATGGCATGCACCTTATTATCGTAAAATATACGATTAATGGTGTGCCAGTGGTTAAAAATGGTTTAATTAATGAAGATTTCGGATAATAAATCTGATTTTCGATACCTCTCAAAGAGAAATTCACAGTGCTTTTCAATGTTATCTGATTTTAAAAAAATTATTAGTGTTCTGAGTAGCACATTGTTAAAGTTACAACATGGCATGCACCTTATTATCGTAAAATATGCGATTAATGGTGTGGCAGTGGTTAAAAATGGTTTAATTAATGAAGATTTCGGATAATAAATCTGATTTTCGATACCTCTCAAAGAGAAATTCACAGTGCTTTTCAATGTTATCTGATTTAAAAAAAATTATTAGTGTTCTGAGTAGCACATTGTTAAAGTTACAACATGGCATGCACCTTATTATCGTAAAATATACGATTAATGGTGTGGCAGTGGTTAAAAATGGTTTAATTAATGAAGATTTCGGATAATAAATCTGATTTTCGATACCTCTCAAAGAGAAATTCACAGTGCTTTTAAATGTTATCTGATTAAAAAAAAAATATATATATCAGTGTTCTGAGTAGCGCATTGTTAAAATTACAACACAGCATGCACCTTATTATCGTAAAATATACGATTAATGTTCTGGCAGTGGTTAAAAATGGTTTAACTAATGAAGATTTCGGATAATAAACGTGATTATCAATAGCTCTCAAAGAGAAATTCACAGTGCTTTTAAACGGTATCTGATTAAAAAAAATTATTTTGTTGTTTTCTGTTTTTTTTTTTTTTTTTAAATAAAAAAAATAGCTCTAACTTGCTATGTACTGACTAAAATTCCTTCTTTCTTTTAGGAATTTGTTCTTGAAAAATGTTTCTTTTGTCTTCTACATTTCAATCTTATTAAAGATCTATAGATTTTTTTTTTTAATTTTAGTTTTAAAAAAATGAAACACCAGATTACCCGGCATTGCCCTACTGAATTTGAATGAGAATTTTACCAAATTAGCCAGTTGTATTCAAGTTGGTTTCATTTAAGGTGATTTGTTTGGTGTTAAACTTGGCGATATTTTGGCAAGTTTCGCAATGTTAGGCGAGCATTTTTACGCTAGTGGATATCTACCCTATATATATAAAATCCTAATGAAACGAATTTGTGAAACGATTTTATGAAACGATTTTATGAAACGATTTTATGAAACGAATTTATGAAACGATTTTATGAAACGACTGATTAAACGACTGATTATGTTTCAGGGCTATTTTTAATAAAATATTAAACGTTTGATGGTGAAATTAATACCAATTGTCCATAAAAATCCGCTGATGTCAAAACTGGTAATAGAATTTTGAAATTGGAATTAGTTTTCAAGATATTAATTTTTTTCTAATTTTAATGACATTTCTGTAATGATGGCAACTAATTACTCAGTTTTTTTGTGACAAAAATGGAAAAAAAGTGAAAAGGATCCCGATAGGCATTATTGATTTCTTTTTATTCGTCATTTTCAAATTGAAATTTAATTTATATTTTATTTCAATCGATAATGAAGACAAGATTGTGATTAAATTATGTTTTTCAGGAAAATTTGAAAAAAAAAAATCACATTTCTATCGTCAGGATTCAACCGTCTGTCAGCATTTAATTTAATTTATAAACTGAAAATATTTTGAATAAATTCGTCCAAATGATGTCATTTAACATGTTTTCTAACAATCTATTCGCTTTTTGATATACACAAGCAATTATTTCGATATTTATACAATTTATTTAATATAAAGAAGCCATTTATCTATTTTTATGTACAAAAAGAGGTAAATTGAAAGACAATTATAAATAAATTGTATATATACATATAAATATATGTATAAACAAGCATAAAAGTTCGGCGCTTTTCCAGTATATGGGGCCTTGACGAAACAAAGAGCCTTGGCGAAAAGGAAATTAGGCAACATACTTTCTGACAACCTATTCACTTTGTCATTTCGTATACAGAAGCATTTTTTCAATATTTATACAATTTGTTTAGCGTAAAATGTCATTTATCCTATTTTATATATAATCAGAAGTAATTTGTATAGAAAAAACAATAATAATAATATACGTATAATTAAAATACGCATATAAACAAAAAAAATCGTCCAATGTGTTTCCATGGCTGTTTATGTCATTTGGCACCAAATCTCACTTTCTGATGCCCGAATTGCGCCAAGCTTTTTAAAAAAACTTCAAGACCCCTATAATAGAAAAGCACCAAAAGTTCATTGGGTTTGTTTTCATAACTTTTGGCAACAAATCTATGTATATTAACGAATCTATCCCTTTTTGAAGCTCGAATTACGCCAAACCTAAAAGCAAACAGTGGCGCAGCCAAGGAGGGGGTTTGGGGGTTAAAACACCCCCCAGAGCTAAAAAAATTACTATAATTGCCGCTTATATGAATCAAAACTACTAAAGTTAAAATTAAGTTTTTTGGCCTTTCCGCCTTGGCAGAATCCACCGCTTTTTTAAATCAAATTCTATTCAACAATGTGATTCAATTAAATGGCGAAAATTCTACTTAAAACTGTGAAAGCGCATATTACACGCATAGGTTATGTCAAAACTTGATTTTTGGACTGCGTCACTTTGTCGAGACATCTTATAGTACAAGATGGGTCATATACTCTCACACAGACGCTTTGAGTTATATAGTATACAGTGGTCTGTTTCTTAATTGCATTTCTGCCTTTGTTCCACGTTTGAAACAATAACAGATCATCGAATTCCAGAGAAAAAAAAACATACACTTTGTAAGTCTCTCTCAGTTTCAAGCGGCTTTTTTTGCGTTTTTTGCTCTCAGTTATATCTGAGACCAAGCTACAGTGTCTAGAATAATATAGTGTGGAAATCAACGAGCGAAAACGTATCCAAATAATTACAAATCCACCAGAGGACGCTATGATCCAGTTTATTGCTACGAATGAATAGAAATCCAATGTGTTTTTAGATATTTATGATGCAATTTAAGCTACGGGAAATTTATTTTTGAAAGATAAATTTTGCGAAAAATAGAATTAAAAAGATTTATGTTGTAATACGCGATACATTAGGAATAAATTTCAGAACACTATATTTTCAGATTGTTCAATTATTATAAACAATGCGATCTCCGCACACACTCTTTTTTTTTTTTTTTTAAACATTGAGCTTTATTTATAACAGTAATAAGAAACTATTTCATAAATTTTCATATTATTACAGGTTTAAGCACTAATAAAACCTGCAAAATGATCATCCCACACAATCTTTTATTTACTTTTTGTTTTGATTTTAATAAGCTAGTTAATTGAAACTGTCATATACATGTAGTAACTAATTTTTGTGTAACGAGTGTAAGTACATAGAAAAAGTATTACAGTAAATAAATATTAAGTTTTTATAATTATCTTATGTTGATTGTTTGACAATTTAATTTTTCTTGTTAGAAACAAAGAAAATCAGTAACTATCTTTTCAATTATCTTATTAATTTCAGACTGGAAATATTGTCTGGTATTTGATACTTAAAATTAATTAAAGCAAAATAGAATTTGCAGAACCAACTAAATGACAATAAAAATTAATATATCAGTTTTTTTTTTTATGCTGAAATTCAAAAAAACATTAATTTATCAATTTTTTTAAAATTACAAATTTGCTTTTAAACATAAAAAAATTCAGTTGATGTTCGTCATAAAATATGCCAACTGACATTGAAACTGCAGCAGTAAAATATTTTAAACACTGAAAAGTATAAAATATAAATAAAAAATAGAGTAATATATATATATTATCAATTAATAGTTTAATTTTAAAGCTTTTAAGTTATAGCTTTTATCAATTAACAGTTTAATTTTAAATTATGATTATTAATTGAGAAAATAATTTAGGAATCCTGAATACACAGATTAAACAATTTTTTCTCCTTTTTTATTGCCATATCTTAAAAAAAGAGAGGGCAAAAATTATAATTTTTTAAATAAAATCACTAATTTGCACGTTCTACCAAGAGTAAATAAAAGCAATGTTTTTTTTCATAATATAAGTCACACCAAATTAACATATTGTAACAAATTTCTTTTGGAACAATATGAATTGCAGTCCTGAAATTAAGCATGATTTATATGATAAACATTGGACACTTATAAAAGAGTGTTTTAAAAAATATATAGTTTTACTTTTATACTTATTCAGTAACAAGTTCATTTGACAATGAATGAACGCGTCACAGAGTTTTATTTAATCAATATAAAACTTTATTTAGAGTCTACACCAGGACCAGACTGCATGCTCAATTCTTTGTCAGCACGAGGAATGATTTTTTTTCCATCTTTCAAAGATATTGTTGTGAGCTCGGGGTTCGAAAGGACTGATGCCAGTATATAAGAACAATAAAAAGGCTTTATTCACTATAAACAGTGCAATACGATCACAAATATCTTCTGAAAATTACAAGATATTCAGTAATCTTCAAATCCAATAAAAGCACAGCAAAATTTCACACAGAAACAATGCGTTCAATACGACGTATCAACGACAAAATTGATCCGAGAAACACAGTTCTCAATGCAAAGCCTCTCGTATGAATTCAATCGCAGTTGACAGACAACTAACTAACTGAACTGATGGAGGTCCTTATATAGGTTTCAGAGATCTTTCCAGATTATTCCAGAGCCTTCAGATGCTAGAAATTACCAGAAAGTGCTTTAACTTTCGATAGAGAACCCAAGCAAGAAAGGATCCCAATGTATAGGTATAAGGGGGGTGTGGTTGCACAAAAAGTCGCCAAATCCGTCGCCAACTTGGCGACATTTGGCGATATATCGCCAAATTTGGCGATAAAAATAAGTCGCCAAAACCATCGCCAACTTGGCGAAAAACCCATTCCTTGGCGATTTTCCAATAGAACTCCATTATAAAACCGATGCTGTAAGGTTGTTTTTCTTGCAAAGCACCTGAGGCCTTTAGCATTGAGTTACATGATGCTCAATAGGAAATACATTAATAATACTGCAATTTTCACAATAATAAAATAAAATAAATTAAAAAGAATGAAATATTTACAAAATTCATAACATTGCCCCCCTCTCAAGGACTGCACGTCCCGGGCAGTTCAACCTTTGATCGGAAAGCAAACCCGTTACCAACAAATGCTATACTATTCAAAGCACTTAAAGCAAACATGGAAAATAACAATTAAACACATTCATAATGCTGAATTACACAAAATATACAAGTATTTAAATAATAATAACATTAATAATGATAATGCTAAGCAAAAGAAATTATTACATTAACTTATATACAAGACCATGGTCATACTAATTTACATTATTTACATTACACTATTTACAATCAATGAACTAAGTACTATGGCCATAGTATGGAGCCAGCCTGTCGTAATGAACGACTCTAGGCTTCGAACTTGGTGACTTTCGGATCCGAATTACGACATCGTTTAGTCTGTTTAGGACTGTATAAGGACCGTCCCAGTGCGATTGCAGTTTGGGAGAAAGTCCTTTACGTCGAGTCGGATTATAAAACCAAACCTTGTCACCTTCTTTGAATTGATGTCCCGTGGCTTTCGTGTCGTACCTGGTCTTCATCTTCTCCGTCTGTATATTGATCCGCTCTCGAGCCAAGTTGTGGACGTCTTCAAATCGTGCCTGGAGATTCTGCACGTATCCCTCTGGCGATGAAGGCGCATCTGGAGGGCGACCAAAAATCAGATCACAAGGTAGACGAAGATCACGACCAAAAAGCATCTGAGACGGGGAATAGCCGGTTGTTTCATGGACGGCGCTGCGATAGGCGAGAAGAAACAAGGGAAGTTTTTGGTCCCAGTCTTGTTGGTTTCTTGAGACTAGCAGTGAGAGATTGTTGAGGATGGTACGATTAAATCTCTCAACCATGCCATCCGATTGTGGATGTAAAGGCGTCGTCCTAGTTTTGTCCATTCCGAGAAGTTGACAGAGACCCTCAATCACAGCAGAGATGAAATTTCTCCCCTGGTCAGAATGCATTTGAAGGGGGACTCCATACCTTGATATCCACTGGTGTACCAAGGCATCCGCAACAGTAGAAGCTTCTTGATCAGGGATGGCATAAACTTCAGGCCATTTTGTGAAATAGTCCATGACAACAAGGAGGTATTTGTTGCCATCAGCACTTCTTGGCAGAGGACCTAGGATGTCAAGGGCGATGCGTTCAAAAGGTGCTCCTACATTGTAGAGATGTAGTCTTCCTCGGCTACGTTTCTTTGGTCCTTTCCGAGCTGCACATGCATCGCAAGATTTGCACCATTGTTCGACGTCAGCTCTCGCTTTTCCCCAGAAGAAGCGCTCTCGGACTCTGTGTAATGTTTTCATGACTCCAAAATGGCCACCAGTGGGACTGTCATGTAATTCCTTGAGGATCTCAGGGATTCGGGATCGAGGAAGTACCAACTGCCACCGAGATGTCTTCCCATCTTCCGATTCGAATTTTCGGAACAAGACACCATTTCTGACGTGCAGGGAGTTCCAAAGAGCCCAATATTGCTTCGTCGTAGGACTGTAAGTCGAGATGTCTTTCCAACTGGGCTTCGTGCTAGAAGATTCTAATAACTCCAAGATTGGTTTGATCTCAGAGTCTGCCATTTGATCTTCTCGAATCTTCTCATCACTCCAGGGATCTGGTGGCGTTGATAGTGAAGTCTTCGTCTGGCGTATGACATGTTCGGGATTATACTTGTTCTCCGCTCTGGAACAATAGCGACAACTTTCGGGACACGGTCTTCTTGATAAGGCATCAGCATTTCCATGCGATGAACCTTTACGATGCCTGATGTCAAAGTCGTATTCCTGGAGTCGTTGTATCCATCTGGCTACTTGGCCCTCTGGGTTCTTAAAATTCATCAGCCATGTTAAGGATGCGTGATCAGTACGAAGGAGAAATTTCCTGCCATAGAGATAGTGATGGAAGTGTTCTATGGCTTTCACTATAGCTAATAACTCCTTACGAGTGACGCAATAATTCCGTTCCGGTTTCGATAAACATTTGCTCCAGTATGCTACGACTCGTTCTTGGCCATCTATTTCTTGGGAAAGTACAGCGCCGACACTTTCCTGACTGGCATCCGTGTCCACAATGAATTGTTTGTCGGGGTCTGGATAGGTAAGGACTGGAGAGGATGTGAGAGCTTCTTTCAGCCGCTGGAAGGAATTGTCGCATTCTTGTGTCCATAGAAACTTCTGTTTGCTTTCAGTGAGCCTATGCAAGGGTCTTGCGATGTTGGAGAACCCCTGTACAAACTTTCTGTAATAAGTACATAGTCCCAGAAAGCTTCGCAACTGATGGACATTTTCCGGACGTTTCCAGTGCTTTACTGCAGACACTTTTTCAGGATCTGTTCGAACACCTTCAGCTGAGATGATGTGTCCTAAATAATTTACTTCGCGTTGGAAGAACTTGCATTTCAGAGGGTTCAGCTTTAAATTCGCCGCTCTTAGCTTCGTTAACACTTTTCGAATATTTCCAAGATGTTCTTCAAACGTGCGGCCACCAATGATGACGTCATCTAGGTAGATGAGACAAGCTTCAAAAGTCAGGCCTTTTAACACTGTCTCCATGAGGCGCTCGAACGTTGCTGGGGCATTACAGAGCCCGAACGGCATAACTTTAAATTGCCAAAGTCCTTGTCCAGTAGTAAATGCGGTCTTCTCTTTGTCATCAGGATGGATCTCTACTTGCCAATATCCACTCTTCAAATCCAGTGTGGAAAACCATTTATGTCCTGAAAGAGTATCTAGCGTGTCGTCTATTCTTGGTAGAGGATAGCTGTCCTTCTTCGTGATGTCGTTAAGTTTACGATAATCCACACAAAATCTTGTGGAGCCATCTTTCTTTCGGACCAACACGATGGGAGAGGCCCACGGACTTGATGACGGTTCGATGATGTCACTATCCTGCATCTGTTGTAAGAGCTTAGACACCTCTTCTTGTTTAGCGAACGGCAAACGTCTGGGATGCTGTTTAATCGGTGGATGGCCGGCAGTATCAATTCTATGCCGTGTCAGTGAAGTGCGACCAATATCACTCTCGTTTTGAGAAAACACATCCTTAAATTCCTGGAACAGTCTTTCTGCGGCATGTCTCTGTTCAGGAGATAAATTTTCATTTCGTCCAATTTCAGGTGTTAAACTTGTAGGCGGCTCCGACAACATCAAGCTCGGGTCTTTGCATACACAGGTGACTGGAGCACAGGTTGCAAGCACTTCACCCTTCTGGATAATTCTAGACTTTTCACTTACGTTTGCAATTCTCACGGGTATCACATCTCTCGACAGATCTACCAGCGCTGATGCTATTAGCACTCCCTTTGGGCTCTTCTCAGGATATCCAGTCAAGCCATACTGGAAAATTCTTTCGTTTCCAGTTACTCCAGGTATCATCATTTCGGTTCGAGGAGGGATGGTAACATCTGCCTTGGCTGTGATCCGTTGAATGGACCCGGACTCATTTCCAAGTTTGAAAATAGTGACATCTTCTTGAGCAGAGCGTAACTCATTATTCTTAAAATCCAGTGTAAATCCATGCTCTTTTAAAAAGTCCAGTCCGAGTATGAAAGGATCTGAAATATCGGCCACATAGACTGTATGATGGTAAGCGGCGTTCCCAAACTTTATTTCCAGTGTCATTCTTCCAAATATGTCGATCTTATCTCCGGTCACAGTTTGAAGGATAACACGTGGCGGGGTCCAGGAGAGTTTTTCTTTCAGCCGCTGAGCTAGATCTTTCCGAATGATGGTCACATTGGCTCCTGTATCGATGATCATATTACAGGGCAAATCATTCACACTTCCGACTAGAAAAACTCCGTTTTCGCCGCAACTTCTTGCAGAAATTTCACATACTTGAAAATGAGGCTTCTTAAGATCTGGCAACCTCCACCCCGTGAGATGACCATTAATCAGTTTTCCTGCTCCTCCGTTCGCGGGTGAGCTATTACCTTCAGTGCTGGGTCGTCTTGGGCAGTCGATTTGGATATGGCCTTCTCCACCGCATTTCCAGCACTTGATCTTCCTGTAAGGCTTGTTGGCCATTAAGGAGTTCATCTGTCTCATTATGTCCTTCATCTGCTGCTGTAAGCGCTCCACAGCTCTATCCGACGTCGCAGGCAGGTTGGCTGCTCGCACAAAGTGTCGATCTTTCCTAGTAGCTTGCTGGGCTGCCTCGAATTTCAGAGCGTAAACCAAAGCCCCTTTTAAGTCACTGAGATCTGCAATCCGGAGTTGTTTCTGGATCTCAGAGTCACGCACACCATCAATAAAATGCTGCAGAGCCAAGCTTTCTCTAATTTCAGTCGGACAGCCAGGATAAGCAAGATGGGAAAGTCTCTCGACATCCGTAGCAAGATCTTGCAGGGATTCAGTGGATTTCTGCTGTCGAGATTTGAGCTGGAGTCTGCTATATTCCTTCATGCATTTCTCGCCAAAGCGTAATTCTAAGGCACTGACGAGCGTTTCAAAATCCAGCGGTTCATTTGCAGGCAATGTCTGTAGGGCGTCGGCAGCATCAGCTCGTAGAGAAGCAGCTAACTGGCAAGCCTTTGTCTGGGAATCCCATCCATTGGCGTTCGCTACGATCCCAAATTGTGTCTTAAAAACTGGCCATGAGGATTTTCCGTCATAGGTCGAGAGTTTAATACAGGAACGAGGAAGCATAGATTGATACTTGACATCTTCGGTATAGTTTCCGGCATTTATCTTTTGTTTCTTCACATTTTCCAACTCTTTTTCTACACTCTCTATCCTTTCTTCTACGTTATTGGCTGTCTTTTGAACCTTTTCTTCTATTTCCTGAAATCTTCCTTCAAATTTGTTTTCCACGCTGTCAATTCTTTCATTTAAAGATGTTATTTTATTATCTATTAATTCTTTCAACTCACCAAGTTTGGTTGACATATCTTTCTTCATTTCTTCCGACATCTCCTTCATTTCAGCCTGGTTCGCAGTCATTTTCTCATCTATCGCTGACATTTCCTTCTTCATTTCTTCCGACATTTCTTTCTTCATTTCTTCCGACATTTCCTTCATTTCAGCCTGGTTCGCAGTCATTTTCTCATCCATCGCTGACATATCCTTCTTCATTTCAGCCTGGTTCGCAGTCATTTTCTCATCCATCGCTGACATATCTTTCTTCATTTCTTCTTTCAACTCGCCAAGGTTCGCAGCTAATTTCTCCAATAATTCTTTCAGTTGACCCTCCATTGCTCTGGTGATCGGCATTCAACCCCACTCCTGACACCAAATGTTGTGAGCTCGGGGTTCGAAAGGACTGATGCCAGTATATAAGAACAATAAAAAGGCTTTATTCACTATAAACAGTGCAATACGATCACAAATATCTTCTGAAAATTACAAGATATTCAGTAATCTTCAAATCCAATAAAAGCACAGCAAAATTTCACACAGAAACAATGCGTTCAATACGACGTATCAACGACAAAATTGATCCGAGAAACACAGTTCTCAATGCAAAGCCTCTCGTATGAATTCAATCGCAGTTGACAGACAACTAACTAACTGAACTGATGGAGGTCCTTATATAGGTTTCAGAGATCTTTCCAGATTATTCCAGAGCCTTCAGATGCTAGAAATTACCAGAAAGTGCTTTAACTTTCGATAGAGAACCCAAGCAAGAAAGGATCCCAATGTATAGGTATAAGGGGGGTGTGGTTGCACAAAAAGTCGCCAAATCCGTCGCCAACTTGGCGACATTTGGCGATATATCGCCAAATTTGGCGATAAAAATAAGTCGCCAAAACCATCGCCAACTTGGCGAAAAACCCATTCCTTGGCGATTTTCCAATAGAACTCCATTATAAAACCGATGCTGTAAGGTTGTTTTTCTTGCAAAGCACCTGAGGCCTTTAGCATTGAGTTACATGATGCTCAATAGGAAATACATTAATAATACTGCAATTTTCACAATAATAAAATAAAATAAATTAAAAAGAATGAAATATTTACAAAATTCATAACAATATTTTGATTTTTGGGTACACCAAAAATAGATAGCTTGCTGTTTTTGTACTGCGTAGCACAACCAGGAACAAAACAATGGGAGTCTCGTTTTTTACCCATCTTCGAAATATTTTATAAGTTTTTACATAATTTTTAGTAATCTCTCGACCATGGAGATCCCTGCTCTCGACGCTGCAACTAACGCTTAGTAAATACACGTAGCCTTGTTTTCAAGCAAGGAAGCTTGATGCTAGCGCCACCTACGAAATTGTAATTTTTTGGATAATTCTAAAGCATTACACGGTATACGCGATTGCCACACTATATTATTCTAGACACTGTAACCAAGCTATGTGCGTACCCAGGAAAAAAATCTTTGCAAAAGTAAGAATTAAAAAAAAGTACTTAAAGTTATAAAAAGCTGTTTTTCGATTATGAGCAGATTTTTGCAATCGGCGTTTCTTTCGAATCATTTGTTTCGTAGGGGGTCTGTACACAAATTTAAAGACTATATTTCATTTGTTGGTAATGTAGCAACGACGTCTTGCTTATGATGGAGATTCATATATTTATCGTTAAAATTTTATAAATTAGTTGTGGTTCCTCTTTTAGCTATTTTTAATTCTATCGCGCTTCTGTGAAAAGAAAATCTCTTTCCTTTCTATTTAAAATTCAACAATTCTTAAACTCTTTTATCGCAGCTTGAAGTGATCCTTTCTCAATTAATGTACATGTCTAAATTCTTTCTTTCGTATGTGCTTGCGGTTTTCATTTGAGAAATGAAATCATTTTCAGTTTGGCATCTGCGTGCTTTCCTAAAGCATACATTTTGGATCACAGAATAAATAAAGAAAGATAAAAGGCAACATCTATTTCTCGATACATCTGCATGCTAAAATTCCTGCAGATGTTAAGTTCGGAAAGTTAGTTTTCTGTTGTTATAAAGATGCTGATATATGGTAATCTGGTTTGGCGGTTTGCGTTAAAAAAAATTAGAATGTGCTTCTCCCTAACGAATTTTCTTCTGTACCCTATAGGTCGACGCGGATAAATTTGTGGCATCTCAAAAAAAGGCATTCGATTTTAAGTTTTCATGATGTGAAGATATAGACGTTCTGAGTGCTGGGGGACCGCCTCATTTTTTCAATTATCTTTCTTCAAATAAAATATTTTTTTTCATGGAAGCCTCAAGTCTCAGATATGTTTCTTCACAGGATGAGAGCCTTCGGGTTCTTGATTATAGCGTATATGTATGAGCTCCGGTACTCTTTTTTCCTAGAATTTAAGACCTGCCTGTGAGTATGGATTTTGAAAAAAAAAAAAGGCGTTAAATGCATTTTTTTAGAAAAATACTATCTATAATTACGCACAATTTTACGCTAACCATGCATTAATTTAAATTGATCAGCAATATATTATAGTTATGCATTGATTTACACTTATTACATTTTAACGAATGATATCTGCATGTCATTAAAATTATACTAGCTGACCCGTCCGGCGGTGCCTGGGCTCATGATAATTACTCAAATTTGTATGATTATATATCTTATATCAATTTTATATTTTTAAATGAAATTTTCACTAAAAAATATTGATTATTAGACAGAAAAGCATTTTTAAAAGACACCTTCTTGTTTGTTTGTTTTTTCCTCGTAAGGGTCTCTCGTTTCATAGTTTAAAAAATAACCCCAGTTGTCTGAATTCTATAAATTTTTCATCAGTTATAAACAGGTCTTGACAAATGAAGTCGGCAGGTCGCAACTGGCGACCTAGTTTTTCTATCTAGCCACCAAGTTATTTAACCCGATTTTTTTTTATTATTATTATAATTTTTTGTACAAAAATTTAACCTAAGAAATGACCATAAATGGCATTTTTTCTCATTTCCGGCATTTTTAATTAGGTAAAAATAAGTTTAACAAATACAAATTTTAAATTAATAAAAAATAATTATATGACTGTCTTCGACACGAAAATAGGCAGAAATTGTTTTCCTGCTTCACTGTTTCATCCATGCCCCCCTCATCAGATATAGATTTTGCAGCACTCACTTATCCAGACATTTGAAACCTTCGGCAATCAGCATTTCCTAAACATACCGGTTAATGCAGCCTTTACATTTTTTTTCAGAGATAAATAATTTTGAAAAATTTCATTAGAAAACTTTGTTTATACCATCTTTTTAAATGATGTAACTGTTCTATGTAACTAATAATCCTACAATAGGCTTATTATTTTTCTCAATTAATTGATAAAAAACTTTTGTGCTTTTGAAAATTAGTGACTTCGGAGGGGAGCAGGTTATATTTTTTTACTGGTAACTAGAATTTTTTTACTGGCTACCAGATTTTATCAAATTTGCAAAGCCATGGTTATAAATATAATGGTTTTACAGACCGTGGAAAAATATTGATATCTAGCTGTAAAAAAATGCTTTCTTCTCGCGTTTTTTTTTTCTTTCTTTTTTAGCGACGTGTCCTTTAAAATAACAACACAAAAAAATTACTGTCCGAACTCTCTGAAATTTTATTCTATTGCAAATATAACTGTATCCAACACCTCTTTAAAATTCCGTGAAAAAAGTCTAAGTCTTTGACTAAAGTCGAAGAGAACAGAGTCACAGAGTCACGTGAAAAAAGACTAAGTCACATTTAATACTGAAAACATGAGCCGACGCCGAGCAAACCCACGCCAATATACCCAACTTTCTTTCTGCATTGTCATCGAAAAATTCTCAGATTTTTTTAAATACTTTTATTCATCAGAGCGTTTCCAAATTTTTGTAGGCGCTGTAATTTTGATTTTCCAAGATGCTTTTAATGGATTGTGTCGAAATACAGACGTTTAGTTACTAAAGCATAGAAAAAAGATCGTCTTCGAAAGGCCCGATATGACGTGAGGTTCTAAATAAATCGTAATTTAGAATGCTTTCAGCTGTTTCACACCTTTAAATTTACCATTTATAATAAATTCTTTATGTCAAGCATTTCCATTTTAAAAGTAATCTCTATACTAAATTTCAAGTTTCTAACACTAACAGTTTCAACTAAATCATAATTTAGAACACTTTTAGAAAGTTTTCAGCTCATTTCGTCCTTTTAAATTTTTTTAAAAATGTTATAAGGAAGCATTTACTACATAAAAGTAATCATCATGCCAAATTCCAAGTTTTCATACCAATTGTGTCACATAAATCGCAATTTTAGAATGCTTCTTACTCTTGCATTGTTTTAAATTTCGAATTGAAAAAATAAATTCTGGGGAGCATTTACGTCTTTTAAGTAACATCCATATAAAATTTCAAGACTATAGCCCTAAAAGTTCTAAATGACTTGTTACATTTGGCAAACAGCAAGGTAAGTAAGTCTATTGAAAATTTTGTTAAAATTGCTTCATTATTATTAAAGTTAGGAATAAGAATTCGTGATTCTCTTGTAATGAAACCTTGTGTATTTTTGATTGAACAAATGGATTCCAACTCTGTTATTTTCTATGTAAAAATTATTTGCTGTAGTGTGTTCTTCCATCTTTAAGTTTAGTTTTGTGTTATTTCATTTGTGCATTTTATAGTTTGTAACTCTAATATTGTAAACGCTGTTTAAATGAATCATAACCAACTTAATTGCGGAGAAAAGCATTATGATTTCATTCATTTAAAAGACTGATTCCATTAACCGATGATTCATATAACCAGCGACCATCTTTATTATAAACTCAAAACCCCCCCTAGAACCGAATTCTGGCTGCGCCACTGAAAGCAAAGGATCATATACTGGAAAAGTACCCGATTTTCTTATGGACAGTATTCAAGTGATATAACATGGTGTAAAATTATCGGGGATAGTAAATTTGTTTAAATATCTCATCAATTGATGCCGAATAAATGCAGGCATGCATGCACAAAATATTTAATTAATTTTGTATGATAAATAATTATTAGAAAATTCGTATATACATATTAATTAAAATAAATAATTTACATATTTAAAATAACATGAAAATATGCATAATGGTGCACTAAAATAGAGAGAAAATTAAAACCTGTTACTGAAAATGTCTATAACATAGTACTTTTCAATACCGTGGTTCTTAATACACTGCTCAAAACAATTAAAGGATATTGCAGTTTTAGGTGGATTTTGCATCTGGGAAACATTTTAGCTGATTGATACATGGTCGACAGACATAGTAGGTTATATGAGAATAAATTACACATGTTTGGCAGAAAAAAATGCATTTTATTGCGCATTTGTGTACAAAAGGAAAAAAAACACAATTTGTGCATATAAGAAAAAAAGAATAAGAAAAGGTGTTTTCTTCAAAGAAAATCATTTTCAGTAGGGGGTATGGTTTCCACGGGCGGCCAGCAACGTTGAACACCTTTGAGGCATGGACTCAATGAGGCTATTAATGACGAGTTGGGGTATTCTGCCCCACTCTTCCAGAAGAGCTCTTTCCAGTTCTTGGAGAGTTTGTGGGGGTTGTTGGCGGCCAGAAACTCGTCTTCCTAGAGCGTCCCAAACGTGCTCGATTGGATTCATGTCTGGAAAACACGCTGGCCATTCCATTCGAACGATTCCTTCCTCGAAAAGGAAATCCTCCACCAGGTTTGCACGATGTGGCCTGCAGTTATCGTCCATTAAAATGAAGTTATCTCCGATTGCTGCAGCGTAAGGGACTACAATAGGTCTGAGGATCTCATCCCTATATCGGCGACCAGTCAGAGCTCCATCTCGAATGATGTAGAGGTCAGTGCGCCCGTCAATGGAGATGCCACCATACACCAACACTCCTCCACCACCAAATCTGACACTTTCGTGCACGAACGCAGGATTATTCCTACTGCCACGGTCCCTCCAGATGAAAATACGCCTATTATCCGGATGCACAGAAAAACGGGACTCGTCAGAAAACAGATTATTGCTCCATTCATTTCTCCTCCAGTTGACATGCTCGGTTGCCCACTCCCTGCGGTCGCGACGATGCCTTGATGTTAATCTAACACATACCATCGGTCGGCGAGCATACAGACCTACAGCATGGAGCCGGTTTCGGACAGTCTGAGTTGAAATCGTGGTGCCTGTAGCCGAGCGAATGTGTTGTTGGAGAAGAGTAGCGTTCATGTTTCGGTGTCTCCGAGCTGTTAACGCTAAATACCGATCTTCATTGGGCGTTGTTGCCCGTCTACGACCTTGCCTTGGTCTTCGGCCTGCACATCCACTCTCCAAAAAACGGTTCCAGATCCTGGAAATGACACTTTGTAACACTCCAATGGCTTGCGCTACTTCGGCTTGAGTTTGGCCCCCTTCTAACCTTCCAACAATTCTCCAAGCTTCTGAATCTGTCAAATGACTTCGCTGAGACATCGTACTCATCGAAACAAAGCAATCACTGAATGCCGATCATCCTTGTCTTCATTCTCTTTTATCCAGTTGAAAGTCAAATTTCATTCGCTGCCGCTGAAGCGACGTTTTTGACGTCGAACTCAAAATTTGCATACTCCACAGTATGAAAACCAGAAAAATTTGCATTTGTGTTTCTCTTCTTCTATTTTCGGCAAAAAAAAAATTCGTTTATATCTTTATTTTATATAAAACTTCAAATATCCTTTAATTGTTTTGAGCAGTGTATTATTCACAAGCAGATGGAATTTTTCGCATCCTTAAACGCAAAGGAAGAATAGAATACAGATCGTTGTTATAAAAGTCCGAGAGGTAGCCACAATTTAAACCTAACCATTTTATACAAGCTGGTTTTCAAGGTGTAATTGATTTTACTTATCAATCCCGAAAACAGTCGTCAGTTGTCGCAACAGCTGTGTATGAGGCCATGATAACCAAAAAATGCCACATTAAAACGTTAAAAGCACTGCAACCCAATTGCAGATTTACCAATATTTTTAAAACAAAGCACGCTGTCATGTTTTTAGAGGCCTCGAAGTCTGAGCGGGGGTTGGCGAGCGTAGCTCGCAGGGGGTAGGCACCCTAGTTTATATATAATTTTAAGCGTAGACAGTTAAAACAAAGATTTAGAACAAATGTATATTAGAAGTGAAATTTTTAAAAATCAAACGTTTTATAAAACACAACTGTGTGAGTCGCGCAGTCTTAAAGTCGCGAGCAACAATGTGGTTTAAATGCGTGAGTGTTCCAACTAGAGGTCTGCACGGGCCGAAATTTCCAGGCCCGGGCCCGGCCGGACCCATACAAAAAAAATTTGGCCCGGCCCGGCCCGAACAACAAAAATATTGGCCCGGCCCGGCCCGATTTAAAAGTTAAAAGTTCGGCCCGAGCCCGGGCAGGCCCTGAAAAAAGTTAAAATCTCGGCCCGAGTGAATTTCTACAAAACATAATTTTTACGTCGATTTGGTTAAAAATTTGCCTCGTAGGAAGAGATCTAACTAAAAATTCCTATCTTAGCCTTTTTTTTTTTTCATGTTTACAATCTTCATTTTTATAGAGCTGGAATGTGTATTTTTTTAATAAATCTCTATTTGTTGTATGTATGTGTTTAAGTTATCATCAATATTGTTAATCCATATTCCATTTATTGAAGTGTTAAAAATCAGAAAAATGCTATACAGTAAAATCTTCTAAGATGCAATTGCATAGGGAAGAAAAAAAAATGAGTTATAGACAATTTGCCTTCTTATCAGGTGTATTCATTTTTAATGGATTAACACATTTTTCAATTTAAGACAGGATTCGTCATAAGCAGGTTCTTTTTCACACGTTTTACTATATTTTAATTTAACCATATTTTAATAAATGTATAAGTCTACTATTCTTTAAAAAGAATTAATTTTAATGTTTAATTATAAAATAATGGCGATTTAAAAATGTATGCACGTTTTGCAAAGATTTTTATGCCAGATCTTATTTTACTGACCTTCGAACGGACCAGGCACGCCGAGACAATGATTTTCATACGGATCAAAACCAGGACTAAAAATTTTGGGGCGTGAAGACTAGGAAGAATGAAACCAGTCCCGGCTCTGTACGGAAAAAATAATTTAAGGCACGGCCTTATGCTTCAGGAGAAAAGTAAGACCCGGACCGGCCCGTAAAGAGTAATCACTAGGCCCGGCCCGGCCCGGCCCGGCCCGGCCCGGCCCGGCCCGGCCCGGCCCGGCCCGAGCCTTCAGAAAAAAATATGGCCCGGGCCCGGCCCGAGTGCCGTGAAGAAAAATAGGCCCGAGCCCGGCCCGTGCAGATCTCTAGTTCCAACAATGGACCTTTTTTTTAATGGGGACAATGTAAGATTTGGGGGATCTCTAAAATGGCCGTATCCGGCGAATTTTTTTAAAATTTCTATTCTTATGCAAGATTTATAAGAGTGTCAAATAATAAATATATTAATTGGGTGTTGTAAATTTTGAACCATACATACAAAGCGAGGTCAATAAAAACTTCTAATAACAATCGCATTTACTTCAACAATTGGACAAGCATTCGAAAGCTCTTTCTAACAATGATTTTTACTGTACTAATGTAGGTTATTTTCGAATGAATGCATTTTTGTTTTCTATAACACTAAAACAACAGTTGTTTTTTTATCCAACAATAGGACAACAATCGAAAAAGTTATTTCTAACAATGAATTTTCTTCTTGCGTCAGTATTAAAGTGTACGTCCTGTGTAGATAGATGACTAGGAAGGAATTTCAGGATCAGGAAGCTGTTAGACATCTCCATTATCTTCCTCCTTCTCCAATGAATATGGACCAGGCTTCTGCAAATCTTGAAGTTATTTTCGAATGAATGCATTTTTGTTTTCTATAACACTAAAACAACAGTTGTTTTTTTATGCAACAATAGGACAACAATCGAAAAAGTTATTTCTAACAATGAATTTTCTTCTTGCGTCAGTATTAAAGTGTACGTCCTGTGTAGATAGATGACTAGGAAGGAATTTCAGGATCAGGAAGCTGTTAGACATCTCCATTATCTTCCTCCTTCTCCAATGAATATGGACCAGGCTTCTGCAAATCTTGAAGTTATTTTCGAATGAATGCATTTTTGTTTTCTATAACACTAAAACAACAGTTGTTTTTTTATGCAACAATAGGACAACAATCGAAAAAGTTATTTCTAATAATGAATTTTCTTCTTGCGTCAGTATTAAAGTGTACGTCCTGTGTAGATAGATGACTAGGAAGGAATTTCAGGATCAGGAAGCTGTTAGACATCTCCATTATCTTCCTCCTTCTCCAATGAATATGGACCAGGCTTCTGCAAATCTTGAAGTTATTTTCGAATGAATGCATTTTTGTTTTCTATAACACTAAAACAACAGTTGTTTTTTTATGCAACAATAGGACAACAATCGAAAAAGTTATTTCTAACAATGAATTTTCTTCTTGCGTCAGTATTAAAGTGTACGTCCTGTGTAGATAGATGACTAGGAAGGAATTTCAGGATCAGGAAGCTGTTAGACATCTCCATTATCTTCCTCCTTCTCCAATGAATATGGACCAGGCTTCTGCAAATCTTGAAGTTTTACAGGGCATTTTTGTAAATGCGCATCATGACGTTGAATCTAAATCCTCGGCTGACGGGAGTAATGGCTGATTGAATGCTCTCATTACACGAAAAATGTTACTGGATTGTGGGGTAAGTCCCATGTACTTTGTTTTATGTTGTAACATATTTCATGTTTCAGACTATGAATTTCTGAAATTGCCGTATATTAGGTATTTCTCTATTATAGGAAACATGCCGAGATAAAGTAAATGACATTTGCAAATAAAAGGGAATATTTTACCCGTATTTTCTGACAAATTATTTACTGTATCGTACTGTGTACACACAAAAAATTGTTTCATTAAGTGTCATTTTTTTAAAAATAAAGTAGCTATTTATTTGTTATTATATACAGTCAGAAGAAGTTTATCTAATACCCGTAATGAGAAGCCGTATTTATATACTCATACATAAAGTAGCATAATAGTCCATTGATTTTCTTTTCATGTCTGCTTATATCATTTGGAAAGAAATCTCAATTTCTCAAGTCTCTTAAGATTCTTAAGATAATTTGAGCCAACCTTTTTAAAAAAGCAACAAGTTTTTTATAACAGGGAAATACCTATGATTTTATAAAGACCAATGGTGAATATTTAAGGAGATCTAGGTAATTTCAGATTTGATAACTATACTCTTATGTTTTTTTTTTTTAACATTATTTCATAGCAGCATGTTAGAAAATTTTTACACAAAAACACAGTTTAACATAAAAATAAAGCACAATTTCAGCATGTTAAAAAAAAAAGAAGCAAGTGTTTTCTTACCCTTTAGTTAAAACGCCACAAAATGATCACTGAAATACAAAGTTAAGATCCTCTCTAAGCTTAGTAGGTTCCTTTCTAGTCTGATAACTCGCGAAATTACACGCATTAATCCGTTTTCAAGGATTTCAAGTAGAAATGAAAAAAAAAAAACTTGTGAGTATAGGGTTACATCGTTCACAAGTATCTTAGTAATAGGTTACAATAACCTATTACTTGTGTAACTTATTTCTAGAAATTAGGGTCATTGTGCCATTTTTCCTAATGCCCCTTACTGTTTTCAAATTGTACTGTTCCATGTTCCACGTATGTCGTACAGTCTTTTTTTCCTAGAAAAACATTCCTTGATTATCACTTGCTATATATGAGACCGCATGCGTGTTATAATCGAATGACCCGTTAATTGAGAAATTTCAGTAACATTGTATACTATTGCAGAAACAAAAATAATTCATTTAAAACGAATGAACGTTCAATAGTGAAATATTTTGTTTCAAAGGGACTTAATACCTTAAAAATTTCGAAATTTGATGAAAAAAAGTTCTATTTGATACTTTTTAGGCTAAAACAATTCTTAAATACATTTCTGAATAATTTACAGAAACCTTCGTTTACTAGATAGCAAACTGCAGCTATTGTTACAAACACCTGTCAATTTTTTTATCTAATAAACGCAGGGCCCTATTAACCTCTGAAGCTACGGGAAACACGGCATCATTTTGGCAAAAGTTTTTTTAATTTTTTATTCACACTCACCATAGTTAGTACATTAAGCCGTATGTTCAATTTCCCGGGTGGTTTCTAAGAGGCATATCAGAAGCTATATGATTAATAAACATCTTATTGATGACATTCATATTTCTCTGTTAAATAAGTTTCGCGAAGTAGTGCGTGGATTTGTTATTAGATTAAGCAGCGTATTACTGCTTTTTTTACTGTTTAATACTGTTAATTTTACGGTATAATACTGGCAGCTGGGTGCCAGTTTTATACTGTAAAATCAACAATTATTTTTTGCTGTGTATCTACTTTGTTTTATATTGTATCAAGTTTCAAGTTTCCGACTATGAATTAAGGTGTTACTGGAATCGCTCTTTATGTTTGGGTACTTATCTGTTATAGGTGCTCTAGTGAGATAGGAAGAAAAAGATAGGGATAGTCGTCTTTGAAAAAAAAAATAGAATTTTTTAACGGTACTTTTTGGCAACCTATTTACTGTTTCGTACACACAAGAATTTTTTTCATTATTTATCAAAAGTTTGTTTAATATAAAGTAGCTATTCATCTGTTATTATAAACAGTCAGAAGAAATTTATCTAATACCTGTAATCATTTATGCATTCATTTCATACATAAACAAGCATAATAGTCCATTTTTTAACCGACTCAAAAAAGGAGGAGGTTATCAATTCGACGTGTATGTATTTTTTATTTTTTTTTATGTATGTACACCGATTACTCCGGAACTATGCATCCTATTTATGTGATTTTTTTTTTTTATTCGAAAGAGAATACTCTCGAATTGGTCCCATTTAAATTTTATTAAAATTGGTTCAATACTTTTTCAGAAATTCAACAAAAACGAAAAAAAATAAGCATTTTAAAAATAGTTAATTTGTTGGCTTTTGAGTGTTGCCGAATTTGAAAAGCAAAATTACATAAAATTGTGAATTAGATAAATATAATGCAACGTACAGATAAAAACTTTAAATTATGCTGCAATAGATCTACTTTTGAATCTTTTAAAATCTTTTATGTATGTTCACCAATTACTCCGGAACTATGCGTCCTATTTATGTGATTTTTTTTTATTTGAAAGAGAATACTCTCAAATTGGTCCCATTTAAATTTTATGAAAATTGGTTCAGTACTTTTTCAGAAATTCAATAAAAACGAAAAAAAATAAGCATTTTAAAAATAGTTAATTTGTTGGGCAGACGACTTTCATTTAATATCATAAAATATTCTATTACGTGAATTTGCAAATAATAAAAAGACTGACATATTTAAATCAGCTTTAACTTGTCAGATTTATTTTCATAGAACAAACTTTTTAAGATCTAAACAAAAAGTTTTGAGTGTTGCTAAATTTGAAAAGCAAAATTACATAAAATTGTAAATTGGATAAATATAATACAACGTACGGATAAAAACTATAAATTATGCCACAACAAATCTACTTTTGAATCTTTTAAAAGTTCCATTGTTGCAGTTTCACAGCGGTTTGGCATATTTTGACGACCGTTTATTGGCGCATAATTAAATACATTGTTGTTTCAAATCCCATACAAATGTACGAGTTACAGAAATTAGTTGGCGATTTATCACCTGTGGCGCACTAGTTGGAAACTGCCTTTAAAATATCCAATATCTATATTATATTATACAATACAGTTGTATATAAATGCTTCTGCAATTGTCTTTTAATATTTCTACTACATAATATTAACTACTAGTATATAACCCCCGTCAAAAATGACGGAATGTTACGCTTCATTTTCATAAGACTTCATACAAACAAACAGCATTAAGATGTTATGAAATACTATTCAATCCTTTGATATAAACAACGACAGTTCCGAAGGAAATAAACTGATTTGATTGAACTTCAATAGTTTAAAGATTTCACTATAAAAAGATTCTGTAAAGATTAAGAACGATAAAATCTTCAAATCTTCAAAACATTGTTTAGATCAACAAAGTTGTTTAAACACCCATTTCTGGGTTAACACATCTCCGGGCACGCTTGCGCCCGCTAGCGGACCCCTAATTACATCAGGGCGGTGAATTGCATACAAACCCCGTAAAAAGCTGCTCTAATACTTCACCAGGCCGATTTTTAAGTGACATTAAAAATTTCGAGTCATTTCGGCAATCTGCGTCATTTCGATCTTTTAAACCTGCCCTGCTATATCAGAGTAAACATTTCATTATTCAAATTCCGATTTCACAACTGTAATAAATTTCGATCGTTAAACTAATTTATTTTATTTTATTTCTTAATTAAATCGCATCTATTAATTGTATTAATATGACTGATCATTTTTTTTCCACAACAAAGTTACTATGTTAAAATTCAAAATTTTATCTGCATTGATATAACTAATACTTGTTGTATACCACAGTATTACATTATATTCCTTATAAGTTTATCTCAAATTAAATTCTGATTTTTAAATTGCCTAAAGAAATCTGTGATAAATTTTGATCATTAAAGATCATCTTTTATTAAATAAGTATTTTTTTTAATTTCTCTTATTAAATTGCAAATTTATTTTCACTACAAAGTTTCTACTATGCTAAAATACAAAATTTTATTTCATTGATATAACTAATATATGTAGTACACGGTGTTACAATTACATGTTCCTTATATTCTAATTACATTTTATAAGAAATACAGTGACCTCTCACTTATACGCGATGTTTAGTAATTACTTTTTGTACCACTATTTTAAAACAGCAAAATTCGATTTATAAATTCTGCAATTAAATAAGGAGAAAATTACTTTAAAAGGGAACTGGTGCTGAAAAATAATTACAGTGTATCGCGTATGTGAAAGGTTACTGTATTCAATTCAAAATTTGGTTTATATTAATCTCCGATAGATGGCGATAAAGGCTCACAACGAATGAACGGAGTAGTTTAGCGACGCGAGTATCACGGAGGAAAGTAACTTCATCTGTTTGCGATCGCTTTCTGAATGGTTGCATTTATGGTTTAATATTTTAAACATTCACGACGAATGATTCATTTGTTTGTTTACTTTCATGGAGCAATAAACCTAATTTCAACTGAAGTTATCTCAGAATATAAACATAAAATTTAGTGTAAGTCATCTCACAAACATTAATTTATTTTGAAAGACATGATTTCAAGTAGGATAAATTATCGTTTAGTTGTTATATGTTAGAATAGATTCTTCATTAAGCCTAACATGGCGTTTAACTACGGTCAATTCGCAGATCAGAGTGGTTCAGCCCGGTACCGTTACAGACACTTTCTCGCCTTTGGATTTTATTATAAGTAAGATAGAGTGACAATATAGAAAGAAAGAAAGAAAGGGGTTACTCCAAATAGTATTATAGGCGACATTGTTGGCGCAGTGTATTTACCTTGTACGGATCGTAAAAATCAGTACACATTAAGCATAAGCACCGAAATCAGTGAGTTACACAGTTATCAAAACTGTAGTATACAGCCCGATTATGACACAATATTCAAGACGATTAGGTGAGAATAATGGTAAAATTTCTAATCTTCCGTAATCGAGTCTACTGCCAAGATTAGCTTGAAATAAAAAAATATATTAGCAACAATATGGTTTAATATAAATATAGATATCATTAAAGGCTTTAGACATTAGATGAGAATAATGATAAATTTTCTAATCTTCCGTTATCGAGTCTACTCCCAAGGTTAGCGGGAAATAAAAAATATTTTAGCAACAATATGGTTTAATGTTAATATAGATATCATTAAAGGCTTTAAAGACATTAGATGAGAATAAAGATAAATTAATGTAAATATGGATATCATTAAAGTAATAAATAAATAAATAAACTTTGTAACCAAAAAAATAGAACCGACTTCAAAAACTACTAAAAAGCGAAAAATAAACTTTTTTACCAAAAATAGAACCGACTTCAAAAACTACTAAAAAGCGAAAAATAAATTTTTTAACCAAAAATAGAACCGACTTCAAAAACTACTACAAAGTAAAAAATATTTTTTTTTAGGTAATAGTTAATAAGAAATTAAATTAAGAGCATTGTATTTACCATGCATATTATTATATTTATGTACATTAATTTGATTTTTTGGAGTCGGTGCCAGCCAAGACAAGTACAAAATTCAAAACAAAATATCCAATATACATTGTAACACGCGTATAAATTATATCTACATAAATACGAGACAATAAAAAAAAAATACATATAACTCATCAAATGGTAGAAAATACAATGATTTAAATGATTAACTAGTTTCCAAAGCAATGTTTGTCGACATATAGTTGCTAATCTCATTTGAAAATACACATTTATAACATCAGATGAAATGTTTAAAAATGGTAACATAGCTTTAACTTGTCTTGGCTGGCACCGACTCCAAAAAATCAAATTAATGTACATAAATATAATAATATGCATGGTAAATACAATGCTCTTAATTTAATTTCTTATTAACTATTACCTAAAAAAATTATTTTTTACTTTGTAGTAGTTTTTGAAGTCGGTTCTATTTTTGGTTAAAAAATTTATTTTTTTTGTTTTCAAATTTGCGTATTTCATTTGGTAAAAAATCTCAATTTCTCAAGTCTGCAAAGGTTTTTTAAGAAAGCGGGAAGGTCTTTATAACAGGGAAGACTGGTGAAGTTCAAAAAATATTTATACCAGTATTAATTATTCTATGTAATGTTATATGCCATAAACATAAAACACTGTATAAGGTCACACTACACGTGGTCTACATCGGCATGAAATCAGATAATAGGATTGGCCTCTTTTGAGTACTCAGTAAAACTCATTCGATGGAATCTCAAAATACTGGTGATAAATGCGAGGTCGAGTTATGTGGTTTTGAAGCTTTAAATCAGGCGATGAATTCGTTACCATTATGCAATTGCTTGTAAATGCATAGCAATTTGATCACAATGCAAATGTATTATAAATGCCGCTATAAATAAGTTCCATTTTTATAAATTTTCTCTTATGGCGATATTTTTGACACCAAATTTGTCTATATTTTGCCAAGTGTCGCCAAGCTTCGCAAGACTTTTTGGCTATAACGAATAAGATTTTATAGTTTTAAGCGCATGCGAGTTGGAACAGTGGTTACAACAAACGTTATTTGGAAATGAAACCTCTAAAAGTCAATCTATATTGTAAACCCCAAATTTGTGCGTCGCGCAATGCTGACGTCATAATAATGCGTGTAACAATGGGGTTAAAATATATGATAATTGCAACAATGGCGATATTTCAATTAAAATTAAACAATCGCAGCGTTAGATCTGTTTTGTGCTGACGAATTAAATTTTTTTATAACAATCACATTTGTTTCAAAAATTGAATAGACAATATAAAGCCCTTTCTAACAATGAGTTTTACTCGCACGCATCAGCAGTACAGTACACGCCAGATGAGTAGGTTATTTTTGAAAGAATGTATTTTTTGTTTTTTACAACACTGTAAAATAACAGACGCGTTTAATTCAACAATAGCACAAGAATCGGACAAATTATTTCTAACAATGATTTTTTTATAGTAAAAAGTACTTCAGCTGAGTAGCATCTTTTGGTATAATAAATTTTAGTTTAGGGAAGGAATTTTAGAATCGTGAACTGTTTCTCATCTCCATTACCCTCCACCGCTCCCGATGAATATGGACCCGTTTTATACAAATATTGATTAGTTTAGGACACCCTTGCAAATCTGGAATTTTGACAATTTTTGGAGCATCTTTGTAATTACTCATCATGCCGTTTAAATTAACTCCTCAGTTGACTTGACAATTCGATTTTTGGATTCGCCTGTTAGATGAAGAATGGTACTGGGTACTGGGGTGAGTCCTATGTATTTTGTTTTATATTATTGTGTCATGTTTCAGACTTTGAATTAGAGTGTTACTCAATACGCCCTACATGATCAGGTACTTGTACATTTCTAAATATTTTCAGCCACCTTCGTTTACTAGAGAGCAAACTGAAACTATTGTTACAAACACCTGTCACTTGTTTTCTGTAGTAAATTAAATATTTAAATGTATCTGCATCAGTTTTTGTCTAAGTAAATTCTTGTTATTTTAAAATTGCTAAGCTTTTGTAAAATGTTTTCAGTATTGTTTGAAAAAGTTTTAATTGAACAATGTGATAGATTTGAGTACCGTTTTTGAAATATTTTATAAAACGCTTAAAGAAGGGAAAGTTTAATTGTTTATAACTTTGACAACCTAGTTTAATACTAGTTTAATATGACTAGTTTAATACATACATATATTTATTAAAAAACGCTATCAAACCAAATAAGATATTCAGATATAAGATTATTGACAATGTATCAAAAATTACAAAAATTAACTATAGAAAATAAAATAGAGGCATTATAAATTTCGCAACAAATACATAATATTTTAATGCTTGTTGCTGAAAAAAAAACCTCGAAAATTGAAATGTTTTATGTTAATTATTAGCTAGAATAGTCTTAAAATATTATGACCGCGCAAAACACAAGATAAAACTGTTTTCGCCGAATTTTTTTCAATAAAATGATTTTAAAAATTTATTTTGACTCATATTAAAACAAAATAAGATCACAATAAGTAGAAAAAAACATAATCCGAAAAAAATTATTAATAAATAAATAAATAGGGAAACAACAGACAAAGAAGTTATATTTCTCCCGATAGTGTATGTGTCAGCGAAAAATGGCCTCTCCCATTCAGACTTTTAAAAGGCTCTTGAAAACACACCCTTGCCTCACCACTCTTTCAGTATGAAAGCTAACGCCAGCCTCAACTATGAGCATGCTTTTGAGCAAAATATTTCATCGCCGGATCAAACTCCTAAATCGTGAGAGAAAACTTACTCCAATGCTCATACAAAAAGTGAATGCGAATCATTATGCTGCTACCCATTTTCTTGTTTGATGATTTATTGAGTTGGCCCATAAATTCTGGCGGTTTTTTTTTCTTTTTTCTTAATCTGGGTTTCCACACAAATTAAACAAGAAATGAACAACAAATCAATCAATAATGTATTTTCCGTTGTTGTTTACGACTCCTTCCCAACAAGCGTTTCAATGCCTTGACGGTAGAAATTACTTAGTTTCGACTTGAAGAAATCGTCCAACCAATCCTTCAATTCCACGTCCTACGAGGCATCGCTTTTTCGCCATACACTTCACAAATCTATAGAGCAGCTTCTGTGGCTTTGGCACCTCGATTACACGCAACAAGCAGAAGATCTCAAAAATGCTGTTTTTTGTCGACTTGACACTCCATTTTAATGATCTGAAAAGAACAAAACGTACATCAGCATAAAAAAAAACTAAACATACTATTTTATAGAGCACACGATTCTCTATCGAATAACATAAAACACATTGCCAAAATATCTTATTTTTCACGCAAAATTTTCACATAAAAAAAAAATGCCAGAACTTATGAGCTAACCCAATACTACGCAAAAGTCATATTTCATTGTTTTATCCACAAAATTTCCACATTAAAATACATTTCTTCCACACTTTCATAAATGGATTGCCAAAAAAGAAATTCCAAAGCACATTATTTGTATTTGAAATTAAACGAGTCTGGTTGTTCGAAAAGTAGCCAAATGATTTCTGGAATCTGTTGTAATTAGGAAGACATCGCTGAATGTTAAATATTTATTTTGGTCCAATGTTTGCGATTTCAATAGAAATGCGTGTCTTTATAATTTTTTTTCTAAGTAGTAAGCTACTGAAACCTTTTAAATTCATGCCTTTTAATTATTTTTCAAATTTTCAAATTAAAATTTGTTTGGAAATGTTCCGTTTAAAGCTTTTTTATCATACAAATATTTGCATATTTTTCTAGCCAAGCAGCCCTAACATTTGGCGGTTTTTCGCTGGTCTTTATATTTTTTTTCATGGCTGTATTAAGCTAAAATTCTTATGCTGCGTTCTCCGCGAGTTTCTTCGAATATTTAGAGAGACATCTAAGAAGAAGGAATTGCTAAAATGCTTTTGCAGAATACTGAATTTGCATTGTCAGAGGACGAAGATTAAATATTTATGCAGAGGTGCATCCATTTTTTAAGTAAGGTGAATACCTCCCCGTCGACTTAATGAAGAGTGTTTCTGAATAATTATAGAGACTAGCTAGAAGAAATCCATAAATGTTTTTTTTTTTTTGCATCATACTCCTAGAGAATATAAAAATAAAAATTTATGTGGAGTTACATTCATTTCTAGAGCAAAGTTAATGCCCTCTAGGTCCATTTTTCTTGGTTTTGAGATCTTAGCTAATTTTTCTCAAAAAAAAAAAAAAACTAAAATGCTAGAACCCTATTATAGAAGATTCATCCCCAGTGTTCGTCAATACCGAATTTGAATGAGAATTTCATCAAATTAGCCAGCTGTAGCCAAGTTGCTTTCATTTATGGTGAGTTTTTGGCGATATTTCACCAAGTTTTGCAAAGCAGGGTGAAAATTTGACGCTATCGAATACGAATATATAGTTTTAAGTGTACATTTATAACAAATATACGTTAGAAGTGAAACTAAAAGTCAACCTACTATATCTATCATCCGCAAAACCCGCGGCTATGCTCACGTAATTGTTGAAATATGCCAAGTGTTTTCCGTGTGCCTATTTTCATTAGAGAATTTTTTTACTGCCACAGATAATTCAAAAATTACTAATTAAGCCACATTTCGAGTAAACTTCATTCTTATACTGCATTACGCGAACATGAGATTTAAATGAGTGAGAAAAACTGAAATTAATGCCAATTAAATGATAATTTAGAATGTATTTTGAAGGTTTTTCGCTCATTTGATTTTTTATTTGAAATTTCCGAGAATTTACAACTTAAATGTAATCGACATGCCTATTTCCAAGCTTCTATAACAACTGTATCACAGAAATCACAATTTTAGAACGCATTTTGTTCCGGCATATTTTTAAAAAATTTAATTTTTAAAAATTGTTTAGTAGATGAATTTAAGTCTCTGAAGTGCATGTCTCTGCATGTAGAATTTCAAGTTTCTATCCGTAATAATTTCAGGTAAAAAATAGTTTAGAAGGTTTTTAGAATGCTTCCTGCTCATTTCTTCCTTTTAAATTTTGAATTTTTTAGAAATAATTTCTAGCCTACACTTACATCTTAAAAATAATCACCATGCCAAATTTCAAGTTTCTATCTTAGCAGTATCACAAAAATCGTAATTTTGGAACTTTTTTTGCTTCTGCACACTTTTAAATTTCGAATTTGGTAAAAAATGTTCTGTGCGAGAATTTACGTCTTAAACATAACCGACATGACAAATTTTAAGTTTCTATCCATAACGATTCTGAATAAACCGCAATTAAAAACGTTTTTAGCTCATTTCACACCTTTAAATTTCGAATTTTTAATCAATTGTTTATACTGTGCATCTGCATCTTAAATTAACCACTAAACAAAACTTTCAAGTTTCCAACCTAATAAATCCAGGTAATTCGTAATTTAGAACATTTTCTGCTCATTTCATCCTTAAAATTTCGAATTTACCAGAAACTATTCATAGCGAACATTTACATTTTAAATGTAACCACCATGTCAAATTCGAAGCTTCTGTACCAACAGTAATACATAAATCGCAATTTTAAAACTTTTTTGTTCCTACACTCTTTTAAATTTCGAATTTTTAGAAAAGTGGTCTGACATCTCTAAATTCAATATTCGAGGCTTAACAGTTCCAAATAAATCGAAATTTAGAACGTTATTAGAATATTTTCTGCTCATTTCACCCATTTAAATTTCGAATTTTTTAAAAAAGTTCTTAATGAGCATTTACATTTTAAAAGTAACCACCATGCCAAATTTATCCAACTGAATCATACCAACTGTATCACATAAATCACAATTTAAGAGCATTTTTTTCTCCTGCACCTTTTCATATTTTAAATTTTTAGAAAACTGTTCTATGGCGAGCATTTGCATCTTAAAAGTAGCAGTAATGTGGAATTTGAAGTCTCTATCTTTAACAATTCCATAGAAATAATAATTTAGAGCCTTTTTAGAACGGTTTTCCATCATTTCAATCTTTTAAATTTCGATTTTTTTTTAGAAGCTGTTCTTAGCGAGCATTTATATCTTATAAGTGACCGCCATGCCAAATTTCATGCTTCTAGTCCTTTCCGAATCACAGAAACCGTAATTTAGAACGTTTTTTCTTCTGCACCGCTTTAAATTTTAATAAAAAAAAAAAAAAACAGAGTTGTGTGTGCTTTTGCGTCTTAAAAGTAGCAGTCATGTCAAATTTCAAGTTCCTATCCTTAACAATTCCATAGAAATCGTAATTTACAACCTGTTTTAGAACGCTTTTCCTTCATTTCCCCATTTTAAATTTTGATTTTTTTAAGAATATGTTCTTAGACGGCATTTATGTCTTATAAGTAAGTACTATGCCGAATTTCAAGTTTCTTAGCTCCTTTTGTATCACAAAAATCGCCATTTTAGAACCTTTTTCGCTCTTGCAACCCCCCTGATGGTAGTGATACCGAGATAAAATGTAGTTTATGTTGGAGCAGGGATTGTCACCATCAATTTGGACTATAAATTTTTAGACTTCTAAAAGGCAGTCTACATTATAAAACACAAAGTTGTGCGTCGCGTAATGCTGACGTCATAATATGTAGACAACAATGTGGTTAACATGTATGAGAATTGCAACAACGGCGATATTTCTATTAAAATTAAACAATCGCGATGTTTTTCTGTCGGGAAAGTACAGGCTTTTGGCCGAAGGATAAAAATCTTCTAATAACAATGCGTTTACTTCAACAATGAAAAAAAACATCGGAAAGCTCTTTCTAACAATGAACTTTACTCGCACGCGTTAGTCGTAAAGTGCACGCCACACAAGTTAGGTTATTTCCGAAATAATGCATTTTTGTTTTCTATAACACTGTAAAATAAAAGTCTCATTTAATTCAACAATAGGACTACAATCGAGCAAGTTATTTCTAACAATGAATTTATTTCGCGAGTCAGTAGTAAAATGAATCTCAGACGAGTTGTAGCTTGAGGAACATTATTATAATTTAATTTAAGGAATTAATTTTAGAACCGGAAATCTGTTTCTCATCTGAGTTACCCATCACCGTTGTCGATCAACATGGACCAGGTTTCTGAAAATTTTGAAGCGTTTAGGGGATCTTTGTAAACGCGCATCCCGCCGTTGAATTTAACTCCGCTGTTTGACAGGACTATTCGATGATTGGATTTTCCCATTAGATGAAGAATGTTACTGAGTGCTGGGGTAAGTCCTATCCACTTTGTTTTATATTGTATAATGTTTCAAGTTTTAAACTATGAAGTGAAATGTTACTCAAACCGCCCTATACGATTAGGTATTTGTTTGGTATATAGGGGCTTTAGCGAGATAAAGATAATGAAGTTTTAACTAAAAGAAAGACACAATTTTGCAGCATGTTTTAAACTAGAACAACGAACAAGACCTTTGCCAAAAAATAATAATAAAAGGATATTTTTAGACGTTCTTTCTGGCAACTTATTCACTGTTTCATACACACAAGTAATTATTTCAATATCTATACAATTTTTTTTAAACATAACTAATATTTTGATGTGCTATTAAGTAGAGTCCGAAGAAATGTATCTAATATTTGTAATCAGAAGCAATTTTGTTGAATACATACGTAAACAAACATAATAGTTCATCGGTTTTCTTTTCATAGCTCCTTATAACATTTGGTAAGAAATCTCAATTTTTGAAATCTGGATCGCGCCAAGCTTTTTAAAGAAACGGCAAGGCCTTCATAACATAAACTATGCTTATAAAAAGTGCATTGGTTGATATTTAATGGCATCTAGTTAATCTCAGATGGACCACAAGTTTTAAGCTTTTCTTAACATCATTTCATAACAGCATGTTACAAATATTTTACACAAAAATACAGTTTTAACTAAAAACAAGACACAATTTTGCCGCATATTTTAAACAAGAACAACAAACAAGACGATTCTTACCGTTTAGTTGGAACACCTCAAAATCATCCCACAAAATGACGATGATGATGATAAATGATCTTCTTATTGGACTAGTAGATTCCCTTCTACTCAGAAAACTCGCCAGTCCGTTTTGAAGGTTTTCAAGTAGAAATGGAAAAAATAAGTTAAAATAACCTTTTACGTTTGTAACTTATTTCAAGAAATGAGTCTAACAAGGAAGGTCTCCATAAACGCATATTCAGAAAATTTCGAAAAATTGCAGAATGTTCTTTCTTCTCATGAGGGTATATACGTTTATAAAAAAATGCTTCGGAACCTCGATATAACGAACGTAAAAAAATTTATGAAAATTTCGTTTATTTGGCGATTTATCACCGGTTGGCGACAGAATAAATTTTTTTTAAAAAGAGCTTTTTATCAAATTATCTTTAAGGAAAAACTTTTTCTTACTGAACTTGTTTAAGTAAGTTTAACTTACTTAATAAATAAAATTTTATAACTACAGTTATGTGTACACATTTATATGTATATATAATTCAATTTAACGATCGTATTTTACGATTTAAAACAAAATTTAAATTGATTGAAATTGTTTCAAGCTCAACAATAAACCCAATTCTGAACATTGTCAAAAAAAAAAAAAAGTACTTTTGCTATGGAAACGAAGACTTCTTCAATATGGAAATGTGTAACGAATGCGTTCGTCATCGGGCTTTTTCTTTTAAAATACATTTAAAAATTACTTATATAACCGGTGAAGCCGTTTAAATTAAAAAAAAAATTGTGAATGGAGGATAAAATAATGGTAAAATTTCATTCAATTAGTAATAAGTAAAGAGAAAAAAAGGTGACTGATTTATTTAACCTGATTTAACGAATATTTGTAATTAATATTACTGCAAATGTACAGAGAGTTGAAAATATTAAACCCAAAATGCAAACGATCATTTTCGTTTGGCGAGGAAAAAGTGTTAGTAGCCAAATCGCGTCTTTTTGCGCCAAATAATCGAAAGTATTTTATTTTTTTGCAGATTTTCTACTGGGATTCCGCAGCTAAATTTGACTGTTCCTTCTTTACATACATGAGTAGGTTCATCAGCATTTTTTCTACAATTTCTTAGTATGTGCTTTAAGGAGACCTTCCTTGTAAGCAACGTATTTGAAATTGTGCCATTTTTCCAAATGCTTGTTACTGTATTCAAAATGCGCTGCTCCATTTTCCAAGTATTTCGTACTATCGCTTTTTCCTAAAAAGACGTTACTCTTTAATCAGTCGCTATGTATGTGAACGCATGTATGCTATAACCGAATGACCCGTTAAATGAGAAATTTCAGTAACATAGTATATTGTAGGAACAGATGTAAATGATTTCAAACGAATGAACGTTCAATAGTGAAATATTTTGTGTCAAAGAGTTGCTCTATATTTTGGGTCGTAAGCTTGGTGCACCATGAGATGGGGCATGTTCCTTTTGGCTATTAGTAACTCTATTTAAAATTATGTCTGCCTTCACTGTGATGTGGGTTTCTTTTGTTGTGTATTTTGGAGATTTGTGAGTTTGAGCTTAAATTGCTATCAGTCCATATTTTTTTTTATAGCTGTTATCATTTTTGTGTTGCATCATTTCTTCTGTGATTTTACTCTTTGTTAATCAGTTCATCATTTAGAATTCCACCCGCATTAGTGCTAATGAGACGACTTTTTTGGCGCACATATGTGCTTGTTTTTATTTTGTTTGGTGCTTTGAACAGACTTCTTTTCTAGGCTTTTTTATTTTATTTTTTCATTTTCCTCTAAAATAAATAATTATTAGTCATGGGCAGGTGGTTTTGCTGGGAAGGTGCAGTTTAGGGTTGTTATGTTTTTCTTTGTGTGATGTGAGGTTAAAGTTCTCTATTAGCCATATGATCACTGCTTCCGCTTTTGTTTGAACATGTTTGTTGTTTGCTGACTTGTGGTGCCAAACCTGTTCGTTGTTTGGGTTATGTTAACCACGTGGAGTGCTTGTGCAGTCTACTGGGTCATTTCTCAAAAGGCAGATAGATGGGCTAGATCACTGGATCACTTAATTTGCATTTTCAAATTGATTATTCTGTGTTCCTTGATTTTTAAACCTTTTACTGTGTTTAGTTTCTCTGTATCTTTCTCAAAAGTGTCATACAGTGGGGCTTTTCGTTATACAGATCTGTAGGGTGGGTGAAAATTAGTTGTTACATCAGAGAACATATTTTTAAGGGCGTTAGTAATTATATAAATGCGTATAACCTATAGTCGTCGTCTGGTCTTTCCGTCCATCTGTCCGCATATAACAGTGCAAAAACTACCCAACCGAATAGTTTGAAATTTAATATACTATATAATCATTGCAGAATTTTGTCGAGTCATTTAAAATTTTATGAAAATCGAATCAAAACTTAAAATGATATTAATAAAAATATTTATTAATTAATGTGAATTTTTAAAAAATCGGTACTTCCTTGTTATAGCAGCTTACGAGGATTAATCGTCAAGCGACCGAAATGTATGGCCAAGTTATCTGAAATGTTTGACGTTATAGTCATACTTGACGTATGTGACATTTTATGACCTCTATGACCAAGTTCTAGTCACATTCTTCATTCTATTAAATCCTATCATACTTAATTAATTCAATGATATCCCATGATAGATAAGGATTCTAAGTTGCCATGGTGATTGCATCCTATTTAAGATGGAGTCCTATTATTTCCGTACTACTGAATTTAAAATTCGAATTTTTATACTAAAATTGTCTAATGATAGCAATGCTATAATCTACCAACAGTTTTTTTTTGGATAAATGTTTCCGGAGACATGGATATTAAACGGAAAAAGAGTCTAACTATGGATTTCAAGTTCTGAAATTTTCAAAGCTAGGCTTAAGTTTCCATCTGGAATTTTCAGTGAATGAGAACAAAATATAAAATGTTGCCGTCTTAAAATGCACTTATTTTATTATGGAAATAAATCCTATCATAATAACAGACGATATAATTCATTTCACTGAAATAATAACAGTAATAAACGCAAGTACTCACAATTACTTTGCTTCAAAACATGGAACGAAAATCCCAGATAATGTGAGATCATAGAAACTCGACAGAGTTTCTCGCCAAGCATAAGAAACAGCAATGCATTGAACCGTAAATGAAAGGAATTTCCGCCAATGGATGCCAAACGATTTTACAATTTTTTTTTTTTTTAACTCTGTCTAGTTTATATTTTGCGGACGGGACAAAACGTGTTTTTGACACATCTATATCTCGCGTTCTATTTATGATAGAAACAAAATTCTTGATTCTATGGAATGGGGCGTGCCCAGTGACTCAGAATTCAAAAGTAAAGCAAAATCCGACGAATAGGTTTTCAGTAAATGCGATTTTAAAAGTGCTGTTTTTTGCCCTTTTTAAATCTTGTTCCGGCCAAAAACTGTTGACAGTGCTACAGCAATGTGTAATTATCGGATTTTTACGCAGTTTACGTTATTTCAATCGTTTTTATGAGTAGTTCAAACCTTTGTAAGTTTCATGTAAAAATATTAATTAGTTTTTGATTTATATCAGTTTAAAGTTATTGATTCCTATACTTAACATAGAGCAAAAAACTGTTGACAGGGCTACAGCAATGTGTAATTATCGGATTTTTACGCAGTTTACGTTATTTGAATTGTTTTTATGAGTAGTTCAAACCTTTGTAAGTTTCATGTAAAAATATTAATTAGTTTTTGATTTATATCAGATTAAAGTTATTGATTCCTATACTTAACATAGAGCAAAAAAATAATAAATGACTCATCTCTTTTAGGAATGGTCGTATACTCATGATATTAAGATATGTTATTACACTCGACCCAAGTAAGCGTCCTATTATAAAAAAATCGTAACATTTAAGGTTCGTTTACAGGGTCTCACAAAAGATCTTTCGATATAGGGCTAAAGAGTTGTGTAATTATCCGATTTTTACGCAGTTTGCAGAATTTGAAATGTTTTTAGGAGTAGTTCAAATGTTTAATATTTCGTGTAAAAATATTAATTATTTTTTTATGTATATCACTTTAAAGTTATTTATTCCTATACTTAAGATGAAGCAAAGAAATATTAAATGGTCTAACTCTTTTCAAAAAGAACGTATGCGCATGGTGTTAAAATATGTTACTACGAACGACCTAAGTTAGCTTCCTATTGTAAAACAGTTTTGTAGAATTTACTGTTCGTTTATAGGGTAACTCAAAAGATTTTTTAATAAGACTAAAAAGTTGTGTAATTACCGAATTTTTACGTTGAAGTACATGATTCCTGTACTTAACACAGAGGAAAAGCAATAGTAAATAGCATAACTTTTTTCAAAGTGGCTATATACACAAGATATTCAAATATGTTACTACATCCGATTCATTTAAACTCTTTATTGTAAAGCGGCATTGAAGCATATACGTTTCGTTTACAGAGTCTCTTAGAAGATATTGATTACATTACAACCGATGTATATTTACTGAGTGAGATGTATTTTAATGACTTTACACTGTTTCAATCTCTGTATGGCTTTATTATCTTGCTTTAAAATTTAATATGAGTTCATTTTGTCCGTCTGAAATCTCGTCGATGTTAAGCTCTAAATCTATTAAAATATAGTATTTTCATCGATTAAAAAAACTGTGTTTATTTATAAATATATAATTCTAGCGTATCAGGAATTGATTGAAATAGCGATTACAAAATTCCAACTTTACATTCATACGCTAAGTAATAGAATGTAAAAATGTTGCTACCCCAAGATTTAAATATTTCCCGTTCATATATTTGCATTTAAATATTTGCCGTTCATCGAATCTCCAGCTATGACGAACTTAAAATGCTCTAAAAACGGGCCTAGAGCACAATGAATAGGAAATAACTTCTTATATTCTCCATAAAAATTTAAAATTTAAAATTTCGTATACAATAGGTGATCGGTAACGAAGTGTTCGGTTAAAGAACAAATCGGTTAACGAACACTTTTGCGTAAGATTTTTCTGTTCGGAGAACGAACACTTTCGAGAGATTTTTATGTTCGGAGAACGAACACCTCACGAAACAAAGTCATGATGAAGCAATGCCGTGTTTCATATTTGCTGAGCTATACTTATTGCCTCTATTGTCAACTTGGAGAACATTTTAATAGTTGCATACATATGTCCTAATTAATTCATGGACTGCCGGTGGGGGGGGGGGGGGGGGCTTATATTTTAGGATCACCGAATTGGAATGAACAGACTATATGAACAGAAATCACTTTAATAGTTTTTATACTTTTGCAAACGTTGCGAATTTTATATTTTTCAAATTCTCGAAACGTTGAGTTAAAAAACTTAAACAAATAAAAAACTTCTTAGGTAACCAGTTAATTTCAAAATTAATATATTAGTATACAAATCGCTGTGAATTTTTATACTAGTAGAAATAGCTTCGTAGAAAAAAAAAATTTTGATTATTCTCGGTAAAGTATGCTCCATAAACTTATCGTTATAATTGACCGAAAAATAAAAGTGCTTCTTATTTTTCCACATTTTTCTGAAACTGTAGTATTTTAATTAGTTTGTAAACTACTGTAAAATTGTGTAATTTTTTGTTTTTGAATGTATATAATTGGAAGAGTGATATAAACAAAAGAAAAAGGAAAATAAATATGTCATAAATAATCTGATGAATACAATGTAAGGAAATTAATATAAAAGTTTCCCAGTTGTTATGGTAGCGACATGTACATTGGAATAAGTCACTCAATAAATTGTATAATTCTGATGTATAATTCTGTTTATAGCATCACTGTTATTTTTTTTGCCCCTTTCATCTTTTCTTTTCTGAATAAAAATGTAATCTGTATAATTGAAATTAAATACCTTACAAAAAGGACTGATATCTCATCAAAAACAACTCGTTGTAAATGATCCCGCCAAGCCACAAACCTAAAACGTCAGTCATAAAAAGAAGTGATATCACATAAAAAGAAGCTATATAGAAGTGCATACTCCGAGTCCCGTGTAAAAATCTATCACCACTCATAATGTTTCCAAAGGACTCGGAGTGAGGGACAGTATGTGAAAACTGCTTGGCGACCTGCAGTCTTTTGTAATGTTTGCGTTTCCTGAAATTACATATGAATATGTTATTATTTTTATTTTATTTTATTTTATTTTATTTCATTTATTTATTTATTTATTTTGCTCCCATAAAATTGTAAAAAGTTGAAGTTTCTGTGTTTGCATGTCCTTTCTTATTTATGAGATTGAAAAATCAATTTGTTGATTTTATTTACCATTATTTAAACTAGAAACACCACTCTTACGAAGAGGATTTTTAAGTAAACATGTAAAGATTTTGAGTTTGTAATATATATATATATATACACACATAATGGTCATACGCATATTAATAACAATGTACCTTCAATAAACTTTAAACTGAATTGAGATATATTGCAGTAATTCTAGGGTAAGCGGAATCGCATAGATCTGGTGAAAAATCCGTTCTGTTTAAGCCATTCTAGTCTGTTTTAATAGTATTATATGCAATAATATTCTTTGTATTGGAAACGCATATTTTTTTTTTTTTTTTTTTTTTTTTTTTTTTTTTTTTTTTTTTAAGAAATAATTCCGGAATAAGAAATAATTTCGCCCATTTTACCAGTTCCCTTAGAAACGGTGATTTAACAATATTTGTAATTAAATTTTATGGTAAGAAATATTGGAAAGTATAATTGTAATGATTATCACACTTACATACTTTTGCCTGCTTGTTTCTCAACTATTTCTGTTTTTACATTTTTTTAGCATGCAAATATATTTATAAAAGTGATATAACAAAAATTAAAAATTTATTTTTTCAATTTTCAAAATTGATATACTCCATATATTATAAAAGCCTGCAGGCCGCCAAGCAATTTTCACATACTGTCCCTCACTCCGAGTCCTTTGGAAACATTATGAGTGGTGATAGATTTTTACACGGGACTCGGAGTATGCACTTCTATATAGCTTCTTTTTATGTGATATCACTTCTTTTTATGACTGACGTTTTAGGTTTGTGGCTTGGCGGGATCATTTACAACGAGTTGTTTTTGATGAGATTATCCATATTGTCACGCTATCGGCAAGGATAATTACTATCAATTAACTTCCGGGGTGCAAAAAACACTGAAACAGAGACTTTGTTTGAGAATATCTCCAACTTATGTACACGTAATCCTTAAGAATGTAAATCTATTAGTTCTAGAAGTCTGATTTTATAAATATTAATATATTGATTGACAATTGCATCAGAATCTTTGTAAAATGAAATTTCTCTTTACTGTTGATAATATTGGTTTTTGCCAGAATGGTCAAAGGTTATTTGAAACAATAGCGAAATTATTTACATTGAAAGGATGAGACTGCATTTGTAGATATCTTCTGAACAACATTTATATATATGATCCCTAAGAATGTTAATCTGTTAATTATAGAAACATCAGTCTATAAGTTGTAAAATATATATATGCAAAACTATGATATAATATATGGTATAAAAATGATATATGCAAAACTATGAAACTCACACGTATAATGATATAAAAACGTATGATATATATGCAAACATGTAGAACGTTGCATTATTACAAAGATGCTATTTCGCTGTAATAAAT
>OZ007594.1:203479558-203691189 GCA_963931845.1 Maratus michaelseni | reverse complement strand
CACTTGGGGACAAGCAGGAGTCCCACAGGAGGGAGCCGGGTCCTAGGCCTTAAGTCAGGTTTTTCCCGACCCGCATTTGTTTTACCAAAGCTCGAAAGACGTTAAAATCTACAGAGATAGTCACTGATCCCTCTCACAGTGGATTAAGGAGATATATGGACACTTCAAATACTGTTCCTTTGTTACATTTACAACTGAGCTGGAAAGGAAGGAACATAGAAGAAAATCTTTTTATGCTTCTTAATCTGGAATCTTAATAGTCGTTTGTGAACTTGGGACTCCGATCCATATTAACCAGCTTTTTCTTGTTTCTTATTGTACTGTTAAAATGAAAAGGATATATGTGAAATCAATAACTCGAAAATTGCAGTGACTATTATAATATCAGCCGAGATTTTCCAGAAAAAAGAGAAGTTATCAGCATCAGAGGTGGATCAACTACCTCTCGGGCCCTTAGGCTTGATCTTTTTTTGCCTCTTCCCTCCCTCAAAGCAATATATACCAGGTGATTCAAAATACATGTTTGGTCATTTATCTCCTATAAACCACTGATGATAGAAACATACTTCCAATTACAAAAAGCACTGCATCAAGTACAGATTTTAGGCATGGCATTTACTTTAAAAAGAGCTGTATACATGTTAAAATACGAAATTTAACTTCTATACAGCCCCTGGGTCCTATAAGTCATATTTAGAAAAATGTCCAATGTTTACGAAAAAGATAGAAGAATCTTATTCTTCTACGACCAAAACTTACTAAATTATGATACATCGAATTTTATGAAAATTCAGTGTTTCCTGGCACTATTAATGGAAAGAAGCATTTTTAGTGCAAGTAAACACTGAAATTTCATAAACTGCAAAGTGTCATAATTCGGTAAGTTTTGGTCGTAACAGTATGGGATTTTTTAAATGTTCTTCCCAGACGAAGTAGAACATTTTTCCTAAATAAAGTATTTCCATGTGGATATTTATATGGAGTCTGTAACCTCAAAAGGACGTTCTTAATTTAACAATGACTTTACTTAAATAAATTTACGACGTCGGGTGACCGTCCAGGGCGCTAAAAACTACAGGGCGAGAAATAGACAAAATGCTTTATTAAAACTTAATAGCTTCTTTAAAAGTATCATTCGTAGAGGTGCGGACAAAATCTCGTCCAGGCCATCGTGGTTATAAAAGTCACTTTTGTGTAAATTCATCACCAACTGGAACTTTTTATGAATATAAAAGAAATTAAAAGGGAAATATCATTTGGAATACCATCTATATGTTAATAACCTAAAAGATTCAACAAATGACTGAAACAAAGAATATTGTGCATTATTTCTCTTTTGAATAAAATATTAGCCCGATATGAAGAAAAAACCCGAAAGAAAATCTTAGCACCGGGGCCCTTTACTTCCAGGCCCCTAGGCTTCAGCCTACTCAGCCTAATGGGTAATCCGCCTTTGATCAGCATTACTGTAAGTCATTCATGTCCTTTGGAATTACTAGTTCTTTGAAGGCTTTGACTTCAGTATTGTGATTTTGTCAAATGAGAATATCAGTCTAAAGAAAATGTTAGGTTAAATTGAATATTTTATGTGAATTTTACATTGAGATAATTTAAGCAATTAGCAGTTAATAATAATTTAATTATACGCGTGCTTTTAAGACTGTTAATATCTTTATGGGTATTATGAGTAATGGTTCATATTAACCAAGTTTGACTGTATTAGTTTTCAAATACTATTCATTTAGACAAAGCATCATACCAAAATAAATTAAAGAAATTGCTAAGATCTGTCTTAACAATATTATTCTATAATATTTTGAGATTAATATATTAAAAGACAAAAATGAAAAAATTCTAGTAATTAAAATGTACAAGCATCTCTTGCTTAGTGTGGTAAATTTTTTCTAGATGCTCTCTCAAATAGTGCAGACGGAATTTTCATTAGTTACACAAAGCACAAAATGGCTTATTCTTTTTTCCTTTCCCAGCAAGATGACATCAAATTTTTGAAACTATAATTTGCAGAAAAAACTATGCAAGTGATAAGTTTTTGTTTAAATAAATTAAAATGTATGTAAAGTTTGGAATATTGCAATAAGTTTTAAACCAAATTATGTAATTAAAAAAAAATAACCTAATGGTAAGTAAGCTAATATAAATAACCTAAAGAATTGTAATAAAGCAGAATTAAAAATAAAACTGACTTTTCAATGTTTCCCGATTGTTACTTATTAAATTAGCTCACATGTTTATGTTGACGGAAAGTCATGAAAATTGGATAAACTTTTCTTAAAGTTTCAAATCAAACTGTAATATGTATTTATAACAATAATACATCAATAACAATATTGGAGCGAATTATTATATTGTCTATTTATGTATACTGAGTTTTTGAGCTTTGAGAAGTTGGCTCTGTAGATCTATAGCAGTTGTTTGTATTGAATGTATGTTTCGATTAGTACAGTAATATTGTGAGATTAATTAACTACACTAATCGAGAGAAGCCTATATATATATATATATATATATATATATACCAGTGGACCTGTGTGAGACTTTCACACTTCAATCTTTAAGATTATTTGCTGATACATTTTTAAATTAATTTATAATTAACTGCAATCTTTATAAATCAAACAACATGTTTTATCAAAATATGAGTGTACTATTTCAAAAGGCTGTTTAAAAACCTTTTGTGTAGGTTGTCCATTTTGTATGTGCATAGAAAAAAGAATGTTGAGATCAGAAATAATATATAATACAGGGTGTCCCAAAAGTCCTTGAAACATTTTAAAATTCATTAAAAGATCAAGCAATTGGCATACAAGAGTGCAGTTTGCATGAAAATGCTTCTTATGATCTGAAATTTTGTTTAAGCAAACAAATAAATTAGTTCCAAAAATTTCTCATAGATGGCACTGCTTCTGTAAAGCTAACGAAGAAGTAGAATGCTTTTATACATAAAAGTAGCGAAAGGCGCACAATATGTATGCACAATTTTTGTCCAAACTATGGCAACCCACATTCCAGAACTTAACAATACTCACCCTCCTGAGTTCGATTAGACGAGTGAGATAAGTCAACAAACCTTAGTTTGGTATGTTTCGATCATCCTAATTATCATAAGAAGCATTTTCATCCAAACTGTACTCTCGTATGCCAATTGCTTGATCTTTTATTGAATTTTAAAATGTGTCAAGGACTTTTGGGACACCCTGTCTATTTGATATAAAATTAAATTTCTTTATTGATTTTCAAATATTTAATAATTATAATGTTGTAAAAAATAAAATTTTATGATTATGATATATAAATTAAGTATTAAGGATAATTTTCGAAAAGTACATAATCTGAGATTATTCAAAAATAAAAAACAATTTACCTTGATCCCCTTCTTCAGTAGATAGTGCTTGAATATTACTATTGCTACCACCATGTTTTTTAAAAGTAGAAGAAAGTGGTGTTTGTTGTTCAAGCTGTTTTTCAACCTCTGAAATAAATAAACTTATTTAGAGAAATTTCAAAGTATTCTTATGTTTACTACATTCATAAGAATAGTGAAACTGCATTCATAAGCATTCTTTTAATAAATCTCTGTCAACTAAAACATGTTACTTTTGACATGAAACACTGAATTATTAAAATGTATAGAAGAACAGTTATAAACCTTACTGCCACTGAAATTTTGAGAATAATGAAATATCACAATTTTTCATCAAAACCTGTAATTGGCAATTTTCTCAATTCATTAAAGGCTATTGAAATGATTCTCTGCTAACGGACTATTGATTAGCATTGCTCACAAAAACATTTACCCACAGTCCTTGCTGACTTTTGACTAAACTTTTTAATTACCAGGGGAAAAAAAAAAAAACTGTAGCCAAATGGTAAAATTATCAAAATAAATTTATCATAAAACATTGATTCTAAAATCGTACTTTAACTGTCTATCCTTTAACACAATTTTTAATTAAGCTTGGCACCTGGTGATGAGCCACAGCCAACAAAATACTTGCTGTGGCTTTGCATCTCTAAAAAGGGGTGAGAACAACCCCCCCCCCCACTCCATACATAGAAATGTCTCTTTTTTAGAATGGGAGAAAATATTTTAGGAATTTATTTAGATGACTGATTATTTATTGTCGCTACAATGCAGTGGCGTAGCTACATATTTAGCGCCCTGGAGCAAATAAAATTGGTGCGCCTTCTTGTCACTAGAAAAAGTTCTGCTAAACTTTGCTTTGAATTTTAAAAACCATATATTTTTATTTTGTTTGAATACTTTACTTTAGTTTGAAAGCCAAAGCATTTTAACAAAAAGTTATTCAACGAAATAAATATAAATCTATATTAAGAAAAGAAATATGTTTGCCTGTGTGAGTGTGTTTGTTGGTGACGGCTAGAGAAAACTATCACACGTAGAAGTCTGGAAATTTGGATTAGGATAGAATGTCCGAATGCAACCGAGGCTCAGATTTTTAATATTATGATAATTAGCCGAGATCATACTTAAAAACCCTAATGAAAATAGCAAAATGCGAGTTTCTATCTTGTCGCCGATTGTGCCTATGCCTGTCTGAGGTAATCCTCGATTCTTCAAGCAGATGAAGGTAAGAGATTAACTTTATAGGCATTTTGACCCTTTCGCGTTCTAACGGTACTCTTCATTAGAACAATTATTAATATTTACTATTTCAAAAAACATTTTTTTCTGTAGGCCGATTTCGTATTTGTTTTCACGTGTTCCATTTTTTCTACAGTTTTAAACTGCCATCCGCATCTCCTGGATGGAAATTAAAAAATATATATATTTCTACAGGGGTACCTTTTTCATTCTAACGGTATATTTTGTTTTTAAAAATGCCAATATATACTGTTTCAAAAAAAAAAAAAAAAAAAAAAAAAAAGAAAGAAAAAAGAAAAGAAAAGAAAGAAAGAAAAAAATCAGAAGTTCAATTTCATGGTGGTTTTTATAAAATGCTAACCCCTTTACCCGGATAAAATCTTCCCAAACGTAAAAAAAAATATATATATAAATAAAAATAAAATAAAATAAAAATATGCTTTTAATAGTAGCTTTTATTAAAAAAAAAAAATATTTGAAAAAGTTATTTTTAGGAAGTCGTTTAAAGCATTCACTAGAGACTTTTCATTTTCTCAATGCCATCCGAAATATTGCTTAACGTTTTATATTAAGAGAATTGGGCTTTGCTTTATTTTCGGATGGGAAGGTTGATAATTTTTGTTCAATACGTGTAGAGAAAAGTGGGGATTAAGCGGGGATTTTTTTTTTCGCCATGTTAAAAAAAAAAAAAAAGAAAAAAAAAACGTAATTTAATTATTCCACAGCTAACTGACCAATATCGATAATTTTTTTAAAAACATTTTTAACACTTTCTAACATAGTTGAAAAGTGTTTGTGAAATCGGTCTGTCTGTCTGTGCTCTAACTCCCGTAAATATACTCGGGTTGCCTTGAAATTGATATATGTATTGGAATTTACTATAGCATGTTTGGTATTGAAAATGAAGTGTGTAGCAGTTATGGTTGTTTTACAGGGACACTCAGAAGTATTCCGTTACATTATGGTCTATGAGGAAAAATCGTTTGCAGTGTATTTTAATTATGTTTCATTATTTTACACATATTCAAATTGATAGACATCACTCAGGGGCACTACAAGACTCTTACTGTAGAATAGGGTATGCACAGGATGTATCATTTGTTTACAGGGACACTCAAAAGGTTTGGTTACAGTACTGTCTATGTACAATAATTGCTGGTAGCTCGTTTTCAGTTGTGGTACACGTTTTTAAATATAACTATTTTTTTGCATATTAATTGGCACATATAAATTCTATAGATCACATACATTCTCGGATCTCATGTACATTTCCGTTTCTGAAGGGGAATTTTTCAATTGTGCTATGCTTTTCCTAACTGAAATGAAATTTAGCATAGAAAACATACATTTAGTGTAGTAAACATACAAATCTATAAATCATATACAGGGCTGCACAAAAGAATTAGGATATTTTGTTTGACTATTGGTAGTAACTGCTGAAATTGGGTTTTTAAATGTGTTAAGCGTTTTCTAAATTTTTATGTGTTATGCGTTTTTCTAAACTGTTTACTTAGACATGGGCGGAGTTAGTTGAGCTTAAACCGAAAGGTAGGCCTCCCCACCCAGTTTGACCTTGACCTTGTTTACTTAGTAAACTAAAGTTTTGTTAGTTTGAAAGTGTTGGAAAGTATTTCATGATCAATGCCTGGCGCATGATTTTTCATTCTTGTTTTTATTTATTTAAAGAGAGGAAAGTTTAGAAGATAGGTTACATTGTTTAATCTTTAGGTTTTCCTCAGGAAGTGTTAGTCAGAATTGAAAGTATATTATATTTAAATGTCAAAAATTAAATCGGTTATCATTATGATGGGGGGCTTTAGTTTGTTTAGAAATATTGTAGTTTAATAAATATAAAATAACATAAATTTGAGATTCGTTTTCAAATACAGTCCGGAGCATGCGGAAAACATACAAGGTGTGTACACTGCCCCCCCCCCCCCCCCCCCAAACTCCAGGTCCATTTGGATAAATTTTTCGTTTAAAAATATAAAATCATACTAATTCGAGAGGATATGCTGCCGAAGGCAGTGGGTCCAACAACATTGAATTCTTCCCGATTAAAAATTAAGAATTCAACACTGATATTAAGTATATTTAAGGTTATTAACCCTGGCCCATGCAACGCTGGACAGGCGATAATAACCTTAAATATACTTAACATCTGTGTTGAATTCATAAATTTTTCTCTGCTAGGAATTCAATGTTGAGGGACACATTGCCTTAAATACGGAGTACCTACTAGTATTTACTGTGAGTATATATTCTGTTTTAAATATGCCCATGGACACAGTACAAAATCTTCCACCCTCAGTTTCTGTGTTTCCTTTCAAGGCTTTTGAAACATTATAGAATGTTAATAGATTTGTCAAGAATTTTTTTTACTTTAACTTATTGCATTTCGATTAAACCTGTTTCGTGACAGAAAACGCTCAATATATCAAATGTAATATTTTAGAACATTCGGACAATTCTAAGTATTTAAAACTAATTAAAATCTGGTCTGCCGTTCGCTTGCTTTGATCAGGAATCTGGTGTTGGCTTTTGCTTTCGATGTGAAATCAAAAAAATAAATAAATAGAAGAACACTTTGTTTATAACTAAATATCCAAGTATGTACGTTGCCGAAGGCAGAGCAGCCTCAACTCCATGTTTGTTTGGATAAATTTTTATTTAAAAATATAAAATCATACAAATGCCAGAGCGTAAGCTGCCGAAGGCAGTGGGGAGCCCCCAGCTTCAAGATATTTGGATAGATTTTCGTTTAAATATATAAAATCATTCAGCACTGACTTTAGGTATATTTAAGGTTATTATCACGAGCCCGAACAGCACCACGCAAGTCAGCTAATAGTCAATAATTTTCAATTTTTCTAGTTAATGCTTTTCAATCGATAAAATAGCTAAATCGCTAAGGCGATGCTGCTACATATTGCTTCTAAAATCCAGATTTCTTAATGATTACATTTTTGGCAATCATTATATTTCCAAACATCAATTATCATTAAATTTCTACAACATTTACAATAGAAATGCGTCAAGAAGATTATTTGTAAATAGTGGTAGCCAATGAAGTGACAGCTGAAAATCCTGTAAATAAACTTTGATTACTTTAAGATTTGAAAAACTTCAACTGTCGTGAACGACAAAGTTAAAAGAGAAATAGTGTTGGAGGAAACAGTTGAGGCAGCAGTATAGAATTAAAACTTGTAATTGAGTCTGTGAATTTTTAATTGAGTATAAAAATGTGTTTTAAGTCTAAGTAGTCGAGGTTGAAATTAAGTAATATATAGGAATATGCTGATTGTAACAGTTGTTATACATCCACAAAATCGGATTAATAATGAAAATGCATGCAAATATTTTTACAAATCTTTATTTCACCTTTCCTAATTTTGCGCCCTTAGGATTCGTGCGCTTGGAGCAATTTGCTCCAACTGCTCCACGGTAGCTACGCTCCTGCTACAATGTAATAAATAGGACAGGAAAAGAAAAAAAAAAAGTTTTAAAGATTTTAAGCTTTGTGTGATAAAGAGGGCGGAAAAAATGGGGGGGGGGGTGAATGAGAGGCAGAAATTTTGGGGATGGATGCAGATTTAGATGGTTGATTATTTATTGCTGCAACAAATATAGTAGGGGAAAAAATTAAAAAGTAAACAGTTTTAAAGATTTTAAAATTTTAGAGCTGGGGCAGCAAAGGGAGAGAAGTGGAAATTTTGGAGTGAGTGAGTTTTTTAGATGATTGATTATTTTTTATTACTACAGAGTAACAATGCTGATTTTTTTTTTTTTTAAATATGGCAGAAAAAGTTTAAAATATAGAAAAAAATTAAAGACTTTGATTTTATGTGCTGGTGGGCAAAAACAAGCAAACAATGGGGTGTAGTGGAGGATATACGGTGGTACACACCATATACCTTATACATTTTTTGAAGAAACTCTGTATACTCTTTGTTTCTCAAACAAAACTATAGTGTATATCCTCTGCCTATAGTGTATAGCCCCTGGTTTTTTACAACTACAGCACTGAGCCTAAGCACTTTCCACTTCGAACCCAGCACCTCCAATCTACAGTTTTGACAGCAGAAACTTTCACTGACAGAAAAAGAGAGAGAAAAGAATTGCAATCATAAAGCCTGGGAATACATACACGCCTCCTCCCATGCCCTCTTTTGCATTTAAAAACATAGTTTAATTTTACAAATAGGGCTTTTCACATACATTTCAATGAAATTGTATTGATTTATACTTTTCAATAAGAATACTTGATATAGCTGACATGTAATAGGAATTGAAAAAGATGGCTTTTTTCCATAAATTTAAATAAAACTGTACATATTTAATAGCACATGATTCCTATTAAAGACAATAATAATAATAATAATAAACAAAAAAAGAAATTTATTTTGATGTAATTTAATAGTTAATAAAATGACTGTCACACAAGCATCCAATGAAATTGTATTTATTAGCTACTTATTTTGTAATAAAGGACATATATATATATATATATATACTAACAACATAAGAATATATGTTTTAAATCAAAATTTGGTCAGATTTAAATGTTAAATTATTTGTAAATTAAAAAACACAAGTAAACATTAAAATTACTGAATATTTCAAATAATTCAATGCACTGAATTACCTTCAGTTATACTGGAATTCTGAAACATGGTTTCAAGAGTTAAATGTATATCTTTGAAAGTAGGTCTTTCAGATGGCTCCCAGTGCCAGCCTATTAAAAGATCAAATGAATTCGTTAAAGCACAAAAGGAAAAGCTTTTCATTCTTTTTTAATGAAACACAAGATAAAATGGAATGAAAAGATTCTTAAATAACCAATACATAATTTATACATAAAAAGATATATCACGAAAATAGTTATTAAAAAATATATATATGGTATTTTTTTTATTGAAGCATTTAATTGTGTCCTAGAACACAGGTTTTATAAATATTAATAAAAGAAAGATGTTTATCTGTTTGTGATGGTTAGGGAAATCTACCACAAGTAGAGGTCTGAAAATTTGAATGAGGATAAATAAAAACAGGTCTGAATGCACTTGAGGCTCAGATTTTTTCTTTCTTGATAATTAGTTGCAATATTAATTTAGAACCCTAATGAACATTGCAAAATAGTGAGCTTCCTTTATACTGCTGAATGTGCCTGTGCATCTCCAGACTTTCCTTGTTTTTTTTATGCAGACAAAAGCAAAGCATTAATGTTTTTCTGCATTTTCAAATCATGATCACTGGATTCCCCATATAATTACAAAAAAAATATGAAAATTTTCACCTTACCTTCTTGGTTCCAACAGTATATATTTTTTTTAATTATTAATATTCACTATTTTAAAAAATATTTTTACTGGACCTTGATTTGCATCAGTTTTCAAGTTTTTTGTGATTTTTCTACACTTTAAAACTACCACATCTGCTTTCTGGATGGAAATATAAAAGAAAAACTTAAAATACCCACTTATTTAGTGTACTTTTCTTGTTGTGGCAGTATTAATATTTACTATTTAAAAAAAACGTTTCTCTGATATCCATTTGAGCTTGTTTTCATGTTTTGTAGAGTTTCAAAATACCATATCCTTTTTACAGACAAAAATACAAATACCCACTTATTCCCAGTACATTTTTGGCTCTAAAGATATTATTGGTTTAAAAATATATATTAATATTTACTATTTAAAAAAAGAAAAAATATATTTTCTTGAAGTTCATATTCATGTAAAGAAAGTGTTGAAAAAAAAAAAAAAATCAGCTTTTGATGGTTTACATGTTCTGGAAAGTCCTGAATATGATTTGATTATTTTTACACCGATATCTGTCTGTCGTTCCATGTGTTACACAAATTTTGTGGGCACTATACTCAAAATTAATGCATAGAATTCTATCAAACATCTCATTTAATTAGACCAATTGGATTTTGGTATGCATCGCTAAACCATTGGCAGTGGTATGCCTTGTTTCTCGTGATTTGTATGATAGCTATAACTTGGCGCTATAACTTGGCATTTATGGGATGCAATTGCATCAAATTTAAGATTCAATATACTTATTATGAAAAACTCTGCAGATTCAATTTTGAGTTTGAAATACCAAAAAAGGACTCCGATATGTTATATATTCTTTGGGATGAACATTATAGCTTTATCTAAGTTTCAATTGGGTAGAAATGCATCAAATTTTATATTCAAGTTTATTAATTAAAAATAGGGTTGATCGAGGCTGATATGAGACAAACCAAAAAATGAAGCTAATGTGAGACATACAAAAAAAAAAAAAAGGTACCAATTTTTATAGTAATAGGCTTTGGGATTATTTTGTAAGCAATAAATCATTTTACATTTATCCATTATGAATACACTAAAATATATATGTTACAGTTAATATGATTAATCCGGTCATTATTAATAATAACTGGTTATTATTAATAATGACCGCATTAATCATACTGACCGTAACATATATACACATTACATAACCTTACCCTTTTCATACAAAAAACTTTTTTGTCAAACTTCAAAACTTTGACGAGCATTTAAATAAAAATTTAGGTAAATACGCCTTTAAAATTTAGAATATATTTAATGTAGCTTGAATTACAAACAATCAAACTCAGAAGGTTAATGTGAGACAGTCTATGGAGCTATTATGAGACATTACCTGGGGCTGTATTAATAATATTTCATCACATAGCTTGAAATATCCACCATAAATTAAAACAGAATTGTGTTAATCTTTGATTAGCCTTTTGTTTTCACATGACAGCTATGCCCCCCCTTTTTTTTTCTAAGTATATTATTCTATGATTGCCACAGATTTTTAATTGAATGGTATGATATGCTGGCTAGTTGATTTGACAACCCAGTTTTACATCTCATGATAAACTGATACTGGTGACACATATATTTTTTAACATTGAAAATAGTGCATAATTAGAAAAAAAAAAAAAAAAAAAAAATACAAGAATTTGTCAACAAAGTATTTTAGATAAAGTCAAAAATGGCATATTTAATAGGGATTCATTATGTTGTTTAGCTAAAAATCATATGATTGATAGATTGCTTTTGTACCATAAAAGGCAAAAATACTTTAGGCATTGAAGGCAAAAATACACTTCCTCCTCTCACACCCATTTTAAAACATTAAGCATTAACAGAGAAGTCAGCCTTACACAATTTTTTAAACCATTGCCAGACTTTTTGGGATTTGTATCAGTCAGCAAGATCCATGTACCTAATCTAGGTCAAAGAAGGGTTATATTTTTAGCTATTTATAGTAAAAAGAGAACTGAGAATTCAATAAAAGTGACAATGATTATATAAGGCTACAGTAAACAAATTAAGGATAACTATATTAAGGTACATACACTGGCGCATCAAATCATACACTCTTGGAGGACATCCAGGTGGACATTCCATACGATAACCAGATTCTAACATGTGATACACATCAGTCAGATCAACACCAGGATAAGGAGACATTCCATACGTAGCTATTTCCCACAGAAGAATGCCAAATGCTGAAATAATAACAATAATTTTTTTAAATTTTAATAAGTTACTCAGTTTAAATCAAATGAACAATTACTAATTAAAAAGATCCTAGTGCCTCAAAAAGAATAATCTGAAGAGTTAAATTAATGACTGTATAACATTAAACATGCAAAATACATACACTAGCTAGAATAATAATAATAATAAACTGTAATAAGCAGCCAATAAACCATAATAATTAGAATTTTTGTTGTTGTTGTTGTTTACTAATATTTAATATTTTCTCTATTATAACAATACAGGTTAAAAACATGTCTTATTCAACTGTAAAGAAAAACATTAATTTAAAAAATGAACTAAATACCCTGGATGGAAAAAAAAGTTTTTTTTCATTATCAATTAAATAATAAATATATAAAGACAACATAACCCTTAGATGAATTTTTATAAAAACTTTTTCAAGTAATTTTCTTTGCACAAATATGATTTGTTGGGTACTTACTAGAAATGAGATGGGCTCAGCTTGAGCCCAAGCCTGAAATGGGTTTGGACTCTATTTAATACCACCAGATTTCAGACTGGGTTCAAAGTGAAAATTTTGTTTAGTCACAAATTGAAAAAAAAGGAAGAAAAAACTTGCTACTTAAGAAACAAGAATGTAATCTAATTTTTTTAAAGTGTTTTACAATCCTTTAAAACTCAACTTGAAAGAGAATTAAATTGTTATTGATGGGATATAAGGAGAAATATTCTACCTTATTACGCAGCCTTTACATTGTCAGTGTTAGTAACATGAAGAAACTGTGGGATATCCCTTGTCTATCCTCATTTTCTGTTTGAAGTCCTTTTCCAGAATTACTGGAAAACAGAGCTCATGTTTTCTTGCCATAGTTGTACAATGATAGTATAAAAGAATAAAAATTGTGACTTTTGCAGACTTCTGCCAGTGGTTGGGTATAAATAACAAATTTGATATTTTAAACAGATTTCTAGGGACATGAAAATAATGAGCCATTGTCATAAGGGAGTATTTAGGATTAATAACTATTTTTATGTAAGAAGAGATTTTAAATGACAAAATTAATCTTGAAACAATTAAAATAAAGTTATTACCTATTTTTTACTGCGTACTTTCAGACTCAGGCTAAACAGTCTGAACTCATCTCTAGTATCTACATGCAAATTTTCATTAGCAATAAATTACACATAGTTGGCTTAAAAGCAGAGTTGTATAATATAGATGCACACGCGCACGTTGTGTGAGGAAAATTTTCTGCAAAATTCGAAACTTTGCAGAAAAATTTTTTAGAAAAAAAATTTTTTTTTTTCTTTTTAAATATCAAAAAATTAAAAATATTCCCCGATTTTATGTACGATTTATTTACTGTTTGCGCACAATTCAAAATTTAAAGCTGCAAAACATTGTTGTGACATTACAGACGCTTGTGAAGAGGTCAAAATATTAAAAATTGGTTTGTTTCTAAGTGCATTGACAAAATAATTGATAAGAATTCAGCTGTTCCTATCATAGATTTTTAGCTTTATTATTATTTTTAACCAAAATAATTATTTTTCAATTAAATAATGTATGAACGTCATATGATATTAATTAATTTTAAATGGTAATTATTTTAAACTACTGTTTTTAATTTATATCATCAAAATAATACAAAACATAATTTTATTAAACATTAAATTAATTTGCAGAAAGTTTTTGACTCAATATTTATGTGTGCAGAAAGTTTTTGGTTTTATATAAGTCTGCTTAAAAGTTCAATGCTTGTTTCAATTAATATTTATTAGAAAAATTACTTTAGGCAGCCTTTTTAATAATTTACTTAAATTACAAATAACTATTACTTTTCTATCTTTATCATGCCAAAAAATATATATACAAAACAGGAATATAACTGAGATAAACTTCTTTCAGAAGGAAGTGAAATTTTCAAATCAATGTCATTACCATTACGATTGGGAAACAATCTCTGTATTTTTTTTATTTTTATAAAAAAGTAACTAATGCTGCTGCTGTCATAACTGAATTTATTGTGATCTTTTCCCTTTCTGGGCTCATCCTGCAAAAGCTATTGCATATATAAAAATATGAAATGGTAGTTTCATAGAGAAATGTATGATAAGCATACTGAAGCAGACAGTTTTTAAACCGAAGAATTATTTTATAGTGTAGTTTTATAGGTTAAAAAACCATGCTTAGCAATTTAACCATTTTTTGCAGGCATATACTTGACTAGATTGTGGTGTGCAGTGTCCAAATATTTTTTTAATTGACAAATTTTCTGAAGGTTTTTTTTAAAAAATCAATTTTTATTAAAAATTTTATTTTTTGAATAGAGATTTAATTTATAGTTTGCAATAGCTGATTTTATCTACTGTTGCCATATTTTAAAAAGGCCAAATAATATTTTTAAACATTAATCAAATGAAAAATATACTTACATGTGAATATTAAAAAAGAAAGAAACTTTAAAATAATTAATTTATTATGTGCAAAAAGCATTTAATTGTGAAAATTACATCATATTGCAAATAATATAATTAAAACGATTTTCTTATACTGCCTAAAAGAAAACTTTTCTTCTAGAAAATTATATAATAGTCCAAAGGGCAGTGACATTTTTTGCTTAACCATTTTATATAAGCTGATTTTCAAATATGTAACTGATTTTACTTAATCAATCATGAAAACAGCTGTCAGCTGTCACAAAAATGGTGGCTGGGGCCTTGAGGAGGCAAAAAATCTCTTAGTTAAAAATAGAAATTAATGGTAACCCGATTAAGGAAGATTGCCACTGATCATATTAATACCATTCAATCATACATAATCAGGTTATCTCTTAAAAACAGAGCAAATTAGTGTTTTTAGAGCCTGCATGTCTGGATGGGAGTTGGTGAGCATAGCTCATAGCAATGCCCCCTAGTCGCATAAAAATTAATATAAAGAGAAATTTTTCAAGTGATTTTAACAAAGTATTTTTTAATAATATGCATTTTGAATAATACATGCAAATGTTCATATAAATATTAGAGCTGGTAAAATGTGATTGCTCTTTGAGACTCTTAATGCATTTTGTAAAATATCGTAAAGCACAAAAAATAAACAAATGCATATAATACAATTGAATGCACAATCCAAAAAAGTATAAAAAATATGACTTTAAACTTCAGAATTTCTGATTAAAAAATGCCTAAAAGAAAAACTAAATTTCAATAAATGCTCGAGTGCTTCTTTATGAATTTTTTTTTATGTATGAACATCAAACATAGTACACCTAATCCCAGTGGCAGAAACACCGCGACACGGCGACATAGTCGCGGACAAAGAAAATCTCTTGCAGACAGTTTCTGTCTGCAGTAATGAAATTAATTTAAACCATTGTCCGCAACTTTCGGGCCATGGGATCGCGGTAAAAACATACGAATTTCGGCAAAAGAGCGCTTTAAAAACACACGAATTGCGGCAAAGGATCGTGGTAAAAACATTGAATTTCGGCAAAGGATCGCGGTAAAAACACGCGAATTTCATAAAAAGATCGCGGTAAAAGCACACGAAGGATCGCGGCAAAAAAATACGAATTTCGGCAAAGAAACGCGGTAAAAGTACGTGAATTTCGGCAAAGGATCGCAGTAAAAACACGTGAATTTCGTCAAAAGATCGCGGTAAAAGCACACGAAGGATCGCGCAAAAAAACACGAATTTCGGCAAAGAATCGCAGCAAAAACAAGTGAATTTCGGTAAAGGATCGCGGTAAAAACACGTGAATTTCGGCAAAGGATCGCGGTAAAAACACACGAATTTTGACAAAGGATTGCGGTAAAAACATGCGAATTTCAGTAAAGGATCGCGTTAAAAAACACATGCATTTCGGCAAATGATCGCGGTAAAAACACAGAAATTTCGGCAACAGATCGTGGTAAAAACACACGAATTTCGGCAGAAGATCGCGGTAAAAACACGCGAATTTCGGCAAAAGATCGCGATAAAAACACACGAATTGCGGCAAATGATCGCGGTAAAAACATTGAATTTCGGCAAAGGATCGCGGTAAAAACACGCGAATTTCATAAAAAGATCGCGGCAAAAAAATACGAATTTCGGCAAAGAATCGCGGTAAAAATACGTGAATTTCGGCAAATGATCGCAGTTAAAACACGTGAATTTCGTCAAAAGATCGCGGTAAAAGCACACAAAGGATCGCGGCAAAAAAAACACGAATTTCGGCAAAGAATCGCGGCAAAAACAAGTGAATTTCGGTAAAGGATCGCGGTAAAAACACACGAATTTTGGCAAAGGATTGCGGTAAAAACATGCGAATTTCAGTAAAGGATCGCGTTAAAAAACACATGAATTTCGGTAAATGATCGCGGTAAAAACACAGAAATTTTGGCAAAAGATCGTGGTAAAAACACACGAATTTCGGCAGAAGATCGCGGTAAAAACACGCGAAATTCGGCAAAGGATCGCGGTAAAAACACGCGAATTTCGGCAAAAGATCGCGGTAAAAACATGCGAATTTCGGCAAAAGATTGCGATAAAAACACGCGAATTTCGGCAAAAGATCGCGGTAAAAACACGTGAATTTCGGCAAAGGATCGCGGTAAAAACACACGAATTTCGTGAAAAGATCGCGGTAAAAACACACGAATTTCGGCAAATAATCGCGGTAAAAACACGCGAATTTCGGCAAATGATCGCGTTAAAAATACACATGAATTTCGGCAAATGATCGCGGTAAAAACACAGAAATTTCGTCAAAAGATAGTGATAAGAACACGCGAATTTCGGCAAAAGAGCGCGGTAAAAACACGCGAAGTTCGGCAAAAGATCGCGATAAAAACACGCGAATTTCGGCAAAAGATCGCGGTAAAAACAAGGGAATTTCGGCAAAGGATCGGGGTTAAAAGAAAAAAAAAAAAAAACGCGATTTTTATCAAACCATTGTGGAAAAAAATAATCGTGAGCATAGACAAAATTTACTGTATAAAAAGGCTGCTAAAATATTGAAACCCAGTTCCTTTTACTTGTCTAAGGATCGTCGGAAAACGAGAAAAAATGCTAAAGATTGCAAAAAAATTCAAAAATAGATATAGGAATTTCGGATTCCTTTTACTAATGTGGCAAAATCGCTGCAAAAAATAAATAAATAAATAAAAATGCATAAAAAATTAAGAAAATTAGTCCAAAAGCGGGCTTTGAAGTGCATAACTTCAGACAAAACAACACTTCAGACTCTTCCTGCCAAATCTTGCAGCTCTACACTTAGCGGTCTCTTCAGAAAACATCACACACAGACAAACATCTATGTTTAATACATAAATTTTTAAATCTTAAATAATATACAGAACCAACTTTTAAAACATTTGGTTAACCCGAACCCAACCTGCAGGAATATAAACTCAGTTCGAACTGAAAACAGAATTAACCCGATCTGCAACTGATGCAGGACTTCAATTAAGACATTTTTCTCCAGAAGGAATTTCTGCAGCTGCGGCAGGAGAGGGAAATTTCTCTCATCCTCCATACCTCCCACCCTGGATCCTTTCAGAAAATTCTCTGTTAATTTCAGAAAATATTCTTTTACCCTTGGTCTTGGGATAAGCGTATCCTTCCCATTTTAGAAATCCTACAAAAAGTGAGATGATGAAACGACATGTAACATCAAAAGTTATTAGTAGATTTGATGAGAATGCATCATGCTTACCATGTTTTAAATAAAATGATGAAAAATCCCTAGTTTAGTGTATTATTCATTCATTAAAATTACCCGCAAAATTTGCAGACAGATTATGAAACATTAAAAGCTTGTCGCAGACAGCTACAGAACTTTCTGCCACTGGGCACCTAATTATCTAAGATTCTACCTCCCACCCTACATACACAGCAAATGTAAATAAATACTTTAGAGATATTTAAATTTAAGATTACTCAGAAGTCAATAGGAATGAAATAAGTGTAAAAAGCATTTTCTGAGAGCAATTCAGCAGCTGTTCACATGCATGTATTATATAAAAATTATACAGTACTTTAAAAAACAATAACATATTGAAAATTAAATTCACTCAAAATGAATTATTCATATTACTAAACAATTATTTTATATGAATCTTTTTCTAAATTTTCTAAATTTAGATTTTTTTTTCTTTTTAAGAGAATTTATTCACTAAAGACATCTATCTGTTGTAAGTTAAACTTCAGGGCACATAACTTTCAAACTTGTTCGACTATAAATGCCATATTTATAGCTTCTAAATACAATGTGCACTCTAGTTTTTCACCAAATACAGATTTAAAAAAAAAAAAAAAAAAAAAAAAAAAAAAAAAAAAAAGAAAAGAAAATTAATAGGTATCTAAGAGGTACCATGCTGATCTGATATAAAACAATAAACGTCTCCCAATAAAAAACAGTTCAAAATATTTTTTTAATTCTAAATAATTAATAAAAAAAGATTCTATAAAATTAATTTATTATAAAAATCAGACAATATTTAATTTAGGTTGTGTACAATGTCATATATATAGCAAATATTGATTTATTAGACCTTTAATACATATATTTTTAAAAATATCTACCATTTTTCTTTATAATAATATAATTTTTTCACAAAAGTACATTTTTCTAACTGCACTCTATAACAATATAAATAAAATAAAATAAAATAATTGAAAGTTGATAGTTCATATATTAAATATTCTAATTAAATTTTCACTGATTTAAGAATAAGCAGAACCTTTAAATGTATAAACATATAGAATTATATATATTATTACCCCACACATCCGATTTTGTGGAAAATTTGTTATAAGCTAATCCTTCTGGAGCCGTCCATTTTATAGGAAATTTTGCACCAGCATGAGCAGTATATGTGTCGTCTCTCATTAATCTGGCTAATCCGAAGTCAGCAACTTTCACGAGATGGTTTTCACCAACTAAGCAATTCCTAGCCGCAAGATCTCTAAAGAATGAACATAGATATGTATAGAATATGTCTAATTTAGCACTTATTTCAACATAATTAACATTCTATATAAAAAACTAACAAATGAAAGTGCTCTACACAAAAATCTATGACAGCTGACATTTTAACTTTCATCTTAATTTTTTTAACCGTTTTTGTAACAAATGTTTAAAGTGCATTTTCAGATTTATAAATTTTATGAACATAATTTACATATACATTTTAAGGAAAAAATCCTGCAATCTTACATATAAGTAAAAACTAATAAAAAATTGGTACACATCCTATGACATCATTAAGCAAACAATATTGTACTTATTTCCATAAATGAAAATTTTAAAGCTAATAAAGAGATCTAGATCTTTCAAATATTATGTTCAAATGTGACATAAATTCAATAATATTTAAACTAAAAATTTATTTTAAAATAATTAAATTAATTTTTAAAATAATTCATCATGGAATTTACTCACTCCAAATTAATTTCATATTTAACTCAGGTGAACTAAATTTACTTGCACAATTGTTCTCAATCTTTTCTTCTTTCATTGAGCTGCCTTTATAATTATTTTGAAATATGTATGAAATAAAAAAAACCATCAAAGATGAAGGTAGTACACATCGTTAACCTTTTCGCAACGAGCGTCCTTTACAGAATTTTTAATTTTTTAACACCAGTTTTTCAAAACGGAAATTTTTGCCTAATTGAATCGCAGAAATGCTATCATTAAATAAGGCAAAGCTTACAATAAAAATTATCTGGTGGGAATAATCGAGGATCCTAAGCATCTTATGTGTCACGTCACGTATATGTGTTGCTCGTCCCCAAAGGGTTAAAAGACAGGTATAAAGCGTATAATGTTTGAAAGGTACCATAAACTGTAGTCATAGGTTTACTTTTACTTTTTTTTTTTTTTTTTTTTACTTAAGATGACTTTGTCTTCATTTTGTTTCAAGGGTGGCTTGAATGAATGATTAATGTGCTTATTAAGTTTTATATGTTTTCTCTAAACAAAAATATGGTAAAATTACAATATTACTTAATGAAATGACTGTTTGATCTCTTGCCATTTTCTTGTTAATAAAAATATCTTTAACTGCTTTGTATCATTAAAGAAATATAATTTTTTTGTGCTCAGTCATTTGAGAATGTGTAAAAATAGAATATTATGACTTTAATTATCACATCAAGAGCATTAATTATTATATATATATACATGGTTAATACAGCCAGAAATTCTGATTAACACATGTATACTACCATATATTTAGACATAACTATTTACCAACGATTCTGCTTAATATATATACCCTACTAGTAATACACACCTTTTCTATGCAACGATTTAAAAAATAAAAAGCTAAAAAAAATTTATTTATTTATTTTTTTTAAACCAAAATTTTGGCTAATAAAAGCATATTATTAAAACTTGAATACATGAGAACATATTGATAGATTTTAATTGCAGAGTAAAATATCAGCAAACTAATCCCTATGAAAAATTCAAGATAGGGACCCTACCTGTCGGGATACGAGGTTCAGCCAAATGGGTTATACTCCTGGTGACGGGGCAAAAAATTGTCAAATCACAGCACGGCATTTTCACCCGACCCGACAAGCACCCGATTGTCAAGAACATAGTTGAACATAACATGTTGAAATTACTAACAAAGCCATGCCAGCGCCCACAACCAGCCGAGCTAGATGTGTACAAACAAGGGTGGAAAACAATTTTGCGGCTAAAATAGTGATTACTTACAAGGAAATTTAGAATAATAATTTTGAGGGTGGCAGAACAAAAGCGAAGGAGGAAATGCCAAATAGAAAAAGAAATAAGTAATATCAAGAAAAATTTTGACCCGAAATAGAGGCAGAACTAAAAGGTATGGAATGCTTGAAGATTTTGCATGTCATCCTTACGCAGTGGCCATGTTAATCTTCTCTGTATTATTCTAATTTTAGTATATGTACTGCTTAAGCAAGTTTCCAGTAGAATGACTCGTTTTGAGAATGGGAGAAGTAAAGTATAGCAAGAATTATTTTTTAACACAAAAATAAATATATAGTCGAGTCTCTATAACTAAATCCATTGTTCCAGTAAAAAAAATTCGTTATATAGAAAAATTAATTATATAGTCATTATTATCCTAATAATATTATAAATCTCATTGTGTGCAAATGTTAGGCTGAAGCCAGCGTCAAAATGAAGCATTTAATGGTCCTGTATCTTTGCATGTAGGTTGATTATAATCCTCAAATGAATATAGGCTGGGTTTTGCTAATTTTATTCAAATATTTTTCTTAATAATTCAAAATTTCATTATTTTCATAGAGAATAAATGGACATTTTTCCTTATAAAATTTTAAAATGGTTAAATTTACTTTACCGTTGCTAACATTTTATCGTTGCCAACACTAAATTAAAAATCGGAATAATAATTTTTACTCAACAGTTTAGTTTCAATTGAAAATTTTTCACGTGAAAAATGAAAATGAAATAAAAAAATTTAAGAATTAAAAAGAAGATTAAATAACATTACTAGAAATAAAATGTACTTTTTTTTAGATTTTGATAATAATACAAGGTTTAAATTTTTTTCAATTCAAAAAAATATTCAAAAGAATAATTTCAGGTAAAAATAATTTTCTTAATAATTAAAAATTTCATTATTTTCATAGAGAATCAATGACTATTTTTCCTGTAAAATTTAATTGACCATTTTACGTTGCTAGGCATTACCGTTGCCAATAAATACAAAACCTGGAATAATAATTTTTCCTCAAAAATTATTTTTCAATTGAATTATTTCCACGTAAAAAATGAAAATTCAAAAGAATTAAAAAAAAAAGATGAATTGCCATGATATTTGAAAGCAAATATGTAGTATTTGTTATTATACATGAAGTGTATGAATATCGGTTAGGTTAAGAAGACATTTTCTGTTAAAGAGTGTGTTATAATTAGATGGAAAAATGAACAATAATTATTTTATTAAGAAAAGATTTCGCTTGGACCATGTAACTATGAAAAGGATCGTCCTAGGCTTGGACAAATATGACGTCATAAATAAAACATGTATTTTCAAATATTCGTAATAATACAAGGAGCATCAATATCAGTATATAATGAAAGTAGATATATAATAGACGTCATATTTAAGATGAAAACCTGAATTTTTTTTTATCTATACTGATTAATAATAAGCTTGAATATAATTTACATACAAATGTGAGCTTTCTGCTAAAATTTACGTGCTGATTGCCTGGAAAAGAAAATTAATAAGAAGTATGTCATTAAAAAGGGATTTCTCTGGGGGAAAAGTGACATCATATATGAAACAAAATGGGAAATTTCCAATATGATTTAAAGGGAGTGTGAATCAATTCCGTACATTAATAATACAATGATCAGTAAGTATAGAAAGTAGACGAGTTTCACGCCATATTTAAAATGAAAAATTTTAAATATTTTTTTTTTATCTATACTGATTATTAAGCGTGAGTATCTTTTATATACAGATGAGAGTTTTCTGCTAAAAATCACATCACAGTTTTAAGAAAAGGAAAATGAACACGAATCTATTATATTAAAATTTGACCATGTGTTTGTATTTCACAACTACTCCTAGACTATCGAACGCAATGCGATTTAATTAACATCGGTAATCATTGATCCGAGGATGTCACAAAAACTGTCAGAATTGAACAGGTAGAATTGAATTAAAAGAAAAAGCATGTGCTATTTCCAATTAATTATTTTTTAAGGTTAGCTGTTAAAACGTTTCACAATGGCGTTAAAAGTAAAATTGTTTATCAGGTAAAATTGACATTTGTTTTTACCCAATTTTTCTATTTTCACGATTTTATTTGGCCCTCCTTTTGCATTGGTTGCAATTTCATTTTCGTGATTATTTGGCACAAAATTTCACTTTTTTAAGACTGAGTTATGTCAAAATCCTATAACAAAAATACCATAATTTCTCCTATGAAATGTGATAAAGAGTTAGTTAATTATTTACGTTTTTAACTGTCGGGAGTGAAATATTTTGCTTAATTAATGTATTTATTCTTCTTTTTATGTTGCGTGAACGAAGTCACGGGTAACAGCTAGTATTATATAATTCTTATTTAATGTGTAAATTTTGAAAAAAAAAATGATTTTGAAATGTTTAATTCTAAATATTAACTTTATATTGTACTTTTTAATTATTTAAACAGTTTCAAAATGGAAAATAAACAATTATTTGAAAGCATAGTAAAAAAAAAAACACATAAGGAAAACTAACATTTGTTTTAGACAAAAAAAAATCTGTAAGTCTTGGTTGTTTTGCAGATGCAGTAACAGATTGCACTCGCACAGATCCAGTTTAGTGAAAATACTTCTCTCAAATGACCTCTCATACTAAAAAATGCTTAGATTTGCCACAAACACCAAAAGGGAAGGGCGATGAATACTTTTGTAGGACATAAAGAATAACATAGAGAATAACTCAACTTTGTAAGATAAATCAGGAATCAGTGAAGGAAAATTTATTCCATCTGGTTTTCGAAGGTTTTTCTGAACAAATAAAGAAAAATTTCTGAAAAATTTCGTTATGTCGAAATAGTTATTTCGCTATACGGAGATTACTTTTAATGTAAACATGGGAAAAAGTGACTATATATAGAGAAATTCATTATATGGAAGTTCATTATAGAGAGACTCGACTGTACATTGTCAGTACAATTAAAAATTACTAAATGTTAAAAAAATTCATCTTTAATTTCCACTAATTTAAAATTGTTTCAGATAAGTAATATATTCTTCAAAGGTGAAGTCTTATTGTTGAAACCTGAAACTAAATATGCAAAGTATTGAACGTGATATAATTGATATAAATGATTTTGAACCAATTTTTTGCTATAAAGCAAGGAGGGTGAAGAGGAAATATTTTTACATTTTTCAGTTCTACACTGTAGTGATAATATATTTGAAAATGATTTTTTTAAATGTATATTTTCAGAAGTTTTTTAAATACTTCTTTATTATGCCCCCCCTCCCCCCCAAAAAAACATTTTATCACGATTATTTTTGCAATAAATAATATATTGATTATTCAAGCTATGTTTCCTTCTTTTTTAAAAGTATATTTTCCCCCTGAATATTAAATTAAAAATCTTAGCAACTAAAAAAGCAAGAGTTTTCAAAAGTTTCCATAGGAACAGTCTATAAAAAACAACTAAAGATTTTGCTATAGAATCTAAATTTTTCCCCATTTGAACAGTATTTCAAGACAGACATAACATTGAGCTCCTGTCTTAAACATAGCAAAAAATAATAACTAAATACTAAAAATACAATGTTATTTAAGAATAGAGATTTTTTAAAATGTATGCATTATAAGCATCATATGACAAAGACTTATTAAAATACACAAATTGAAGATAATAAGCAGTTGAAGATTTTCTTATTTCATTATAAGAGAAAGTTAAGACCAACCTATGAATAAAGCTATGCGATTCTAAGTAGGACATTGCTGAAGCAATCTGTGTAGCCATATACATTAAGACAACAGCATTGATTTCCTCTCGATTAGCATTTCTGAGATAGTCTAGAAGGTTCCCGCATGGCATAAATTCTGTTATTATGTAAAAAGGAGGCTCTCGAGTGCAAACACCTAAAATAAAAAGTTAGTACTTAAAAATTTTAATTTATCAAGAATGAAATTAAAACAAATTAATTTTTAGAAATATAGTTAACAGAATATTTTCAAATGCATTCAGCCACAGATATTTTACATAATATCATCATAATTATACTACATGCATTGTTTTTAAGAATTAGGATTGTATTTTTTTGTCAAATGTATGACATTTAAAATTGTGATCATTAACTTTTAATATGGGATGACTAAAATGTCTGGTTTAGTACCCATCGAGGAGTTGCTAAAATTATTAATTTATATCTTTACTAGCAAGCAACTTGGTAACAAAAATAAGAATATTAATTCATAAAAAAAAAAAAAAAAAAAAGCTGAAACATTTATTTGTTTGTTACCTAAGTAGGACATTGCCTATATGGTATAAATTATATAATGACTATATTTAATCTTAAGAAGTTATATAACAAGCTTGATGGGTCCAGTCCTTTCTGTTTCTTGATGTATTAAACTTATCATATCTGGCTTTTAAATTTTACTGGTGTCTTTATTTCACGTCTGGATACTGGTCAAGTGCGTCGGGAAAGGGCATAGGGACGTTGGATGGTCATGTGGCGGCTGCTTCACGAATTCGGCGCCTAGAAATTCTATACATCATTTCTAGGTTACACATCCCTACCAAAAACTCCCTCCTCCCTAACCTATTGAGATCATTTAACAGGCAGGGCTTGCAAGTAAAATATATTGATATTCAGTAGTAAAAAGGCTGTGTTTTCTTCTCACTTTTTTCTCCAATGTTTTGTCATTTAATATTAACCTTCTCACCACCACAAACTGATATATCCATCCCCTATGCTGCAGGTTTCACTGCAATAATAGCATTATTTAAAATAATATAATTCTACAAATATAATGTAGCTTTAAAACATTAAGTAATGATTAGTTGTCTCAAGGGCTATATTCATATATGTAATTAAGTTTTTTTTATACTATTTGAAATATGTTTTTTTAGTATTTTAAAAAAATTAAGGAGAAAACAACATTACAATTTTGCCATTTTGCTCGGCGGTCAGAGGGTTAAAAACAAAATAGTTTTTATCATCTGAACTATTTGAAATTTTCATGAGTCATAAGTATAATGTTTTGGAAACCTGTGTATAATTTTCACACAAAAAGATGGATATTTAGTAGTAAAATTATGAGCAAAAGCCACTTGTGTATTCATGTTCTGAGAGAAAATTTTGAAGATTTAATTTAAAGAAAAACAATACTTCTAATTGTCCTAATGTTTTGAGATTTTTATGCATGACATAAATCGAGTGTATAAAGAACGTGTAAAAAGATTTTGCTAAAATACCAACATTTGGTTATTTTTAGCATAGAAGAAAAGAGTGTCTCCAGGAGGCACAAAGTGACTTCCAGTTGCAAATTTTTCGAAATTGTTAATATTCGTATTTATAAAAACAAATGCACCATCGTAGAGGAAAAAGTTTGTGGATTAAGTGGATATTTTTCATTTTTTTTTTATATCTCTAAAATTGAACCTAATTCAAGTTTTCAAAGAAAGAAAATGAAAGGAAAGGAAAGGAAAAAAAACAAAAAAACAACATGAAATTGAGCTTTTCTGGGGTTTGCAGCGTTCAAAATTGAATAATATGTTTTTAGTTTAACTGCATTTCGAATGGTTTGGCCGATGTGCCTTTAGAAAAATGGGGGTTGGAGGGGGAAGGTGCTTTTGCACTTTCAGATTCTCCTGAACGGCGTTCCAGCTGCTGCGCTGGGAGTTTTCGTGCCATTTTGTGATTTTTTTATTGTTTTTAATTACTATCTTGGTTAATTAACAAAAAATGAAAAATCTGAACCTCAGGTGCATTAGGACCTGCCTTTGACTATTCTTCATCCAAATTTTCAGACCACTACATTTACATTATGTGTTGTAGATTTTCCTAACCATCGTAGACAGACAGACACACAAACATCTTTCTTTTATTAGTATAGATATACCAGTGATCAATCATACCAAAAAAATGTATCTGATTTGCAGTTTTTGTTTCTCAATCACAGTACATTTGAAGATAAAATAACAAGATATTCAGAAATTTGTATTATAATCAGGAGTGCAGAAAAAACTGTAAAAATCAGGAGACATGGCAAATTGTAGCTTTACTTATAGCATAGAAAGCAAGTTGTCATGCATCTTAGTAATGCTTATCAATTTCATTATGTTTGAAGAAGTGTAATATCATTAAAATGCACTGCAAATAATTTTCTCCCATAGACTGTAATATAAATAATACTTTTGGGTGTCATTGTAAAAGAACTATAAATGCTACATATTCCATTTTCAATAGGAAGCATTCTATAGTAAACCTTAAAATTTACACCAATGGTGGTGTAATCGAAAAATATTTATGACAGAGTGCAGACAGACAGACGCAGGTCCCAACTAATCCTACATTGTGCCATTATAACATGGTTTTAGCCACAATTTATATGCATTTTAAGGGACCCCCCCCCCTCCCCGCCTGATTTTTGACTTTGGAAGCCCCTTTTAGAGTTGGGGGTCCTGGGCAACTGCCCTGCTTGTCCTTGATAGATAATCCGGATCTGGATAGATGGTCAGACAAACTGAAATCTTAAACAATTTTCAACTTTGTTGGAAAGTGTTAATAAAATGAAGTTGCTTGCTGTTTTTCTCAATTTTGGCATTTATACTTTATCATATAAACAAAATATTCAGTGAGTCTAGGCGTAAAAATACTTTTCACTATATCAGTTTATTACCAAAAAATATTCAGTGGTTTAAAAAAAAAAAAAAAAAAAAAAAAAAAAAAAATAACCTGAGGAGATACAACATAGTCTGAGTACATTTTTCATCTATAAATACACAGAGCATTTACATACAGGAAAAATACATAATACTCTACTTAGTAAAAGCAAACAAATTGTAAATCTATGTGGTGCAAAATGAGTACAGGTAAGTATTTGTTGCAAATTAAAATTTATAATTTACCTAGGAGTTGAACTAAATTAGGATGTTTCATTTCTTTCATTATAGCAGCTTCTTCTAGAAAATCTTTTAAAGCCATGGTATCTTCCTATTTAAAAATAATAAGACAAACATCATTTTAAAGATAATTGAAATATTGCATTAGACAAAAGACAGGTTACAGTTTCATAGGAAATTATTTTGTTAAAATCTTTTGAAATCATTTTGAAGGTTTGAAATAAAAAATTCAAATTTAACTTTAAAAATTATCAAAAATACTCTAATGATCTCTTAATGGAATTAAGTCATTATTCCACTAAAGACAGTAATTTTTTTATGAACACATTGCTTTAAACAGATTTTTCTGATCAATCGGAAGAAAACCTATTTGCTAATAGAACTCTCAGCTGCCTTGCATTTAACATAAAAATCAATGGTTTTGGAAATATGACTTTCAGCTTCCAAAAAAGTATGTAACAGTTTACTAATTAGCCAATGACAGTCTTTGCTCCGAGAACAAATCAAGTCGCAGGGATTGAAAAATTTTCTTCTGAACCAGTTCTGAAAACCAGATGTCACAACATAAAGGTATAATTATAGTTACAGTTATTAGTATTAAAAAGTACAAAATTACCCTAGTGTAGAGAGGGTCTCTCAGTGATTAAATAAATTGAAGGAAATAAACAAGAAGTTAATAGAAGGCTATAAATTTTATAAAATAGCAGTGTGTGTTTTATATCCATGCACATGTTTTATAGTTTGAGCACTGGAATAGCAACAGTCCACTGGTTTGGATGGATGAAGATACTCTTATTATGGCCCATTCCTATTAATAAACATTAAATTATTAAGTTAAGACTGTTCAACCCCACTGATGACATAAAACAGTTCTTGATTAGGTCCATTAAATTAAACTTTCTCACACAAGAAGTGCTTAACATGAGTAATGCATGCTGACATAATGGAAAGCTACTTGGCTAAAATTAGAAATCTGCCATTATATTGGCTGCTTTTGTAATTCGGCAATTGATGTATGTAAACCAACAGCATTCATAGTTCAACTAATTTAAATATTATTTTGAGGTAAATTTGATCAAACTGAACTTTATAAAAATTTTATTTATTTATTTTTAATCCATAAAATCAGTACTACTGGCAAGTAAAAATTGGGAAAATTAAAGTAAAATAAAGCTAAGCACCAAATCTAAATTTCCAAATGCTATGGTGACCTGGGAGTTTTTGAGCCCTGAACATGAGTATCAGTGTGCATGACTCATAATTAAAAAAAAGAAAGAAAGGAAAAAGAAACAATTATCTAATTTCTTTCTCAGCTTCATTTTTTAAAGGATAATCAGGATTGGATAAAAATATGAAGCAACTCTAACTAATCTTTCTGAACATTTTATAGAATATTGTTGACTCAGATAAATTTCTGACACATTGGAATCAGCTAGATTCGAACATTGGACCTCCCATTTTGAAACTGGTGATGTTACTTCTGAGCAAATAATGCTTGATCCCTAAACAGATCCCTGTAAAGGTAATGCAATATACATTACAATATGCATAGAATTAGATTGTACCTTTAATGTTTTGACAGCCACCGTCACATTGTACCTCTTCCAGATAGCTTCATACACATCACCATATTGTCCACCACCTAATTTATGTTTCATAACAATATCAGTTCGGTCAATTTCCCACTCGTCTGGCTCTGGACTTAAAGCAAAAACTGTTGGCTTGTTTCTTTTAGGTGCAGGATACAACAATAAAGTTATGAGCCCATCAGCATGCATGGAATGATGGTGTACTAATTCAGCTAGAGTGTTAAAACGGCATTCTGATGTCACAAAAACCTTTATAAAATAAAAAAGTGAAAAATTATTAAGTTTTGCAAGAAATTTTATTTTCACAAAAATAAAATATAATACAAAACAATATCAGCAAACTAAGAACCATAAACATTCTAATAAACTATAAATACTTGAAGGGAAATTTAGACATTACACATATCAGTAACAAATTTTGTATTAATTTAGTGAATATAAGTATCTTAACCCTCTCACTGGCACGGCCGTGTTAATATGTTCATTAAGCTCCAGGTTTCACTCCAATACGAGCACTATTTAAATTAATGTAATTTTATGGATATAATGTAGTTTTAATACATTGAGTGATGATTAAGGCTCTTAAGGATTACATTCATATATATAATTAAGTTATATAATGTTAGAATAATCATTTTTCTTTAGCATTTAAAATAAAATACATAGAAAACAACATGACAATTTTGCTGGACAGTAAGAGGGTTAAAATTTAAAAGCATAATGCTTTCATGATAATTTAAACATGACTGTCTTGTTAATAAATACTAAAGGATATTATATTTATGTATCTAAATATATGTATATATCGAAATAAGATGGCTGCAAAAACTATTTATTCTACAGCAGTAATACTGCATTTATGCTTTCCCTCCCCCCCTCTTTTTTAAAAACCTTTAACCTAAATGAGCTTATTTTTTTCAAATTATTAGCTGCATTAAGAAATTTTCAGGAAATATATTCTTCAAAATTCATGAGGAAATATTACACACATAAAGATTGAATTTCTATTGGGTTGACTGCACAGCCCTTTTAATTTGTGGAAAAAATAATATTTGTTAGGAGGAGATAACCCATGCAACAGCAAAAAGGTCTATTGCACATGTTTCAATTCTGCTGAACTCTGCTAAAACTAGGTTTGGCGACAGCCACTGGATCAGTCATTTTCTGATTTTTCATTTTAAATTTATTAATTAATAGATGTTTTTATGAAATGAAAGAGCTAAAAAATGGGATACAGCTACAGCTTATAATGAAAGAAAATTGCCCTTTTCCAAAGAATGACCCTTAATAGAAATCAAATAGTTTATTAATTGTTTTATTTGTTGTAATTTTCATAGAATCATGCAAGAAAATACAAAGTCTTGATTTTTATTATTATTATTTTTTTTTTAGGCTAGCACTGTATCACTAAAAACGAATAGAAACAGGTGATACCTTACTATCTGTATCTTCACTTATCCTATAATGATAAACTCTGCCTTCATATCTCAAGGAAATTGATCTCTGACCAGGGCTACTCTCACTCTCTCGAACAAGGAAGCTGCCATTTATACCACTGCTCAGCAGGTATTCAGCTGCATTACGGGAGATGGGGCCATGATACCAGGAATGCTTTTCTAGACTGTTCACAGGTGTTATGTAATTACTTGGAACCCAGCCAACCTGGCCATTTCGAGATTGTGCTTCACACCATTCTCCTGTCCGATTATAGGAAAGGACACGCACTTGCTCACCTAGAGGGGGAAAAAAAAACAGTTGAAAAGTAATATCACTATAATACAAACAGTAGTACAAATTACATCTTATGACAATACACCTGAAAAAGCATTCTGTTTTTAGATAAGTTTCGTCGTAGTAGCAGTGTTGCCAGATTGGGGATTTTGTCTCCATTTTGGGGGATTTTGAACCTTCAGGGGAATTTTTTGGGGACAAGTAATTCGTGGGAAAAATTTTGGAGAAAAACTTCGGGAATTTTTTTTTATCATTTCACGTAAAGTTTAATTTTAGTCATTTGGCAAAACTGGATCTGTCTTGAACTCAATTTTGATTCGGAAAATGAAAATCATGAAGGTAGGGTATCTACTTTCTATCCTCACGATGAAAATAAAACTTGGAAATCAGAAATATTAATCATTATTCTTGTGGTCATACTCGTCGTTTTTAACATTATAGTTTACACGTTTCTTTGCATCATTTTGAACCATTTGTGTACATCTTTAATGTTGTGATAATGAAAGTTCTATTATTATTTTTTATCTCGATTTTCTTTTTTTTTTAAGTTTAAATTTTTCTTAACTTTTGAATGCCCCAATAAACAAATATAGTAAGCGAAATTCTGAATAATTAATATCACAAAGCATTGTTTCCTTTTTTCCTAAACTAAATGTCATTTATAATATTTTTTCTTGTATTTTCATCAAAACAAATTGTAATGGAAGTAGATAAGAATTTTGATATTTGGTAAACATAAATAAACATTTAATGACTGGATGACTTTCTGCTTTCTGTTTTCAATCATGAATTGTTAAAAATTAAGAACATATAATTAGATTTTATTATAATCAATTAAATATAATTTTAAATGTTTATTTTTTGTACACAGGGAATTCTTTCAAAAAAAAAAAAAAAAAAAAAAAAAAAAGGCTTGATTTGGGAGAAAAATTTTTAAGCTTAAATTAGTTAAATATTTTTTATAGTGATAAATTGAAAATTTACATTTTTGAGTAAAAACTCTGTTAGGGACTTTTTGGGAAAAAAATCACTGATTTGGGGAAATTTTCAGAAATTTTGAGGAAATTCCTTTTCAACTATCTGTATCTGTCAACACTGCTTAGCAGGTATACAGTAGAATCCCGCTATTCCGAAAATCCGTTTATTCTGAACAGAGTTCAGAAAAAAATACAGATTTTTTAACTTAAAAACAGGAAAAATTAAAAAGACATTCGTGAAAAAACATACATTTATTGTTATACAAAGAAGTTAAATAGAGACATACATAGAGCCTAAGCTTGATGAAAACACTTGAAACCAAATTGGAATGAAAGCTGGTTACTTACAGTACACGTCGGCTCCAATCCTGTAGAATAATTTTTAATCACTAATAAACACAAAAAATAATTAATTTACTCACACTTAAGAAGTAAAGTCAGTGATTTTTTTCTGACGAAGAGCACTGAATCGACTTGAGAATGGAATGTTCCGCCATTGCCGCATGAATATAACTTCATTTGGTGTTGATGAAGCGTGTTGTTCGACGTAGCGTAAGGCGAAGTCAAGAGCATTTGCCGCGTCTGTGTGTGATATGAGTTCAGTTTGAGCGTTCACCTCCTCCTCATTTTCCTCCGAGTGGATCTCAGGTGATGAGTCCTGCACCATTGCTACGACGTCTTCGTCTCCATACTCTTGGTGGCCACTGTCGTCAACAGCAATTCACTCCTCAATACAGCTTTCTTCTGAGTCTTCACAGCCAGGGATTTTCTTGACTAGTGGAAAAAGGTGACAGTCTCAAATTCCAATGTAGGCCAGAGATTTTTCCATCATTTTTGTATTGCGCCTTGAGTGGTGTTATCCCATGCTTCAGCCACCCAGTAAATCACATCTTTTATTGTAATTTTCTTAAGTTTTTGCAGGATTGTGAGCTCATTTTCATCCTCTTCAAGTTAAATGCGAAGCAGCAATTTTCTGTATTTTTGTTTAATGGCCTACAACACACCCTGGTCCATAGGCTGAAGAATTGGATTAACATTCGGTGGTAGAAAAATTGGTTTGATGTCTCCACAAAAAAGTTCCATTTCTTTTGGGTGGGATCGAGCATTGTCTATAATGAGCAGAGCACGATTATGCAATCCATTTTCTCTATTGAACACAGTCACTTTAGGGACAAATTGGTGCTCGAACTATCCCTTCAATAAGTTGTGTTCCATCCGAGCTTTTTTTAATTCTTATAATACACAGGGAGCGAGTTGATGTTAATGTTTTTGAAAGTTCGTGGTTTCGCCGATTTGCCTATTACCATTAGCGGAAGTTTGTTTGTTGCCGAGGTGTTGCTGCAAGCTTAGACAGTTAGACATTGTTTGTCCATTTTAAACCCTAGGGCAGGATTCTCTTCTTGTGCAGCAAGACTTTTGGTAGACAAAGCCTTAAAATTCAGTCCAGTTTCATCCACATTGTAAACTTGCTGCGGTAAGTAGCTTTGGGAATAAACAAGGTCTTTAAATTATTTTATGTAATTTGGAGCTGCTCCGTTGTCAGCTGACAGCTTCTACCCAGCAATCGTGAGCTATCTAATTCCGCGTCTTTTCTTCCAACAATCCAAAAAACCACAGCTACCTGAAAATGATGGGTCACCATCCATAAGCTTGTTCAGTTGAAGCACCTTTTCTTTTACCAAAGGAGCAGAAATGGGATTCCTTTCTGTCTTTCTTGAGTGAACCACAAGAATAAGGCCTGGTCAAGTTTTTCATGTGAAGACACAGTCGTTTTTTGCCGTTTTTTTCAGTTGAAGCAGAGCAAAACTGCTCAATTTTAAGGTGATTTTTTTTCCAGTCACTAATCATTGCTTTTCCGACACCATATTCGAGTGATAATTTAGTAGATTCTTTCTCCTTTGTCCAGTCTTTTTAACACTTCAAGTTTTTCTTTTAAAGTACATGAAGAACGACTTCGTTTACTTACCATGTTTAATGTTCAACAGTTGACGTCAAGGACTACGAACATAAATAAAAAAGGCACTGTGACTCGATAAGGTAATAACTCAATACTCACGGAACCACAATTTTTCACAATAAATTTGCAATAAGCTCACACAGTTCATCAAACTTCGCTAGAATAAACACTGACTGGGAGGCGAGTTTCAAAATCATTTGTCAATGTTGACGAAAACACAGAATCTATACGCCAATACTCTGTGGCAGCAGAAATGCAGTAACCCTGTAAATAATTCTTGGAACGCAGGAGGGAGAAGGATAGGTAGGGTGTGGTGATGAGTCGTCAAAGGCCCTTCCCTTCCCACTTTCACTGAACCTGTTCACCATGAGCCGATCAACGCTGTATAGAGCTGACACTAGCAGATGTACCCGCACTTAATTTATGCCTTAATAAGTCAATACGTTAATTATTAATGAAATTCGCCTATTCCGAATTCCCGCTAAACCGAATAGTGTTCTGTCTCAATTAGTTTGGAATAGCGAGACTCTACTATAATTGCATAGTATTTGGTATTTTTGCAAGGTTCAGGTATTTTTCCAATTTTTTTCATGGCTTTGGGATTTTTTTTCAGTTTTAGAAATGCTTCGAAGTTGACTTTTTTTTTCCCCTTTTGTAAGAGGATGTATAGGATGATTTAAAATAAATAAATAAATAAACATTAATCCTTTATTAATATATATGTGCATATATATATCAATTGTTTTGAAATTCGTAATTCTTTTAAAAACATTTTATGACTCAGTTGAAAGGAAATTATGAAAAGTAAAAATAATTATTATTCTAAAATTTTGTGTCCGTCTTTTACAAATAAAAATTGGATTTAAATAGTCAATTATTTACCTTTGTTCTATTAAATATTTCAAATATAATAGAATTCCTTTGAATATTTTGAATTATTGCCCTACACCTATTTTAATGTTAAATTATTCAGATATTTTCTTATTTGATTTTTTAGTTATATGTGATGGTAAGTACTGGAATTGTTCATATAAGTTGCTCTCATAATCACATTTACTTATTTTTAATTGTTATTTATAAATATTTTTGTCTGTTTAAAAGTATATACAAAGTACTCCAATTAAGTATAAATTGAGGCAAAATTACTTTGTTTATATACTTTTAGATTTTTTGTTTTTCATTAATGTTATAAGTTTTTTTTTTTTTTTTTTTTTTTTTTTTTTTAAGGTGAAAAACATCTCTAGATTTAAAGAATAATTTCAATTAGAATGATTTATTTACATCCTGTTTTTTAAATGCACGTAAAGAAACAAATATTTCAGATAGTCAGTTTTCAATAATCCATTAATAAACAATCTCTTATTATCCTTAATCATGTGTTTCTTGTCCTCTTGGGATAAAGGACAGGAAGAGAGCAGAAGTTTATGGAAGGAATTTATCTTATTTTGTGTAGCAGACAGATAATATAATTCACATCCTTCCACTTGAAAAGCCCCCCCCCCCCACTTTTCCTTAAATGAAAAAAAAATGACTATTGACTATAGAGTACGTTGACTAGAGATTAAATGAGGGTTGCCAAATTTTTATCTCTAAAAAAATGAACATTTTTGTTGATGCTAGTTAGTTTTGGTTTTATCATACTACCGATACATTCAACATCCCACTAAACTATATTAACAAAACATAAAATATCTTCTTTTGGAAAATTTTTATAAAATAGTTTATTAATAGCTATAATTATTATTTTCAAATAGTATTTGCATTACATTATTCTCTTTAACTAATTTTGCCATCATATTTCCCATTATGAGTCGAAAATTAACTGTGGCAATATAAAGAAATCAAAATTATAATGTAATGATGCTTTCAGCTTACAATATTGTCAATTTTAGATAACGGGACATTAAAATAAATATCAGTCTTACAAGGAAGGTTAAGGCTAGCAATTTTCTAAAAATATTGAGTATTTTAAGGAGACCTTCCTTGTTAGTTCCCGTCATTATATAAGTGAAATACTGTGACACTGTAGCACAAAGCGGTGTCTTCAAAATTGAGGTTATTTTAATCAAATGGCGAAACTTTTGAAGCAAATTGAAAATGTACAGTAAGAAAATGCTAAGTTAAGTTAGGTATGTTGGAGAAAAAAAAAAAGAAATCTTGATACGAAAACAAACTTACAATGTACAAAAAATTCTCAAAAGTGCACAACTTACGGGGAGAATTTACAGCTGGCAACCCTAGTTGACTACTTCCACCAGTAAAACTTTTTCACCTTTCTTTCAGACCCATTCACACGAATTGCCATTTTCTAATTTTCTAAACTTGTCAGTTCAGTTTCCTTGTTTCCTGGTCGTTTTTAACTTGAAAAATTACCAAACAAGAAGAACATTCATCCAATTTGTTTCCTTGTGTCGCACCATTTTACATAATTTGTTTCCTTGTGTCACACCATTTTACATAATTTGTTTCCTTGTGTCGCACCATTTTACATAATTTTTTTTCCAATGTTTTTCAACTAAATAATTTTTCAAGCTTTTATTTTGTATAGAAAATTAGGACCCATCAGTATTTCTGAAAACTCTATTCTACGTCCATGATATAAAATGAAAAAAAAAAAAAAAAAAAAAAAAAAAAACGTTTGATTTAAATAAATATGTTTATTATTAGTCAGATCAGTGCAATTTTAAATAAGTATTTTGAAAAAAACCTATTTGGGTTTTTTCAAGTGGGTTTCTTTGAAAAAACCCACCCGGGTTGGGCAAAATCAAGCCAACACTGGCTGCTGGTGACAATTGCACCTGGCTATGGAAAAAGTATACCAAATAATTGGCTAAAATTTATGCTGCTCTTATATAAAAATTAGATTGAAATCACTGAATATAATGACATAATGTTATACAAATTATTAACAAAAAAAAAATAATAACAACAATAAATAAATAAAATAAATAAATGAAATAAAATAAAATAAATAAAACAGTCAATCAGAATTGGAACAATTAAAATACTGGAACAGCTGTTAAAAATGCAAAATAATTTAGTAAATAAATAAAAGAATGCTCTTTATTTACAATTATGAATGTTACTGCATTAATAATTATTATACTGGAGATGATCCTCCCTCTTTCTCCTTCAGACTACAGTCCTGCATGGGTTGAGTTGTACCTGACCCGAGACAGACAAAAAAAAATTTTTGTCGACCCACAACCTGACCCAATCCCGAAATGAAAGGAAACTAGTTCCTGTTTTAATGCAATTTTGAAAAGTAATCTACAATTATATCTCTAATACCAATTTTATCTTTTATATAGAAAATAAACATATCTATATTCTTTATTGTTCAAATACAACCTCTGAATAGCAAACAACTCAGGATCACTGAATAGAGTCCTGCATTGGGTCAGGTTGTCCCTAATTTTCATTTTTCGGGTTGGGAGTGACTTATTTTCTTTCTGCGGGTCGAGTTCACTGTTGAATGTTTTTTGCAGGCCAGATTTAGGTTTTTGTAAGCAGGGTTGTTGGGATTTTCAGAAAGTGTTTAAGCAGAATTATGTTTTATATGAAAATAAATACATATTTGAATATTGAATTAGTATATATTCAATTTACTGCACCAGAATTAAAATATATATAAGAAATTTGATCATAGATTATTCTTCCTTTATGGTACCGTTAAGAACCCTTTTACTCTTCTCTCGGAACAGGAAAAATATTATCAACATTTCGTTTTTGATACACACAAAAACACATGCAGTTTTATAAAAATATTTTGGACATTCTTTTAAAATATCAGGTTAACTTGAACCCGACCCACAAGAGTCAAAACCCAACCCAAAAAGGACCCAATCCTGAAACAATGAAAGTCAACCCAACCTGCAGCAAAAAAATAAAAGTTAACCTGACCCCACATCGACTCACAATGAAAAAATATAGTACCGACCTGACCTGTGAGTCAGGTTCAGGTAAAAGTGGGTTAGCGCACCCAATGCAGTGCGTAACGCTGACGTCATTTTGCGAATGGCAACACTTGACGATGAAATTTCGGTTTTGCGATTTTTGCTATTGCCATTTTTTAATTTCTAAACATCTCATAATTTTAATTTTCACACCGTTATATAGGAAAAAAAAAACTACTTTTAAATGCAATTTGTTTGATAACTGTATTGCAATTTACGCATTTATTATAGCATTTAAATTAAATTTCAAGAAGGATTTATTTTTAAATCTGTCTCTATCGCTTGCAGATGATTACAAAATATTAATCCGTTTGTACTTTAAACAATATAAAAAGTTCATCATTTGTTTCCAGCTAATATTCAATAATGAAATTAAAACTTCATTAAGCAATAAATAAAATAGTATAAATGAAACACAAATTTAATAGACATGTAATTGAACTAAGCGCTTAAAACTGCTGAAATTATCAGAATAAAATTAAAACTGCTGCAGATAATGAAATTTTTAGAGATTTCTTTGGCTATTAACTTGTGGCACGAGGCCAATACAAAATTACCGCTTTTAATAAATTAAAAAATTTTATTTGAATATATAATTGACATATTTCATACAAAAATGCTCTTTGTGTTGTTAGGGGGGAATCTAAAAAAAAATGTTAAATTTAAAAAATCTATTAGAGTTTTCAATAAAAAAAATAAATGGTTTTCACATATTTTCTCTATCCTGGGAAGCCCAGGTTGGATTCCCTAGTGCCTATAAATCATCCAATGAAACAGTCATTGAGTCTAAAAATTATGACTTACGATAAATTTCATTTTACATTAATTAAGAGCAAAATTTAAACATAATTAAAACCTTTTTTCAGAGACAGTTGGTTTTCTCCTCCAGACTGGAAATCGTAGAGTGCTACAAACACCTGTGGATCAGCATCTTCTTGTAACAAAAGATTCTCCTTAGACATCCATCGTGATGCAGTCTCCACACCCAAGGGGAGTCCAGAAACTGAAGGATCATCCAGGAGACCAGGTATTTCAGGCAAAGGTCGGCTCTGGAGGAGAGCCTCTAAATTAGAAGAAGGATATATTCGTTAATAATCTTTAAGGAAATTACAACTCACTTTTTAAAATAAAAGAAGACAGTTTGAATAATGTGTGATGTACCTATAGAGCTCAGATAATCATGAGTTCATAATAATATTACAGTGTAATAAGTTGTACAATGAAATAAAGGTTTTAAATGCTATAAGCAATTTAGGATATAAACATACTGCTCTGCTCTGGAAAGAGGATCCAGAAAATCGGTTGAGTGACCGGGGTGTCAAACATTCTAATCATGAAAAATGGGGAGGAAAGCACATGAGATAAACGAAATGCACATTGATTTCTTCCTGACAAGTATGAATCAGGTTTAAAGAGGCTACTTCACTCATGTGAGAACACACGCTCGCTAATGTTAATCCTATGGGGATAATATTTTAAGATATCTCGTTCGCATTTTGATTACAAGTTTTTTTTTAATTAAGATACTTTCACTTTTGGAACCAGTTTTGAAAGTGAAAGTATCCTCAATAAAATAAAAACTGCAACCAAAATCAAAAAAGTATATAAGGGCCTGCATAGAAATCAACCTCAACTATCCAATGCAAAAAAAAAAAAAAAAAAAAAAAAAAATCTTTTAAAAATATTGAAATGCGAATGAGATATCTTAAAATATTTCCCCTAGCGAGCGGGTGTTTTCTGCGCGAGTGAAGTATCTTCTTAAGGGCTCTTCACTCACGCGCAGATGCCTGCTAGCTAATGTTAAACCTATGGGCAGATTCTTTTTGAATTTCTCGTTTGAATTAGAATATTTTTAAATGATTTTTTTTGCATAGGATAGCCGAGTTCTATCTCTAATATGAATATTAGAGATAGAACTCTAATGCACTTGAGATTTTTTTTTAAATAAAAGGTACTTTCACTTTTGAAACCGGTTCCGAAAGTGGAAGTACTTTTATTAAAAAAATTTGCAACCAAAATCGAAAAAGTAAAAAGTAGCCATATTAGAAATAGACCCCAGCCATCCCATGCAAAAAAATAATCATCTAAAAATATTCAAATTCAAACAAGAAATTCGAAAAGAACCTGCCCATAGGTTTAACATTAGCGAGTGTGCATCTTCGTGTGAGTGAAGAGTCCTTAACAGGTTACTTCAGTCACACGAAAACCCCTGCTCAACAATGTTAATCCCATGGGACAGTTCTTTTAAAATATCTCGTTTACATTGATTATTTTTTTTTTTTTTTTTTTTTTTTTTTTTTTTGCATTGGGTAGCTGAGGTAGATTTCTATGAACCCCACCTTTTAATTTTTCAATCTTGTTTGCAGTTTGTTTGTTTTTTTGGTCAAAAGGTGAGGACTTTTACTTTCGAAACCAGTTTCAAAAGTGAAAGCATCTCCATAAGAAAAACCTGCCAATAAAATCGAGAAATTAAAAAGCAGTGACTGTAGAGATTGACCTTAGCTGTACAATGCAAAAAATCATTTTGAAATATCAAAATGCAAACAAGATATTTTAAAAAAATTGTTCTATAGGATTAATATGAGCAAGCAGGGGTTTTCGTGTGCAGTAGCCTCTTAACCTACTATTACAATGTCCAACGCATTTGATCAATGTTACAAACAATGATCATCTTTCGAGGAGTACAAGTAAATCACATTACTAACTTATCATGCGTCAAGCATAGCTTATGTAACACTTTCCAACACTTCCAAAATACTTTTACCAATCTTTATCGTTTAATAAGGTGAAGAATGATGTCTAAGTAAATAATTTGAGAAATGCATAACACACTTAAAATCCCAATTTCAGGAATTAACAACAATATTTGGAAAAATATCTGAATTCTTTTATGCAGCCCTGTATATGTTCTATAGATTTGTATATAGACTACTACATAGAATGTTAAATTTTAGTTCATTTAGGAAATCCATACCACAGTTTAGAATTTTCCTTCTGGAATTTCCATCAATAAATGGAAATGCACTCGAGATCTTTTCTGCTACTCTGTATATGATCTATAGAATTTTACACATTAAGTAATAGGCAAAAAATTAGTTAAATTTAAAAATGCATTCCGCAACTGAAAATGCACTTCCAGCAATTATTGTTTACAGACAGTGCCTTAACCGATTACTTTTGAGTGTCCCTGTAAATGAACGATGAATGCTATACACACAATATTCTATAGTAAGCCTCTTTTAATGCACCTCAGTGATATATATCAATTTCAATCTGTTTGAGCGATATACATCAATTTCAATCTGTTTGTAAAAGCGAAACATCATTAAAATAAACTGCAAATGATTTTTCCCAATAGACCGTCATGTAACAGAATTCTTTTGAGTGTCCTTGTAAATGAACTATGAGTGATATGTACACCTTATTCTAGTAATCATCTTGTAGTGCTCCTCAGTGATATATATCAATTTCAATATGTATGAAATAGCGAAACATCATGAAAAAAAAACCAAAAATGATCTTTTCCATAGACCGTAATGTAACAGAATTCTTTTCAGAGTCCCTGGGAAGGAACTATAAGCAGTACACATTTTGTTTTCAATACCAAACATGCCATAATAAACCTCATTAACATATATCATTTGCATGACAATCCGAGTATATATACGCAAGTTAGAGCATAGACAGACAGATGCCAGACACAGACAGACAAACCAAATTCATAAACACTTTTGAACTATGTTGGGAAGTGTTAAAAAAAAAAAAAAAAAAAAAAAAAAAAAAAAAAAAAAGAAAAGAAAAGAAAAGAAAAATTCCAATTTAATTTACAAATGTCAATAAAATCATCTTTGTAAACATCTTTTCTTGGAAATCACAACAGAAAACTTATCTACTTAAAGATATTTGATAAAACTATAATAATAATAATAATTCACAACTGAGTTAAGAATTGTATTTGTATAATGTTAAGCTGTAATTCTCTCTCTCTCTCTCTCTCTCTCTCTCTCTCTCTCTCTCTCTCTCACACACACACACACACACACAGTATTTTAATCATTTTTAACACAGACAGTAATAATTATTAAGACAAAAATTTAAACTACAATAAATAGGTAGTTATTAAAGATAAAAAGAACTGGTTAGATAAAATGGAATTTTTACAAAACAGGATTTTTACATTCAAGCTTTATTTACTTTATTTCATACAGTTTTGGCATACAGTTCAGTTACACCACAGTTTTGGCCAAACGTCATTAACATTCATATTTTTTCTTTTATTCCTTTTTAGAGCAATTCGATATAAACGAAATTCAGAAATTCCACTGTATTTTTCTTATAAAAGGTAATAACATAGTGTGAAAAGATACAAAAATGAACTTTTAATAAGTTTATTACAGGAAATTTCACCAGATTAATGTAGATCTGCATATGTCACATATGCAAATAGGTACATTATTACTTTTTTCTATTTTAAAAAAAAGAAAGTATTGGATTCATGAACATTTTTTACTCCCAGTTTTCAACGGATTTATACGTTTTAGAAGGTCCTGAACACGATTTGACTGTTTTTAGAAAATGTCTGTCTGTCTGTCTGTATGTGACGAAAATTTTGTAAACGCTCTATCTCAAGAACTAAAGCACAGAATCTAATAAAACTTTATATTCAGTTAGTCCCTGATATAAATTGGTGCTGATTAGTTTTTGTTGTAAATCGCCCAGCAGGTGGCGCTGCTGTGCTGCATTTTTCAAGATTTTCATGATCGCTATATCTCAAGAATGAATGCACATAATTTCATCAAACTGCAGATTCTGTTAGACCTTGACATAAACAGACGATGATTACGTTTTGGTGTAAACAGTCCAACAGATGGCGCTGCTATACTACTTTTTTCATGATTTTCACGAGAGCTATATCTCAAGAACTAATGCATAGGATTTCATCTAAATTGGTGCTGATTCGTTTTTGATGTATGTGAAACTTGTATGAGATGAGATAGAAGAAAGATTTGGGATTGGCACATACAACTAGTTATATGCCATAGTCCCTTACAAAAATTTCTTACAGAATTCTATAAAAAATATTTATAGAAAATGCATTATAGAATCCTATAGAATTATGGCCTGTTTTTCTATAAGCTTGTTTAATATAAAGCTATAGAAATAACTGTAGAAGTTTAATAGAAATGTCTGTAGAAGTTCAATATAAATGTCTATAGAGATTCTATAAAAATATCTATAGAAACAAATATAGAGCTTCTATAAAAATATATATAGAATCCAGGTGGTCACCCTCCCAAATAGTAACCCCACTTATAGTATATAGTACTTATACTATATAGTAAGTATTATATTACTATATAGTAAGTAACTTATAGTAATAGTAACCCCAGCTGCTTGACTTCAGTGATCGGACGAAGAACCAATACTTTCAGTATGATGCAACCACTGCCAGTTCCAAAATTCTTATTACACTATTTAAATTTTATTTCTTTTGTGATTTGCATTCGCAATCATATGTAGTCTTTAAAAATATTTAACAGTCTAATAAATTATTTGTGAAAACTGAAACAATTGTTTAAATATTTATACTTCAGATTAAAATATTTTAATAAAAATTACAATACTATTAAAGTGAATAAAGTTTATTAAATTAGATGGATGGTTTTATAAATTTAACAAATTAATAAATTATTATAAAATTAACCAACAAAGTATGGAATTATAAAAAAATCGCTGACGGCTCGGCCTACGGGCACAGGTAGATTTCGAAGACGCAGATCGTGGGGCGCCTGTTTGTCGGGAATTGCGGAAGAAATAACCTTTTTGCGATGATGCTGCAGTTGGAACCGCCTACTTCGAAACCAAACTTGTTTGCAGGCGGAGCCAGCAAGGATTTTTTTTTTTTTTTTTTTTTTTTTTTGCTATAAGAGTTGGTCCTATAAAAAACATGTCACTATAAAAGTTTTAGATAATATTAAGAGGATTTATAATAAATTTAAGCAGATCTGAAATCTTGGGAATTGACGAAGTTCTGAATTTTTTTCTTCTAAAACCCCCCTCCCCCCCATTAAGGCAATTTTTAATTATATCGAAAATCTGTCATACATAAATTTTCGGCCCTTCTCCTAGAAGTAATAATAACTTCAAACGGATTCGATACGTATCATAATTAAGAAATTATGGGGGGTTTTCTGTTTTCACAAAAAGTCCCCCCCATCCCCTCCCCCTTGGTTCGATTTTGCCCATTAACGAACTTGACCGAGATTTTATGCCCCTTGATTTTATGTATCAGTTTCGAAAAGAAGCGGGAGTTGGAACCGCCTACTTCGAAAAATAACTTGTTTGCAGGCGGAGCCGGCAGGGTTTTTTTTGTTTTTAATTTTTTTTTTGCTATAACGGTTGGGCCTATAAAAAACTTGTCGATATAAAAGTTTTAGATAATATTAAGAGGATTTATAATAAATTTAAGCGGATTTGAAATCTTGGGAATTGACGAAGTTATGAATTTTTTTCTTCTAAAACCCCCTTTCCCTCCCCCCCTTAAGGCAATTTTTAATTATATCAAAAATCTGTCATACATAAGTTTTTGGCCCTGTTCCTAGAAGTAATAATAACTTTAAACGGATTCGATACGTATCATAATTAAGAAATTATGGGTTTTTTTTTTCTGTTTTCACAAAAAGCCCCCCCCCATCCCCCCTCCCTGGTTCGATTTTGCCCATTAACAAACTTGACCGAGAGTTTATGCCCCTTGATTTTATGTATCAGTATCGAAAAGATGCGGGAGTTGGAACCGCCTACTTGGAAAAATAACTTGTTTGCAGGCGGAGCCGGCAGGGATTTTTTTTGTTTTTAATTATTTTTTGCTATAACGGTTGATCCTATAAAAAACTTGTCAATATAAAAGTTTTAGACGAAGCTATGATTTTTTTTCTTCTAAACCCCCCCCCCCCCCCCCCTTTGGGCCATTTTTAATTATATCAAAAATGTGTCATACATAAATTTTCGGCCCTTTTCCTAGAAGTAATAATAACTTTAAACGGATTCGATACGTATAAAAATAAAGAAATTATGAGGGTTTTTCTGTTTTCCCAAAAAGTCCCCCCCCCCCCCCTTCGATTTTGCCCATTAACGAACTTGACCGAGATTTTATGACCCTTGATTTTATGTATCAGTTTGGAAGAAATTTATGCAGAATTTTTCCAGTTATCGTGGTCAGAAAAAAGTGACATAGATAGATAGATAGATAAAGTTTTGAACTGGGGGTGGTTTTGGGTTCTGGGAGTCATGATCGGCGTAGATCTGCAAAAAATTTTCAAAATTTCCAACTTAGGTGAGAATGTAATAGGTAGTATTTCTTACGAAATCTACCTAAAAAATTAATTAATCATGATTTAATTCAGTAATTCGACTGATATCTAAACTAATAAAAGAAAGTTTCGCTCTGTGTGTCTGTTGGCGATGGCTAGGAAAATCTGGCTCACCTAGAAGGCTGGAAATTTAGATTTAGGTAGTCCAAACCCTCTCCTGGTGCAACATTACTTCAGAATTTTAATATTTTAATTACTTTCTGAAATATTAATTAAAATGCACAAACTCTCCTTATTAAAAATACGCTTTTATTCTCTTGGGTTGGTTGGTTCACTAGTTGGTTGCATCGATTCTTCACAGAAGTATCTAAATAAACCAGAGTAGCGATGCACAAATAAGGATTTCTAACTAAATAGTGTCAACATGGATTGAAGTTATTAGCGTAGAGGAGCCATGCGAATGTCACGCCACCTGTACATGACAAATTACACATACGTCCCATTGATTGAAATATTTTGCAGGCATATTTTTCTTCATGACAATTAGTCGGGTTTAAGTTTTTTTTTACATGACATTTATTATTATGATGGAGATTGTTAATACAGAAAACTTTATTTAACAGATTTTTTTTTATATTTGCGGAAATTAAGAGGGACAAGGGTCTAATTATATTTAAGCTTCAAGGTGTATTTCTAGAAAGCAGTTACCAGAATTTCCGAATAGTAGTGTAAAAGTAGTAAGCCAAATTTCAAATTAAGTTCCTAGCTTAACCAAATGAATCAATCATTAAAGATGTATTGTGATCCTCCTAATTAGTTATTTGCTGAAGGCCACTTGAACACCACTTGCTCCGTTTCCATATCTCAGCAACTATCTTTCCTATTTCAACGCAAATGATTTCAAACTTTATAATTAATTTAATAGTCACCCTTTATAACATTAAACTAAATTCATGAGTAGCGGTTACCACTATTTACGAATAACAGTTTAAGCCAAATTAAATTATTTGTAATTAAATTCAAAACTTAAGGAAACGAACGAATTTTGAAAGATGCATAGTGGTCCTCCTAATTAGTTATTTGCTGAAGGCCACTTGAACAACACCCCCACCCCGTCCTTCAAGGTTTTTTCTCTAACTATGCTCCGTTTCCATATCTCAGCAACTATCTTTCCGATTTCAACACAAGTGATTCCAAACATTATAATTAACTTAATTGTCACTCTTTATAACATTAAACTAAAATTATGAGTAGCGGTTACCACTATTTACGAATAATAGTTTAAGCCAAATTTGCAATTAAGTTCAAAGCTTAAGCAAACGAACGATTTTTGAAAGATGCATAGTGGTCCTCTTAATTAGTCATTTGCTGAAGGACACTTGAACAACCCCTCCCCCCCGGCACTCCTTTCAAGGTTTTTTTCTCTAACTATGCTCCGTTTTCATATCTCAGCAACTATCTTTCCGATTTCAACACAAGTGATTCCAAACATTATAATTAACCAGGGGTCGATGCAGGTTTTTTTTCTTGGGGCCCATTTTGTGAAAAATAAAGGTTATTTTTGTGAAATTTATTATATTTTTGTGAAAAATAACATTTTGTAACGAAAGTTGAAATCCAGTTATACTCAAATTCGAACCAAGCATTTATAAACAAAAACTTTTTTAAACCCTTTTGCTGAAGTTTTCCTGTCTGGTGAACTTGTTTGTTTACAAATTACACTTTTCAAAACATCACAAAATAATAAATAAATAATAAATAGTAAGTTTTTATGGAATAGAATTTTGTGAAGCGGCCCATTTTATCAAATTGATTTTTGTGAAGGGTATCGCCTTTTATTAAATTGATTTTTGTGAAGGGCACCCATTTTGCCAAATTTATTTTTGTGAAGGGGCCCATTTTATTAAATAGATTTTTGTGAAGGGGCCCTAAATAGGCCCTATATTTTTCCTGGATCGACCCCTGTTAACTTGTCACTCTTTATAACATTAAACTAAATTTATGAGTAGCGGTTACCACTATTTACGAATAACAGTTTAAGCCAAATTTGTAATTAAATTCAAAGCTTAAGGAAACGAACGAATTTTGAAAGATGCATAGTGGTCCTCCTAATTAGTTATTTGCTGAAGGCCACTTGAACAACCCCCCCCCCCCCTCCCTCCCTCCCAGCCCGTCCTTCAAGGTTTTTTCTCTAACTATGCTCCGTTTCCATATCTCAGCAACTATTTTTCCAATTTCAACGCAAGTGGTTCCAAACATTATAATTAACTTAATAGTCACTCTTTATAACATTAAAGTAAATTTATGAGTAGCGGTTACCACTATTTCCGAATAATTGGGTAAACCAAATTTGTAATTAAGTTCCTAGCTTAAGCAAACGAACGAATTTCGAAAGATGCATAGTGCTCCTCTTAATTAGTCATTTGCTGAAGGGTTCTTGAACAACCCTCCCCCCCCCCGGCCCCTCATTCAAGGTTTTTCTCTAACTATGCCCCGTTTCTATATATCAGCAACTATCTTTCCGATTTCAATGCAAGTGATTCCAAACATTATATTTAACTTAATAGTCACCCTTTATAACATTAAATTAAATTTATGAGTAGCGGTTACCACTATTTACAAATAAGAGTTTAAGCCAACTTTGTAATTAAGTTCCTAGCTTAACAAAACGAACAAATATTTATACATGCATAGTGGGCCTCCTAATTAGTCATTTTCTGAAGGACACTCAAACATCTTCTCCCTTCGGCACCTCACTCAAGGTTATTTTCTCTAACTGTGCCTTATTGCAATAACTGGGCTAATAATGTTCCAATCTTCTCGAAACCGGCTCAATTTTGTAGTGCACCTACTATACAGTAACGTAGGCAGCGGGGACCTGTCTCAGAAGTTCGTTCGGAAAGAGGTTTGTTTAGAACAGAATGCTCACCTGGCGGTGGTAGGGGGAAATAAAAGATTTTCTAGAGCGTACGAGCATGCCTGGTATACGGTTCCGAAGCCATCGTAGACCGTGGCCAGAGTTCCGTTTTTTAAGAGATTTAAGTTTATTACAAGGGCTCGGGCAATGCCGGGCGGGTCAGCTAGTATTATTATATTGACAGTTGAATCACAATGTATTAGAATTGAATTAAATTATATCTATATAATCATATTAAATCTATGGAGTACTATTATATATTAAACTGATGTGTATTACAAATTTTTAATGTATTTTAATTTTAATGTATAGTTATAAATAAATTTATTTATTACATTAAAATAAAAAAAAATAATTTAAATTACTACACACAAATTTTAAAAGAAAAAAAAATCTATAGAATCATTAGTTTATAGTTTATAGAACTTAATTCTAGAAGGTTTATAGTACTCTATAGAAAACTCTTGTATAGAAAAAAAAATTCTACAGAACTAAGAATTCTATAGAAACACTTTCTATAGAAAAAGTATTCTATAGAACTCTTCAACACTCTATTGAAATAGTATTCTATAGAATGGCTATTCTATAGAACTTGTAAAGATTTTTATAGAGATCTATACAGTTCTATGAACAATTTTCATAAGGATCCTAAAATAAAATAACTACAAGCTGTAAATTAGATTTTCAAAATTTATCTTCCACATGTTAATATAATCAGAGGATCCAATCTGGGCTTCTCGTGTTACAAAACATACTGCCAAGCGTACAGAATATAAGTGAAAAAAATGAATATTTTTTAATAAAAATTTTAATTGATTTTTAACATTTTTTTTTTTTTTTTTTTTTTTTTTTTTTTTTTTAAATATTGCTCACAAACATCGCCGAAAAGCATTTTTATATGAAAAGTACTCGGTCAAATTCTGACTATGTACTCGGCCATTACAGAGTAGTTTTTAAAGCATTATTGAAGACAAAGGAATTTATAAGTAATCTGTAAAAGTTATTTGCATATAAATGTATAATATATGCAATAATTCATAAAAACTTTTTATTCAATCTGTAAAACTATGTCTACAAAATATAGGGGAAAAAAAAAAAAACCTAACGTAAAATAAGTCATTTTTAAAACTCAAAGAAAAGACCATGATTTTGGATAAAGAAATAGTTTGTAGAAACAGAAAATGCAATAAATGCTATTAAAAAATAGTTTAATTAAATTTGTTATATCGTAAATTATGGTACAAAAAACACAAATCGTTCTACATTTTCAAGGCAATTCTTTTATTATTGTAAATTTACCCTGCCTCGGAAAAAATGTGTTCGCTCTTTAAGGGCTGCTAAAATAACACCATTGTATGCTGCACACATGAAAAAATAAAAATAAACTGTAAAGCCAATACAATTTTTTTAATCAAAAGAAAATAAGGTGTAGTTAGAAAATCTGAAACATTTTGCATTATTCAATGAATTGTTAAAGCAAGCAACAACCATTTTTGATATTAAGATTTCAGGTATCAGAATGAGTTATGATAGGTTGAAGAATCAGTTTTAATTTCATATCGGTTAATTCTACTTTTTTATGTATCAATTCTTTATTTTTCATTATTTTTTAAAATAATGCTATTATTTGCTCAAGAAGCATGTAATATTATATATATTATACATACACACACAGTATTAACAGAGTTCAATTCTATCTCTAAAAGTTACATCAATTTGTATACTTTTTGAAGTAGGATTTTATTATTAGCAGTTTAAGAGATAATCATCCTAACCTCTATTTCGAATCAAAGGTTCTTTCTTACACACAACTACTCGGTACTCTGTCAAAGTACTACTTGGTACACCGCTAACGGAAACTTTTATCTTTATTATTATAGAAGACAGAAAATAGATCATAGACTAATCAAGGCTTTGGAATGTATACTGAAAGGGGCATATATATATATATATATATATATATATATATATATATATATATATATATAATAATAATAATAATTTTTCGCAAAAGTTACTAATGAATGAGCAATATTTTCTGAGCATTTTAAAAGAAACAACACACATTCGGAAAAATAAATTAATAAATAAATAAAACGAAATTCTATAATTATGCTTGTTATGACTAAAATTTGTCAGGTATTCTCAATTACAAAAAAAAAAAAAAAAAAAAAAAAAAAAAAAAATGTGCTTTTTAAAATTGCTTGCAAGATTTCTCTTGAACTACTTAATAATTTTTAAACGCAATTTTTACGGATTTATATCTTAATACTGAGCCCAAATTTGTTTATTATTCCAACCTCCCCCCCCCCCCCCCCCGAAAAAAAATCAATAAATAATCTCTGTAAAAAAGATGCAATACTTTCAACTTAATTTTAAAAATAGACATTTTGCTGAAATATACATAAATTAAGGTTGCCTTAAAATAGAGAAATAATCTATAAATCAGTTGAAGGTTGCATGTAAAAATATGATGTAATTCAAGAAAAATCTTGCGCGCAATTTAAAAAAAGCACGTTTTCAACATTTTAAGATAAAACACTTCAAAGTATCATTTTAATCATTGCTCACATTGAAAACAGCTAATATAATTTTAGTGGGTTGTTTTAAAATACTCAGAATATATTGCTTTTGCATATGCATAAAAAAAAAGTGAATTTTTTGTAAACTTTTTTTAAAGTTTGAAATTTTTTTTTTTTTTGAGACTGTACAAAATTCTTTATTACTTTTTATTATTATATTATTTTAAGCATAATAAATACGCTTTTCCTTAATGAAAAATCAAGAAAAGCATATTTTCCAAACGCAATTTGAGTTGTATATTTTTAATCAGGTTTTGATGAGTATTTGGCAGGGTTGTTTGATTTAAATCAGCTTGATTAAAATCGTGATTTAAAATCAGGATTTAAATCAAATGATTTTTTTAAAAAAAATCTTTGATTTAAATCAGTATTTTTAACATTGATATTTACAAGCTGAATAAGGATTAAATTAATCATTCATGTTCAAATAAATGTCATAATTCATGTCAGATTAAAATTACCTTTTAAAAATTTTAAATAAAACTTTCATAAAATAATTATTTTCAACTTATAAAAGTAAATGCAACACTACATTCAAAATATTTATCTATGGTGCATCCCAAAACAAATACTGATAAATGCTCTCTCATTTTTAAACTTTTGTCTTTCTTAGATGATCACTTCATTTTTGCAAGTTAGATCTTGAAGTTAAAATTAAATATATTCAATATAAAAGTATGTAATACATTAGTAGTTTATTTCATAGCATTTTCAGTGAGGAGTTACTTCCTGTAAAGTAGATTATACACGATGCAAAAGTTTGTTTTAAGTTTAGTTGCTTAGACCTGCAAATTTCAATATCCCATATGTTGATGGGGGGATGTATTGATCATATAATATGATCAATCCAAGGACTAAATTGTAACATAATAAATATTTAGACTGTTGGTCTAATACAGAATTATAGAATTCCAGTTTCATGTTTCTTCTATAACTGAAAATAATTTAATCCCTGTGACTGATCCCTTTGCCCTTTCCTTTCCTAGAATTCATAGCTTACTGCAATGGAAAATATAAGATATGTTATTATACCTTATTTCTAAGCTAAACAATCATTTCTACTGTTAAGTAAGCATAATTGATTGCTGAAATTGGCTGAGGGCTGGATAACGCTGACAGCTTCATTCTTTCAGTTATGCGAATACTTTGCGTCTTGTAACTGTTTTGTAATCATTAATATAGAATAGTGTGAAACACAAGTTGGGCAAGAATATCAGTACAGAGAGCTTTAGGATACATTAATACATAAGAAAAATGGCTGGCAAAAAGAAAGATCCAATGTGGCTTTCATTTACAGGAGAAAAAAAAAATCAGGAAAATGTGTGAAAGCAATATGTAAACTATGTAGTGTAGAAATGGCGGATATTGTGGCAAAAAAAAAAACACAAAGAAACTTAGTCTATGGGATAAAGATGACAGTGAATCTGAATCTGTTGAAATGAGGTTGGTTTTTTGCCTTTCAAAAATGTATTTTGGAAATATATTTTTGTATTTTCAGAAATGTATTTTTGTCAGGACAGTGGCAGAAAGTGGAGAAAAAAACGAAAGTGGATCACGATTGTAATTTAAATCACTGATTTTAATCTGTTAAAATTATGATTTAAATATTGAAATAATGTAATTTAACTAAAATCCTTAAAACCCTGTTTTAAAATACTAGCGGGTTTTTCCAGTGGCAAAAATTATAGCAAAAAGTATTGCCAGAACAGTTTTCCACTTAGGCAAAAATTGGCCAACTCTGGTTGAAATACACATATATATATTTAGCATTCTTTTCTGCATTTATTATGTGATTAGATATTATGTATATTATTGGAGTAATATCTTAATGAAAAATTTAATAAATTAACTAGCAATTATACACACAAGACACATAGGTATATCTTATCTATAACAATTTAATAGTAGAAAAATATGATAGCAAATCCGAATTTGTTTGCAACAATCTTTTTTTTATTATTTTGGAACTGTAATAAAATTAATAGAAATGTGTAAATCTATGCAGAAAAAATGAATTAATACTTGCACAATACACAAATAATATTAATAAAAAAATCTTATTTAAATCAAAAAAATCTGATTTAAATAAAAAAAATCCGATTTAAATCAAATAAATCCGATTTTTTTTTATTTAAAAAAAAAAAATCGTGATTTTTATCAACCCTGGTATTTGGACGCCGTCGCGCCGGTAAAACAAATTAAAAGGCAGGGATATATCTTTTTGGAGAGTTATAGAAGTTTCATGAATTTAAATATAAAATTTCCGATCAACGATTTATATTTTATGCACTGACCAATGGTCACATACACAGAGGCCGGACAAGTTCCAAATATTCATGTATCTCGCGCAGCTCAATTTTAAAGTAAATTTTGAGGGGGGGGGGGGGGGGGGGGGTTCACGTCACACGCACACACACACATAAAAAAATACGTTAATTAAAATCATTCACTTACATTCATATTCATTTTGAAGAAGAACATTTTATACGATACGTAACTTTTCTACCAACACACACAAACGACAGAACAGTGAAATACAACAGCAACCTTCAGAGCACTTCCTAATTAATCAACCATAATGACAACATTTGAATATATATATATGTATAGTCCGATGATCATTTTAACAATATAATAGTAATATTGTTTTACATATTACTTCTTTAGTAAGAGAAAGTCAAAACTCGAAAAAAGATGTTTGACTTAACATATTTTCAAACGATTGATAATAAGGGTAGAAGATATTTATAAATTAATTTTAAACTAAGAAACTTTAAACTATTCAAAAACATATCTTAAAATGATGAAAAATGGTAAAAAAGTTTTTATAAATATTTTATATAGCGCCGAAAACAGCCTTTATTGGATTTAAGACGTTTTAACTGGCTTTACCCTATGGATGCTGGAACATTTTTATTTCTTTTTCGCTCTCTTTTTTTCCCATTAAACTTTTCCGGACTAACCAAGGCACTTATTGCTATAGACTGGGAGCATTTTCATATAATTATAATTAATAACAAGGGGGGAAAATCCTGTCTGAAAGTTACACCGTGGTTTGGGGGTAATACCCAGACACCCAAGAGGTAATGTCCAGACAGCTATTTGTAGGGCTGATTTGAAAACCAACTATGGTAATTAAGAGACACCATTGTAAAATGTTATGAAAAAAAAAAAGGGGTATTTATTGAACCATTCTGAATACAGAAAAAAAGGCATGAAAACGCAATTGTAACTGTACACCCAGAATCCAAATTACATTTTCACGAATAAAAGTATGTTTTATGGTACGTTTTCACACAAATAGTTTAGATACAGTAGCTACATCTGTTTTATATAAATTTATGTAAATCAGTAAATAATTTCAGACTTTTTAAACAGCTCTGAAGGCTGGAGAAAAAAATTCCAACATTAAATAAGAACATAAACCTGACACCAATTTCGTTATATATTATATATTTTAATAACTTAACCTTCTTTTTCACACAACAATAAAATTTTTACACAGCACTAATTTCGACAGGCCTAACGATTAAGCAAGTTTTCTTTGACAGTAAAGATATCTTTGTAAATTATTTTCACGTTATTGTACAATCTTTCACATTTTTAACGTGGAAAGGATCAACAGACTAGAAAAAAAAAGAAAAGAAGGAGGACTTGGCAACAACTTCAACTTGATCTTTCTTTGACCACCAACATCGATCATCCCCAAGCCAGTTTAAAAATTCCATTTCTACTTCAAACAGATTTTTTCTCGTCATCATCTTTGTGGAACAACTTTTGTACCTGTCCCACATAGAATGTTTGGTCATAATATACTGCATATATATTTGATTCTGAAATGGCATCTATCTTGCACTTTCTTCATAAATCTCTCTATCTGTAGGGCATTATGAGGCAAATCTTTCATAAATGGCCCCGTGATCTCATCATCACTTAACATAAAGCTATTTGGATCTTCTAATGATGTATCACTGTCTGATAAGTCAGGAAAGTCAATAAGCACTTCTTTCACTTTCAGAAGATGTAAAAAGCTCACATTTTGTAACACATATTAGCGTCTGGAAATTACTCCGAAGGCTGTCTGATAATTACCGCGGTGTTTCTGAAAAGCTACACTTTTATTAAAATTCAATTTTCTCCCAGATAGACATCCAAATAATGCTACATCTTTGTTTGCAGCAATATAACATACCCTAGTATCCAAACAGAAAGTATCACTTAAGTGCTAGTGCTGCTACACCCGAGAAATTGACATTTGAAATCAGTAAACAAAAAGTTAACAGTAAATTTTTATAGCATTTAGGGAACCAATTTTTTACAAGACAGAATAAGCTGCTAGTTACTAAGAAAATGCAAATTGAAATAGAAAAAATAATTAATTTAACTAAAAGTAAAACTGTTTTGGCCATATTACGATTACTGTTCGAGTATTACTGCTGTCTGTTAATTGCCCCCAGATTCCACTATCTGAAAATTACCACAAGTCTATCTATTAAACTTGTATTTTATTTATTTATTTATTTTTGGTTTAGTTTTAATTTGCCAGGAAATATTAGCAGAAACAAATGGTGCATTTATAGTTTTTAAGTACAAACGGCATAATATTCCCAAATCTGGCTGCACGCGATTTTTTCTTAAGCGGGTTGAAAATTATTTTAAAACCCATAAAAAATCAGTAAATTGAGATACTGTTTTCAAACAAATTGCATTTAAAAGTACATTTTTTTCCCTTCTATTCGACGGTGTAAAAATTTAAATTGTGCAATGTTTAGAAGTTAATAAAGTTACAAAAAAAAAAACGCGAAATTTATTATTCAGGCCGTTACCATCGTCAAAATGACGTCAGCTTAACTCATGGGCATGTTTTTGCTTTATAATAGATTAAAATATGGACTTAGTGATAATTAGCAGGCTTCGGCCACTACGCTGGTCTGCTTCTCCAAACGAACCTTGAATCAAACAAAATATATCGGAAATATGACCTTGTGTTTTAAAGTAACATGGACCTTTACTTGGAATATCCTTCCGCATTGCTGAAAATTATACGAACGCCATTGGGCTATTATATTTTCTAATTTGCCAGAGAATATTTGGGCTGTTAAGCACCAATTCTTTTAGTTGATCATTTACAGTACGATTTGATAAAGATCAACGAAAGCCGAAAAAATATCCAATTAACAATGCAAGTAGTCTCATTAAAATCCGTCCAGAATTTTTTTTAAAGGCAATTTTTTTTTCTTAATGGGGTTTGCCTGATTATAGAACTTTCCCCCATAATTCTATAACTAAGCAAAGTAGAACGATATGCAATGTACTAAATTCTTCTCTGAAAAATTATCTAACTAACAGTGGAAGTCCCATCAAAATCCATTCAGTAGAACTCAAGTTATAAGCAGTTTCAGCAAAAATCCCATTTTCATTTCATATATTATATAGTAGAAGTAGAAGATAGATATATGACACGAATAAATTTGTTTGCACGATTAATTATCACTCATAAAAATTGGATTAATTGTTGTTAATTTTAATTGTTAAATTGATTTGAAATAGTAACTTGGGCATCTCCCATAATTTTTGAATTGCTTCGTCACAAAATAACGATTGAGATTTTATGGAAACAGTTCTTTTTTTCCTTCTTTTTTACATGATTAGAAAAAATGTACCCGATTTCAAAGATTAATATTTATTTAACCGATGCCACTTTGTAAGCCTGAGTATCTGTTATAAGAATTACACAAAGCTCGTAAGAAAAAGCTTATAACGAAGTAGTTCACAAGATATTAAAAAGATTGGATATTAATTTTGAAAAACGATTACTGCCCGTTTCTATAATAGCGAACGTCTTTCGGAATGGGGGAAAAGGACGGAAGAATGGAAGCCGTATAATTTACTAGAAATGGGTCAAAAACGGTAAATGAAAAAAATATATATACATATTTTTTTCTCAAAAGAAAAAAAAATCAATAACTGAGCATATTATATTCCATTTCTCTAATGCTCTTTAGCTAATCCCTTCCAACATACAAACCACGAAATCAAAAGAGAATGAATGAATGAATGAATCTGTATTGTGTTGGTATTCTTTTTTCTAAATTTTCAAACATTAATTAATAAGATAAAACACGAATAGAAGCTTTTCATTTTAAGACATATTAATAACATTTCAATAATAATTTAATTGTCGATTTTTAGGTGCGTTCGTAATTATATAAATACGTAGCACCTATTGTCGTCGTCTGGTCCGTCCGTCCGTCCGGATATAACAACGCAAAAACTAGCCAACCGAATGGTTTGAAATTTAAGATATATTATCATTTCAGAATTTTGTCGAGTCATTTCAAATTTTATGAAAATCGAATTAAAACTTTAGAAAATATTAATAAAAACATTTATTAAGAAATTTGATTAAAAAAAAAAAAATCTGCGCTTTCTTGTTATAGGAGCTTCCGAGGTTTAATCGTCAAGCGACTGAGATACTTATTTTATTACATAAATTAATCTGCAGACGATATAATTCGTGTCACAGAATTAAAAATCATCAAGATCTGAATATTTATATAACTAGCTATAGTACGAACACAACACATTTGACGTACAATTTCCAACTTGTTTGTTTTAGCTAAATGAGATTTTGAGAAAAGAAATATTGATAATACACTGATGTCCAGAAATTAAGCGGTAGTGGCCGATTTCAGACGTTTTGTCGAATATCTACTGAAATTCGTGAGGAAATGCCCTTGAACCTTGAGGATGTAAAGAACATGTTTGACTTCATGTTTTTCAGTGAAAATTTAGTCCCTAGGACAATTAAGGGGGGGGGGGGTTAATAATAAATTTTATAATAAAATAATATTTGCGTTTCCCCAAGAAACAGAAAATGCTCAAAATGATCCATCACTGTAAGCAAATGACTAGATCTTGTTCAACGTTTTTGTGCATTTGTGTAAGAATATAGCATGCATATTCTGGAAAATGCTAACGTTTCTGTGAAAAATTCATGTTTTTTTTTTCTTTCTTTTTTTTTTTTTTAAATAGCATGCAGGCAGAGTTTTCAACCGAATTTAACATCACTTTCCAAAAAATTGTAGAAATAGTATACTGCAATTGAAATATTAATATATTGAATATTTGATGAGGTATGGACATTCGTATGAAATAAATTTTAACTGCGCATGCGCGAACTACAGCCAAGATTTTTTGTCATCATAATTTGATAGTCAATACTATAGGGCAACTCATATAATCAGTCAAATATCGTGAAACTGACTTAAGATACAGGCAATACCGTGAGCTAATTGATAAATGGAGGAGGAAATCCCATAGGATTATGTGGGATTTCCTCATCAGTTAAAATTTATTTCATACAAATATCCATATCTCATCAAATATTCAATATATTAATATTTTAATTGCAGTATACTATTTCTACAATTTTTTGGAAAGCTGTGTTAAATTCGGTTGAATACTCTGCATGATATAAAAAACATTTGAATTTTTCACAGAAATGCGTGCTTTCTTACATAATTGCACAAAAACGTTGAAAAAGACCTACGTAGTCATTTGCTACAGTGCCAGATCATTTTGAGCATTTTCTGTTTCTTGGGAAAACGCAAATATTTTATTATAAAATTTATTATTAACCCCCTAATTGTCCTCGGGACTAAATTTTCACTGAAAAACATGAAGTCAAACATGTTCTTTACATCCTCAAAGTTCAAGGGCATTTCGGGCATTTTCTCACGAATTTCAGTAGATATTCGACAAAACGTCTGAAGTCGGCCACTACCCCTTAATTTCTGGACACCAGTGTATTAAAAAATAATAACAATTAGATTAGAAAATAAAAACCCTATTTTAATTTAAATAAGATTTCAAGGAGTTAAAGTACAACACGTTTCGCGATTTAAAAAATAACTTGCACTATAATTTTCGATGAAATAAAAATAATAATAATATTCTTCAATTGAAATTATTTGTAGGAGTTAATAACCCTAATAATAATTTAAAAAAAAAAAACACTATCATTGATCAAGGGGGAAAAAAATCTGTTACACTAATATATTAGTGAAACATTACTAAAAAAGCTGTAAACAAAACATTTTATAAACCTAAAGTTACGCGATGTCGCAAGTCTCCATTATCAATGCAACTTGTAACGTCTAATTATACTTCAAAACAGTACATTTCGTATTATTTTTTAATATAAAAAGCAAAAATCCCTGTACAATATTAATCAGAAATGGAATATAGACAGATTCCAAATAGCAACAGTCAGCCAGATCGGCATATGCTAACTAACGGTCTTGCATTTTAATATCGATCCATTCCCCAGTAGGACGGCGATTTATTTTGTTACTAACGGCCCGTTTTATTTTGAAATATTCAACTTTTTTATATACATATATGTGCGTGTGATAAGGCAGGTTCAAAAGGAGAACGGGCTCGGGGGGCTCGATTTGTATGCCAAACTTTGGCCTCGGGCTCAAAATGAAAATTTTATTTATGCACGGATAATTGAGGAAAAAAAAAAAAAAAAAAAAACTTGCTATTTGAGAAACACGAATGTAGTCTAAGTTTCTTAAAGAGCTTTACAATTCAGTTTGAAAAAAAAATTGAATTGTTAATGATGGGATATAAGAATAAATATTTCTTATTCTGAAACCTTTGCACGGTAAGTGTTAATAACATAATCTACATAACTGATAGAATTTGTATTGCTATCACAATATTTCGTTAAAGGTAAATAAGACATGGTATCGTTTTAATTTTCTTAAATTTCATGCAGAACAACATAGAACAAGCATCCCTCTAAAATTAAGAGCACAGAGTGAACAGGATTTATTAGAGGGGGAGGGGGGAGGCAAACGGCGCATCCGAAAAACTGGCATTGCGCAGTTCAGCCCCCCCCCCCCCCCCCAACACACACGTGAATGTTAAACTCAGATATAGAATGCATATTTTATGGCAATAGCTAATATAGGAAAAAATAAATGAAGTACTACCAATTTTAAGTAGTTTAATGATACTTAGGAAAGTAGAATTTACAACAGCTTATACAAAATGCACATAAAAGTATTTAAAAGAAAGAAAGTAAAGAAATTGTGTAAGATTCGTCGTTATAAGGAGTTTTAGAAACCCTTAAAGACAAAAACATATGATGATACAACAAGTCATAACTGACATAACATGTAACGAAGAAAATTTTAATATTAAATTAGGACTCTAAAAAAAGGAATAGTTAGTTTCGAAGTGAATTAGGGCTAGACAATCTATTTTCAAGACAAGTTATTTAGTTCAGGGTTCGCAAAAGTTTTAGAAAGTAGATGCAAATAATAATATTTCAATATTAAATTAGGACTCTCAAAATAAATAAATAATTAAATAAACAGTTTCGAAGTGAATTAGCGCTAGACAATCTATTTTCGGGACAAGTTATTTAGTTCAGTGTTCGCAAAAGTGTTAGATAGTAGATGCAAATAATAATATTTCAAAATTAAATTAGGACTCTAAAAAAAAAAAAAAAAATTAAATATATAAATAGTTTCGAAGTGAATTAGGGCTAGACAATCTATTTTCGGGACAAGTTATTTAGTTCAGTGTTCGCAAAAGTTTTAGATAGTAGTTGCAAATAATATGAGTTAAATTATCATTTTAAAAGCTTTAATTAAAACACTGTAAAGCTGTAAAAGACGATGCTCTAATTTTACAATTACTTGTTTTTCTTAGTGGATTTTTATTTATTCAGGTACACTCCACATACTTTAGTCTAAGTTTGAAAATTTCAAAACAAACCTACATTTTTATTCTTTGAGATATTTTCATTCTAAATATTAAATTTTAACTCAACAAAATAAAATTAAAATAACATAAAAACATTTTACAGACAACCTAATTTACTAGAAGAAAATCCCCATCCCTTTTTCTATTTTTACTTCATGAATAATTTTTCGAAATTTTAGAAACAAGATTTGCTAATTTACGGCTTAATCTAGACTGTTATAACAACACTAAAAACAATGATAAGAAATTAGTAATTACTCGCTAACTGTTAATTTGATTTTCGATCTATTTTTACAGGATAATCGAAAAAGCAACATGATAATAAATATTATTGTGTATGTATATATATTTATTTATTATTGTATTCGATGCAGTGACAGTCTCAATGACTAAAATAAAACACGACTCGATTGAAAGAGCAACAAATTCTCCTACATTCCTTTTTTCATAAACACATGCCAGTAATTTTCAATTTATATTCATTTAAAAATGAGTGTGTTACTGCATAAAAAAGCAAGCAATTACAATAGACAAACATCTGCAAGCGTCGTCTATCTTCAACAGTCAATAAAAATCGAGCTACATGGAAAGGCGTAAAATTAATAGAATGCATTTCCATTCCCCTATATCGTGAAATAATGTATATAAGCATGGTAAATAATAATTGCTTCAAATCTATACCCGTACTAGAGGAGAAGAGGAGAGCCTGACTTTTTTTTCTGCTGCATTGGGTGTGAACCTCTTGAGCAACATGATTCATCCTCATTGAGAGCAGAGCAGGGCTTTTCCTTCCATACATTTGTCAGTTAGTTCCCCCAAGCAAGCTTCTTCTCACTCATGCCAGACTATGACACAACCCTTTATATGGAATAGATATTTTCAATATGCATTGGAAGAATTAACTCTGGATCCTACGCTCAAGTAAAAAATTTGCAATGATTTAAAACGAACTCGAATTATGTTAAACAAGTTAGTTAAGAGAAATTTCATAAAATTTAATTCAGATAAAAACAGAAATGTAAAAAAAGGACAGATGAATTGTTATTTGTTTATTATTATTAAAGGGTAGATCCAGACAAAATTTGGGGCTTAATTAGGGACCCCTTCACAAAAATCAATTTAATAAAACAGGCCCCTTCACAAAAATCAATTTAATAAAACAGGTCTCACAAAAATAATTTTGATAAAATGGCCCCTTTGACAAGATTCTTTATAATAAAACAGGCCCCTTGACAAAATTCTTTATAATAAAACAGGTTCCTTGACAAAATTCTTTATAATAAAACAGGCTCCTTGACAAAATTCTTTGACAAGGAGCCACAAAATTCGTTTCAAATTCGTTTCAAAGTTTCAATTCCACAAAAACTTATTATTTATTAATTGTTTATTATTTTGTGATGTTATAAAATGTGTAATTTGTAAACAAACAAGTTCACCAGAGAGAAAAACTGCAGCAAAAGGATTTAATTTTTTTTTTTTTTTTTTTTTTAATATATGCTTGGTTCGAATTTGAGTAACTGGATTTCAACTTTCGTTACAAACTGTTATTTTTCACAAAAGTATAATAAATTTCACAAATTCCCCTTTCACAAATAACCTTAAAAAAAAAATCAATTTAATAAAACAGGCCTCACAAAAATCATTTTGATAAAATGGCGCACTTGACAAAATTCTTTATAATAAAACAGGACCCTTGACAAAATTCTTTATAATAAAACAGGCCCCTTGACAAAATTCTTTATAATAAAACAGGCTCCTTGACAAAATTCTTTAACAGGCCCCTTCACAAAATTACTTTTAATAAAATATGCCCTTTCACAAAATTCTATTCCACAAAAACTTATTATTTATTAATTGTTTATTATTTTGTGATGTTATAAAATGTGTAATTTGTAAACAAACAAGTTCACCAGAGAGAAAAACTGCAGCAAAAGGATTTAATTTTTTTTTTGTTAATATATGCTTGGTTCGAATTTGAGTAACTGGATTTCAACTTTCGTTACAAAATGTTATTTTTCGCAAAAGTATAATAAATTTCACAAAAATAACCTTTACTTCAACAAAATGGGCCCAAGATAAAAAATCTGCATCGACCTCTGTTATTATTATTATTTTGGTAAGAAAAATAGACGAAACACATGTTAGTGCTATCCAATTACACAAAACTAATCAATCAGTTTTCCTAAACAGATGATTTCCTAAATGGGGTTCCTAATTTACGAAGTTTTGCTTTTGTTTCGGCTCCAAAGTACACTTTTGAAATTTGAATTGCTTTCTGATAACATTTTATACTTACTTATAAACTGAACGACCAGTATATATATATATATATATATATATATATATATAATATATATTTAGTATAAAGAGCAACAATTTCTAAAACTACTCCTTGAAGCGTTTATTATTATTATATTATCATCATCATCATATATATATATATATATATATATATATATATATATATATATATATATATATATATATATATATATATATTGTGAAAATTCTAGTCATAATTTTGTGAATTGGAAATTTATCGTTATAGCATTTTATGTGTTAAAATCTTAGTGTAGCTGACGAGCTGTGAATAAGATTTTAACAATTCGAATAAAATTAAGTACTATATGTTTTAGAAATATTTTGACAACTTAAAAAAGAAAGAAAAAATAAGTAAAAGAAGAGAGAGATTCTTTAAAAAAAGTACAAAGAAAAAAGAAGTTAAAAATATTAATTTCTTGAGGCGATATTTTAAAAATATGATTGCATTCCCCGCCCATTGGTTTAACATTAGTGAGGGGAATTTGAGATCTCACTGACCATGTATATCACATTTAATGTTTAAATCATAAATATAAAATTTAAAATATTTTATCGAGCCTTCATAATAATTTCTTAAATTATAAAATTAACGAATACAATAAAATTATTAAACTGCATCTTGTAAAAACATTTAATCTCTTCCAAAAGGTACAATTTTGTTGGTTTTACTTTTAAATCACTTTTTATAAGCACAGGTAAACGTCTATATAACTTTAGTTTTTATTTCACAAATTTCTTTATTTAATGAAAATTTTGGTGAGATGTTCACTAGATTCCACGATATTGAATTTTCCATTTTACAGAACTTTTTGCTGAATTCTGCAATTTGTTAAGTAAAGATCCAATTGCATATATATGTTTGAATCAGCAATTAAAACACCTTTATTATAAAATGCAAGTTCTTAATTTCTGTGCCGTAATATATATATATATATATATATATATATATATATATATATATATATATATATATATTTACGTAATAATAATAAAAGTACATTTAAAAATAGTGATGATTTACAACTTTCACATAAAATATATTGAAATTAAAAGTATCTCTGTATAAAAAAATTATACGAAAAGCAATTTTTTACATTTGTGAAAGTCATGTCTTATTTATTATCAGCATCACGATGTTTAAAATAAGTGTAAAAATCGATCAGTTGTTACGAATTTTTAAATAATTTGTCGAATATTAGGTATTCGGCTAAATCACTATTTATTTCATCACACGCATATTATGAAAAAAACTGTATATGTAGATGAACAGAAATATGAACAGAGTGAAAATGTAAAAAGCTACAATAGACAGAAAAATAAATAATATATCCACAAATAAATTCGCAAGAAAAGAAAATTTGGGCAGAAAAGTCTCTCAAAACCATTAAATTTTTACGCTTTCACAAACAAACGATTTTATGCGTTTGATAGCCATATAGGTATTTTTTATGATTCGCTTCCGAAGTTTTTAATCTTGTGGCTCTTAGAAACTCACACAAGTAATTTTTATTACTGACACGGCAATACCTATAAAAATTTCTGCTGATACATTCACAATAACGATCAACATATTTTTGTCTTTATATTAGAAGTTCATCAACATTACAATAAAAAAGTCATTATCGTGGTTCTTCCATTAAATGAAGCCAAGCATGATTGATTACAACTTCATAATAATCTATCTTTTGCGACCGGACCGGATATAGTCATTGTGCAATTCATGGATTTTAAAAACACGGGAAAAGAAAGAATGATTATTTTTCCCTTAATGGAATGTTTTTGGACAGCACAATAATATACAAAAATACGTATACATTCTGGAGAAAAGTTATATCAAAGATGGGAAGAAAAAAAAAAGAACATTCTGTTACAAAGTTATATAATAAAATCACTTATTAACGTTAAACTAAAGATGTAATTAATGCTTAAAGTAATAAAACATTACACAAAAAGGCTTAAAATACCTTTCAATATAAAGATGGCATGTTTCACACGCTCAAACGGCGACATCTTCAAGATCGTAAATGATAAATAAACTATTTTAGCAAAATTTTTGAAAATGACAAACATAAATCATGAGATCACATTTATAATGCAAGCAGTTGCTTGAAATCGTCAATACTGTAAACTTGAAAATTATTATTTTACTTATTGCTTTTTGAATTTGTAAATCATCTCGTGCCAAATTTTAGGTAACTCAAAAGAGGCTGATTCATTGCATATGTTCTTGTTTCGCAAATATATTTCTATTGATTCTCGGATAATGGATGGGAAATAAACTCTTGATGGAAAAATTACTTCTTGAAATCAATCTGCAAAGGCTCTATCCTATGTAGTCGGGCCAAAGCTGTAGTACTTCAACCATATGTTCTTTTACTTCCGTTAGAACACGAGAAAACAAGAGTCTCCTCCCCCCCCCCCCCATCCCAATGAAATGCTGTTCGGAGGTTTCTGATTCCCGGAATAAAAGAAAACTATATTATTATTATCGGAGAACAGTCAAATTAAAAAAACAGATGTAAAGAGAGAAAAGAAAAAAAATCTTTTTAAAATTATATTTTACAGATAAGCGGTAAAACTAAAATTTCAAAACTCCCATGCAAGAACTCCTAGATGCCGAATCTGATAACATTTCAAAAATAAGAAGACATTTATGGAAATATAAAATAGCTTTACATACTATAAATAATAACATCATGTAAAAACCACTTAAAAAGAACAAAAATTATTCATACGACAATAGCAAAAACAAAAATTAATTCTTGAGGACAAGCACAAAATAGCGTAGTTCATTACAGAAATCGGATACACCAATTCATAAACCAGAAGATTTTCAAAATTCTCTTTGAAAATCCCAATACAGAGCCATAGTAAATTATTATTTTTGTTGTCAATAAAACAGCTTATATCGCTGTAAATAAATGCAATTACATTAGCTTAAACGTTGTTAGGTAAATCGTGATTTGATAAATCCCTTAATCACTGTTCTGTATGCCAAGTGTAGCATGGCAAAAGAAAAAAATTAATATGGTCAAATACATATTTTTTTTAAATGTTACCAAAGGTCAACAAGATCGGAAAAATCTATGACCAACTTGTGATTACAATAAATACAGTGAAACTTCCATTTAACGAAGTCTCATCGTTACACCTAAAAACTTCGTTATGAAGAAAATTCGTTAAATAGAAATCAACTTAAATTCATGAAAATTTTCCTTCAGATATGACAAACAAGTATTGGATTCAGAAGCATTTGATTCATTTTCTATTATGAAACCGTCTTTTACAAAACAGTTGTGCACGGTCGATGAAATCACGTCACATTCCCAAGCTTTCACCAGTTCTGATACACAGGTTCTCAAACTAATGTTTTCACTACATTGTCTTTTACGATAATGTACTTCAAGATTTTTTGTTATTTCTTAGACTAATGGCTGAAGTTTAGAAGTTGTATTAGCAGGAACAAAAATACCTTTGATGTTGTACGATTTGCATTTTGAAGCACATTCCTGTGGATGTACAAAGCAATTGTCTATCAGCAATGGAAGTTCAGAATGGTAACTGTCTGACTCTAATTGATATTTTTTGCTTCAATGTATCTGACGCCTACGTCAAGGCATCTTCTATATTATTGAATGTAAAAAGGGAATTTTGACTTCCCCCATCTGTCAGCGCTGAAATGTGGGTGTGAGAAAGTAATTATAACAAGTGCTTTTCTTAGTGTGAAAAAAAAATGTTTTATTTAGCACCAAACAGAATGTAAATTATTTAAATGTGTTCATTTTCGTACAATCCGCTGAAATAAATTCGCATATCCATCGCAACAGCAATCTCTTAGTTTAAATTCTATTCACGTACAAAAGTGGAATAAACTTCGTTATATAGAATATATTTTTCGTAATATGGAGATTAATTTACATGCTAATGGTGTTCAAAGTCAAAGTTCTGCAGAAAATTTCGTTAAGTAGAAAACTTCGTTAAATAGGGACTTCGTTAAAGAGAAGTTCTACTGTATATGCAAATTGAAGACTTTTAACTTTTTCGGAACGAATGAACGTCATGTGAGATTTTTAAAAAATTTTAATACTGTTATTCACGAATAGTATTCGCCTTCTTTAATCTCAGAAATTCTGCGATTAAATAAAGCTAAGCTCACTATTCCGAAATAGTGGTATTCGAAAATAAGGGGCACGTAATACATTTGCACTCAACACGGCACGTATACGTGAGGCTCGTCACAAAAAGGTTAAGGAAGTAGGAACTAGATCCATGCCAAATGTTGGTCATAAATGACAAAGATAACATTCATGGCGAGCTATAGTAAAACTTTTTTTGGTAAAAACAAATCTTTAGACGATTTGCTATGTAGATAGAGAACTCAAACAGTACAAGCCTACCAAATGGATTCCACGAGCAACGAAACTTTCATTGCTTTCAACCCTTTCTGCTCAGAAATGGTTGGACGATGATGCCACGTTTACTACAAAACATCAACAACTGATTTTGAAAACAGAAACCAAAACGACACCAATTCCATCTAGTATTACAGATTTAGTTTCCAGATAATGAGAAAGTATTCCATGAAATTAATGAATCAATGCACACAGCTCAATTTTATTTAAAGAAATAAAAGGAAAGAAATTAAACATCTTCCACTTTCTCTACTTGCTAAAATATTCGTGTGTTTGCATGTGCGTATTTTTTAAGAGCAGTGCAAACATATTGCTGTAGCGCACACACACACACACACACACACACACATATATATATATATATATATATATATATATATATATATATATATATATATATATATATATTTTTTTTTTTTTAAGATTCCAACATATTCATAGAAATTTCATAAAAATATCAACATTTATTTTTGTATTTTCATTCTCCATTGTTTAATTTTTTTCTTCATATATTTTCACACATGTGATTTTAATTATACATATGAATTATATACAATTTATATAAAAATCATTTTAATTATATACCGGGTGGTTATAATATAAATATCTCTATTTGGAGCTGTCTGTAGCGTGAAGGAATAACCCGAATGAAATCAAAATCGGTACACTTACTATTCGAGAAGGGGGAAGAAGAATGTAACAATAATAATTAAAAAAATAGTTGCAAAAATCGCCAACAGATGGCGATTTTGAGTATGAAATGTAATGTGTGATACAAGAACAAAGGATTAATAGTCCAGTCAAATTGTGCGCAAAAAGTGCTTGAAGTGGAAAATTCTGGTGTAATTGTTTTTAGTGGCTTATTTTATGTTTTTTGGGGTGCTGAATACGAATCTGAAGTTTTCCAACAAAATTTCGTTCGGCAAATTTGTTTTTTTTACAAAAAACCTGTAAAAACACGGACTTTTTTCGTTTTTTTCAAACTAACTCCAAAATTGTGCATTTTGCGTGAAAGTCAGCAGTCTATGAGTTAAAGAGAATAAAATTTTCTACATTTTATGTATTGAAAGATTTTTTCTATGATCAATGGTTTAGTCGTGAGAGTGCAGCAAAAATGGGTATTAAAAACAAAAACTGTAAAAAAAACGGGAATTACGGCACTGTATGTCGATGTAACATGGAAACAAACCATTTAACGCAAATATTAACCATCATTTATAGTAAAGATTATATGATTGACTATATTTTATACATTTAAAGTAGGGGGAAAGTGCGGTTCCAGCACCAATGGAAGTTGGGAGCAGTGAGAGCAGCTCCACCTACTTTCATGAGTCAAAGTTGCTCCTCCTCCGGGTAGTTCTTACTCTAAGAGGTGATAAAATTTTCTAAAAAGAGGTAAAATTAGGTAAAGGAGGTAAAACTAGGCAAAATCGTCGAAAAACAGTACTTTTCGGAAAATAGCAAAAAACACATTTTTTTACAGCCTTTCTGTTCATAAGGCCTAAAAATAAACATTTCACTGTATACATTATACTATGCTTTAAAAAAATAGATAAAATTCTCTACAATTTATGTGCAAGTAATTTTCTTGGACCTTGAATAATTATGAAAAAAGCAATGACGAATGCACGAAGTAGTCATCCCCCTCCTTATTAAAGGCATATAACAGATATGCATCATTATACATGTGTGCAGATATGTAAAACGTTGATGTTAGGTTATATAGGTACAAAAAATGATAAATGATTCACGATTGATAAGTATGTAAACTGTTTAATGTTAAATAATATAGTAAAATAGGTAGTTATGTATTTATACAATATTAATTAATAATTATTATGGACATTGAAAGGAATTTGTCAGTCAAACCGAGTCCTCTTGGCCAATGGTTTCATGTTTCCTGAGGGTATGCCTTCTACACTATAAAAAAAAATTGTAAAAAAACAGGCCGATTTTCAATCATTCATTTTTTTTAACAACTTTAACCTGTTAAAAAACATCATAGTACATTACGACAACATTATTCTGTTAGAAAACGTATTTTGAAAGAATGTACTGTCTTTCCACAGTTTAACTGTATTTTAACACGAAAAACCTGTTTACGAGAATTTACCGTACTGGGAGAATCACGTGCATACAGTTAATTTCTGTAGCGGATGGAAGTGAGTGAAGTGAAGTGTGAGCGTCCGCCATGTTTGTTTACTTCATGTTGATAGTATTTGCAGCATTGCAGCTCCGAAAATTGTAGCAAGCCCTCGCTAAACTGAGTTGTTTCAACTACAACATTCAGATGGATTTTTGAATAATGTAAGTATACATTTTTGTTTAACAATATAATGTAGTTTTGTTTTAAATTATGTACACGTAACTAAAAGAAAAGCCAAAAGTGTCATTCCATGTGCTTGATTTCATATCATTTAGAGACAAGGCTTGATCCAAAGTTTCTTTGGGTGGCTATTTTGTGAAAATATAATGATTTTTGTGAAAAATATTATTTTGTAACGTAATATTAAATCCAGCTACTGAAATTGAAACCATTTTATTAATAACAACTTGTTTGTCCTGATATTTTTTTTCTTTCCCGTGAGATTGTTTTGTTTGAAAATATATACATTTTAAACCTAACAAAATAAAATTAATTAAAAGTATGCTTTAATGGAATGGAATTTTGTGAAAGGATCTATTTGATTAAGGAATTTCGTGAACGAGCCTGTTTTATTAAAATTTTGTGAACCAACCTGTTTTATTGAATGGATTTTGGTGAAGGGGTCTGTTTAATTGAAAGTAATTATGTGAAGGGGCCGTAAATAGGCCCAAAATTTTACCTGGGTCGACACCTCTTAGATAATAACTCAAATGAAACTAAGCAAACTTCGATGATTTAAATTAAAAAAAAAATTAATCAACTTTAAAAAATATTTCAAATTTAGGTCAATATATTTTGTTATAAATATTGTGTTTTGCCTAAAATATGTAATAAATTTAAGCAATGGGAGAGACAGAACTTAAAATCCATATTTTTTAAATTTTATTCAAATCAACATTTTAAAATAAAAGTTCCTAAATTGTAAATTGCGGATCTCAGCTGGAAAATATTAAAAGATTAATGCACATATTTATATCTGTGTGAATTTTTTAATACAAAAACATGGATACTTTCTGGGAGGATATGAAAATTTTTGAATAAATATGCTTCCTTGTGCATGTGTAAATAAAAAATCATTCAATCAACATTCCAATATAGTTTATTTATGGAAAGATTTGATATGATGAATAAAAAAATAATGATTTCATGGTTAGAAATTGTATGCTTTTAGACATATATTTTTAAATATAATTTTAACTACTTATAAATGTAAAGTAATTAACAACTAAAGTTTTTAAAAATTTAAAAAAAAAAAAAAAAAAAAAAAAAAAAAACAGAGATTTAATGTTTTATAAATTAAATCAAATAAATGCAACTTTGGTTAACTCCAATCTCTGTAATTCTTATACCCATTTTTATGTGTCTGTAATGCATTATCCAAATTCCTTAAATGATTATTGTACATTACCCGGATTAGATATGTTTTAAAGAATACTGTATATAATCCAGTTTTAGAATAGAATATTTAAAATTTCATTGATAATTGTTTTCTTTTTTCAGGATAAAATAATTCCATTATCTTTTATATTTTAATATTTTTAGTAAAGAAATTTGGTCAACACAAAAAGATTTAGCTTTCAGTAATGAAGGGTGTATATGATATTTTATATAGAATAGAATTTAATTTCAGTTACTGTAAATAAGTGCTCATAAAACACAAGATAATTTTATTTCTTTCATGTTCTCAAAAGTAAAATATAATTCACATTCCAAATAAAAATTGTTATGTTGCTTTATTTATTAACTATACATATTGAATTTTTTATATGATTAAAATATTTCAAATAAACCAAGTGAATGAGTTTGTTTTTCTTAATTTCAAATAAATTTAAATAAGCTTTTCGAATTATTAAATTTAATGATTTAGTGAAGGTTGTATCACAAAAACAAAAATCAAGTGTGTTTATCCTTTTCAAAGTGAATATGTAACAGAATTCTGCATTGTTTTAGTTTTTTAATATCAGTTCCAAGAATAGGATATGAATATGAGGAAAAAAATATAGAGACTATTTACATTGACTGCAGTATATATATATTTCACTGGCACCCGGCTAACCGAAAAGTACCAAAATCCCTGTTATAAGGAACATATGCCTGTATATAAAATAGTAAAACTTTATTTTTTATTTTTTTTTGGGGGGGGGGGGGGCGATATGTTTGCAACAATAAGCTCCCCCCCCCAAAAAAAAAAAAAAAAAGATTTTTGAAAATTTCAGATTTATTATGATTATTTTCCTTCATTTTTTACTTACGATTTCTACTTAAATACATTTTGAATTACTTTATTTTTCCCTGTATGTGATATTCCACTTCTTTTTGTATTTAGTAGAGAAAGTTTGGGCGTCCCTTCACAGAAAATTTGTCAGGGTCCTTATAAATATAATTTATTTTATTTATGTCGCAAAATCTTTATTCACATACTTTTAAAAAATATTTTTATTATTTTGATATAATTTCAAATTAAGTATTTTATTTATTTTCTGTTAGCATGTAAAATACACTTTAGTGTACCCTGGGTACACTGCCAAGGGTAGACCCCCCTCCCCGCCCCATTCTCTTTTCCACCATAAAGCTACCGTGAGATAATATTGTTACATGTTTTGAGGCATGTTAATATTGGCACCCTTCATTGCTTGCAATACACTCAGATGTACCTTTGAATAATAAAAGGTGGATAGGCCTGCTACAAGCTTTTCTTGCAATTATTTTTCCTTTTTTTTTTTTTTTTTTTTTTTTACTTTTATGCACACTAAAAATAGAGTTGTGAATAAAGTATGTTTATGTACTTTATTTTTTATGTAAACTTGTTATTCAGTTATCTATTTTTACAAAAACGTTTGCTGTAAATGAACTCAATTTTTTTATACTTTTATATATAGGAACCAAATCAACTGTAGTTTTCATAGAAAGATGACTTCAGAAAATAAATATGAAAATCGAATAAATTTTAAGTATGATTTGCCAGTTCCCAGTTTGAGTGCAAGGCAAGTATGAAATTTAATCAGAAATAAGAACTATTATTTGTTTTCTATATATTTCAACTATTATTTGTTTCTTGTGATATGCCTTCTGTGTTCATTCAAAATATTTATTTAGTGTTTTTTTTTTTCAATTTATAAATTTAAGTTTTAAATTAATTTATTGAGATGTATTATTACTATGCTTGTGATTATTATTTTTCAATCAGTTCATAAAAAACATTTGTGCTTTCTAAAAATTCATAATTAATTTTTTAATTAGGCGAGATGCAGAAAATGACCTTAGTGAGAAAAGAATTCTCGTTTTTCCAACACATTTTCTTCACCCTTCTTGACCCCTCCGCCCCCCCCCCCCCCCCAGTAAAATAATTAGCACCTTTATTGACCCTCAGTAAAAAACTGTCCTAAACTGAGGGGCAAGAAAGGTGCTAATTATTTTACTGGGGGGGGGGGGTCAAGAAGGGTGCTAATTATTTTTGTGGGGGACAAGAAAGGTGCTATTTTGTAAAACAGAGCAGGGGCAGGCAGAGTGCGGAACCCTTCTGAAACTGTCTTGGGGAAACTCTGATATATAAATCTCTATATAAACGAGTAAAAGAGTTCATTAGGTTTTTGTTAGTAGTTGCATCATTTTTTACATGCATTTACATTGACTTGGAAACTCGCATTCTAATAAATAAAATGGGCCAAGCTTAGTCTCCCATAGTAGAAAAGTACCTAATTGCTTGCATACTATAACTAAAAATATTAATTTAATTAATTTATGAATTGTTCATTAATTTATAAATTAATATTTTGTATTATAATATTTATTAATTTATTATCTGAATATTAATTTGTATTTCATTGATATTAATTATAATTATTTTAATTTATAACATATAAGTACAAATAAAGACATCTACTTTGTAAATAAATTTCCAAGTTTGGTGGAGATAAAACTGTTTTTTCTTTCCAATTTTAATATATAAATGTGATCTTGAATAGTATTAGTTATATAAACATTAATAACCTTTGAATCCACAATTTATATATTCAAGAAACTTGTAAATATTAAAGACAACATTTACTATATTGAAAACTGCCTTGCAGGGTTTGTTGATTTAAATCAACTTTTTAAAAAAATATTTCAAATTTTGGTCAAGCTATTTTGTAATAAATATTAGTTTTGACAAAAATACATTGTAAATTTAAGTAGTGGTAGAAACTGAGAACTCAAAATCGATACTTTTTTAATTCTTTTAAAATCACATATCACATTTTAAAATAATAAACATAATTTTAAAATAGAGAATCTCTGCTGAAAAATGTTAAATAATAATACATGCCATGCATGTATTTGAAGGTATGAAAAATGCATATAACCTATTAAAATTAGTTTTACATCTTTTGTAAATTTTTTAATACATTCTGCAAAGATATATAAAACATTAGAATAAATAAATATATGTCATTCTAAAGTATTTTTATTGATATTTATGCAGAGATCTCATTACTTCCTTGTGCACTTTAAATTAACCAATATAGAGTTTATTTATGGAAAATAAAAATAATGATTTCATGGTTAAACATTATTTAAAATGCTTTTATAGTATATAATTTCAATTTTAACTAACTTATAAATGTAAACTAATTAACAACTAAAGTTTTCAGTCTTAAAAAAATGACTGATTTAATGTATTTTTTAATTTAAATCAAATAAATCCAACTTTGATTCACTATTCACTCTAAACTCGATAATCGCTTAGGAATTCACAAAGCTTGTATAGCTTGGTGTTTCTTTTTAAACATTTTAATAACAAAAATATTTTTTTTTGGATCCATTGAAATTTATAACATATAATTGTGATCATATTTATGTACGTATAATACCTGCTCCAAATTCATTAAATGCATATTTTATGCATTTCAGAATATTGTATGTAGTCCAGAATAGTATGTTTAAAATTTAATTGATAATTGTTTTCTTTTTTTCTCAATAAAATGCTTATCTTTTACATTTTAAGAAAGAAATGAAATTACAATAAAGAAATGTGGTTAAAACAAAAAGTTTCAGCATTTAGTAATGAAGGATGCAAATGATTTTTATTTTTTCAAAGTCTAATTTAAGGTGGTATATATATATTTTATATGTGGAATAGGATATTTGTTAAATTGCAGTTAGTGTAAGTAACTGCTCATATAACACAAGACAATTTGTTTTATTTATCGTATGCTGTCAAAAGTAAAAGAGAATTCACATTTTCAAATTAAATCTGTGTTCTATTGCTCCATTTTTTTAAATGTATATATTTAATTTTTTATATGATTAAAATATTTCAAATTATATTAACCAAGTAAATGAGTTTTTTTTTTTTTAATAAATTTAAATGAGCTTTTTTAATTGTTAATGTTAATGATTTAGTAGTGGTTATTTTATTTTAAAAAGTGTAATTTAAAAACTCTTTGAATTAAAAAAAAATAACAATAAATAAATAAATCAGATTTTTTTTTTTAATACTTGTAAACCCTGCTTGCAACATATATAATACATATATCTGATTTGTAACGGCCAAAATCTGTCTACGTTTTTTTTTTTTTTTTTTTAATCTGAACCACTGTATCTTTTACAATTAACATTTATAGAAATTCCTACAAAAATATTCTTTTTTAAATTTTAAAAACATGGACCGGATAAAACAATTAATGAGAGGAGAGGGATTATGATTCTATAATGAATTATACTTTGTAACTTCAATCTACAATTGTTCTGCTAGCACAGCAAATCAGTTAATATTTCTTAGACTTTGTTAAAAATTAAATAAAGCAATAAAATTAGCTGCTCAATAATTTTGACTGTTTAAACCAAAACCAGGGAATTATTTTATCATTATTTACTCTCCCATTTCATTAACATAAAATATTTTATGAAGAAACAAGCAAATATAATAGATTAACTGTTTGAATATTTAGAGTTAAAAAAATTCAAAGTTACATATTGTTCAAATTAAAATTAGTAAAATTGAACTTATATTCCCGTAAATAAAATATCTGTATCTATTTTACCACTTTGGCAAAAAATATTACTAGGACTGTTTTTACCATTATTTTTCAAACTTTGACAAAAACTTGCCAACCCTATATGATACAAATTTTTGTAGTCTTTCTATAACATTGAATAATATTTCCATTTGGAAAAGTCTCGTGTTTTAAGTTTTAGTAGTAGTATTGAAATTAGCATTTATAAATATTTAAACTGTTATGAAATAGATAAAATAATTATAAGAATTGGATAATAATTCTATGAAAATTGACCCAAACTCGAACAAATTACTTTTACAAATCCCTCCTATATAACATTGAAATTGTATTCCAAAAAATAGAATGGGTAAAGCTCAATTAATGTTATGTATTTTTTTTTTTTTTCACTTACAGGGGCTTGATGGGCATTCCTCCAGACTCATCAAGTATCAAACATGTGATTAACAAGAGTTTAAAGTCTGCAAAAAATCTTTACAACATTAAAAACATATGGAGAATCTCAGGAAGATAATTGTATCCATTATTGAATTGTATATCTATTTTTGAATAAATCTATTTAAATTTCTACATATTTAGTAAGTAATTAACAAATTTCTCTTCGGTGTTTCAATAATTTAAAAATTGTGTTACATTATATCTTTTGAGTTAATATTTCCCAATTCTTTATTTTAAAAAAAAAAAAAAAAAAAAAAAAAAAAAAAAAAACCTTAGTTTCAGAAAAGGATTTATTGAATTGTGTTGTGTTTGAGACGAATAAAATTGTTTTCTGTAAATTACTGTGTTTATCATTATTATTATTTGCGTGTGTGTGTGTTTTATTGAAATTTGTGCACTCTGTGTCAACATATTAGCATTTTATTATAGTTAGTGCTTGTTATTTAGCAGGATGTGGTTGCATTTTGTGGAGGGGGGGGGATAAAAGTAATAGAATGTATGTTGAAAATAAATTTACAGTATTTCAAATAGTATGAATCTTTTTTTTCTTAAATAGAATTTTTAATTTAATTTTATCATATTAAAGTTTAGGAAAATAGAAATGCATTGTTGATGTATATTTTTTACTTTTATATATTGCATTAAATAACTATGCTTAATCAGAACAATTTTTTTTAAACTATAAAATGAACTTTGTGTGTTTGCACTTTGATTCTTTTAACAGCAAGTGTACTTTGGTTCAACAGAGTATTTTCTGGCAACTATTTGTTTTTACATTCCAGTCACCCCTTCACAAAACTCATCTTAATAAAACAGGAACTTTTCGCATAATTCAATCCATAATAAAGCGAACTCTTTATTTAGTTTTATATTTATTTTATTTTTGTTACTATTACATTTGAAATGTAAAATTTGCAAACAAAATAAGCTCACCGTTTGAGAAAGCAGTTTGGATTTGAGCAACTAGGTTTGGTTTTTTGTTATGAAATTTTATTCATTACAACTTTATTTTATTGTTACAATTTTTTTTAGTTTTTCTTTTCTTCCCTGCAACAGGCTTCTGCATTCAGTTTATTGAATGAATGAATGATTCAATTTAATGAAATTAAACTGCATTATTTCCAGCATCACTGATGTTTAATATGTAGTAGAATCATATATCTAAAAGCGGCTTAAAAAAAAAAAAAAAAAAAAAAAAAAAAAAAAAAAAAACTATATACATGGAAGCTGTTTTTAAAATGTTAAACTATGTCATTCTCAACAAAATGTATAACATAAATATGGCACCTTTTTAATAATTCAATTCTTTTATTGGATGAAATGTTACAAGTTTTAAACCAGTTTAAAAGTTTAAAAATAAAGTAATATTAAAATAAGGGCTAACTAATATTTTCACGAAATTAAACAAAGTTTGCAGAATTCATGAAATATGTAGAATTTGGCAAGTTTCTGGTATGATAACAAAGAAACTTACTGTTTGAAAAGAATATTCTTTTCAACAATATCTTTTTTTTTTTTTTTTATCACTAACGGTATCTTACCCTAATGATATACTATCAAACTCTATATGTATATATATTTAATGTGTTGGAAATTATTTTACTCGTAAAATGATATGTGGAGCAGTAATAATTTATAAAAATCTATGGTGTAAGTAAAATAAATCTGTTACAAGTTATATAATATTCCATGTCATATTCATTACCCACCTCCCTAAAAAAAAAAAAAAAAAATGAACAGAAGTTTTGTTTAATGAATGAAATCAAATAGATTTCAAATGACTATCACATAAAAACAAACACATTTTATTAATTAAATTTTCAAAGTATATTTTTATTTAAAAGAAGCATAGGTTGGAAGTATAGGGATACAGTAATTGATAAAAAAAATTCTGTATGGTACAGATTTTTCTTTAGCTACTACAGAAAAAATAATACAGTGCTTGCTCACAGACATTTTTTGTACATACAGAAAAATTCTGGCAGCAAAAGTTGCCAGAAAATTTCTGTATGTACCAGAAATATCTGTACATACAGTAAAAGTTTGTAGACGCCAATCCTTTTCCGTACATACAGAAATTTCTCGTACATACAGAAATTTCTCGTACATACAGAAAATTTCTGTATGTACGGAAAAGGGTTGAAGTATACGAACTTTTTCTGTATGTACAGATATTTCTTGTACATACAGAAATTTTCTGGCAACTTTTGCTGCCAGAAATTTTTTGTTATTTTACAGGATTATTTTTTACAGTGTAGGTCTTCTACACCTTTAAAAAAGAAATTAATTATATAATAGCTATTTACGCATACGGGCGCGAAAAGCCGTTTTTGTCCCGAGGATCGAAACTTATGCTCCGGAGAAGAACTGGTCTGTATAATATTTTTTAAGCGGTGGAATTAATTATAACTAAGTTAAGATTCATACAGCATTTTATCATAACATTATTTTTACCTCTTTTTAATATCAGCCCTCTTTTACAGCTCATTTCAGGAATCGGTCACTTTTGGACCCCAAATCAGGGAGCAAAAAAGCTATTATACTACATATCAGGGTTTTAAAAAATAATTAATGACATAGTTTTAATTGTCTAAAAACTAAATAATTATGCACAGTGTATTGGGATACATATTTTGACAACACCAAATTAAAAATGAATGAAAAAATAAATGTGAAATGCAATGATTTATGTATAATTACCATCAAGTACTTCAGGGTATTGCGGGTCATCCTCGTTTTCTTCTATTTCAATATTAGGCATGTTATTACAACTGCTCTCGCAGTTTAGACACATATTAGAGCATCTGAGGCCTGCTTTTTTACATCCACAGTTTTTACGGCATGTCTTCTTGCATTTGCAAGAAATGAGTTTTAGAACGGCTTGAGGTGCTGGTGGCTCTAGCGTGGTTATTGGCTCTAGACCATCTTTGGTGCTTTTCCAACCCCATTGTTCAGGATTTTTTTCATTATCAAGCCATTGCTGAACTTGAAAATACACCCTTAAAGAATGTTGTTTAGCTGCAGCCTCCGTAGGAGGTAGGGACGCCAAATGGGTTGATGGCTTATATGCAGACTTAAGGTAGCATAGATACCTCAATTTGTTTAATGACGTGCTTTCCTTGTCAGATAATTTGTACAAGGAAGTCAAAAAACGATTGCCAGCATCAGTAATTGCATCAGCATCTGCCATAGGGTCTTTAAAAATTTCAATGGCTTTAATTAATGCCGGGTATCTTTTGAGAGTCTGAAGAAACCTCATTTTTCCTACTTTGAAAAAGGATGAAGTAGTATCACAACCACTCATGGCATGTAAAAATAATATGTTGTCAGCAACCGATTGTTCAAGTTTGCAGTCAGGAGAAACAATGAATGGTGAAACTGTCCCGTTGCCTGGCTTTAAAAAATATACATTTGAATGTATGCCCCTACAGAGACCAATCATGATCACCAGCAAATCTACGTCTTCACCCACGATAACTACAGAGTTATGTTGTTGCGCAAGGTGCCTTGCTGTGGTGATAATCAGCGTATCCGCATCTTCTCGTTCCTGTTTTGGGTGAATGTCAGCTGCTGTTTATCTTTCAACATTAAAATCAAACGCTCTTTGTTTTTTGTATTGCCTTATCTTGTGGTACTGTAGGCACCATTGTTTCGTCGAACATCAAATCTACTGAAGTTTGTTTGCGTGATCTTCTTGCTCGCTCAATACATTTAGTACCTCTGCAACTTTCTTCAGGGTAACCATCGAACACAACTACAGCACTATCCTTGTATTTGTACTTAACAAACTTAAAAATATTGTTTGTGTGTCTGAAGAGGATTCATTATTATATTTATGTAATTGTTCAATGGATTTTTTTTAAGTGTTTATTGCTATTTTCCAGAAATTACTGTTTTTCCACGATTTTAGATAATTTTATCTCCTGTACGAAATGTTACCGCCTTTTTCAAAATTTTATATTCTCTTAGAGTACTAGCTCTCCGGAAGAGGAGCACCTTTGACTCTTGAGAGGAGGTGGAGATACTCCACTGCTCAAAACTTCCACTGGTGCCAGATCCACACTTTTCCCCTACCTTAAATGCATAAAATATAGTCAATAATATAATCTTTACTATAAATGATGGTTAATATTTGCGTTAAATGGTTTGTTTCCATGTTACATCGACATACAATGCCGTAATTCCCGTTTTTCTACAGTTTTTGTTTTTAATACCCATTTTTGAGGCACTCTCACGGCTAAACCATTGATCATAGAAAAAAACTTTCAGTACATAAAATGTAGGAAATTTTATTCTCTTTAACTCATATATTGCCGACTTTCACGCAAAATGCACTATTTTGGAGTTATTTTGAAAAAAACGAAAAAAGTCCGTGTTTTTACAGGTTTTTTGTAAAAAAAACAAATTTGCCGAACGAAATTTTGTTGGAAAACTTCAGATTCGTATTCAGCACCCCAAAAAACATAAAATAAGCCACTAAAAACAATTACACCAGAATTTTCCACCTCAAACTACAATTTGACTGGGCTATAAGGCGTAAAATCGGATGGTATACCTAATTTATTGAAAAATGTCACAGTGAATGTGGTTACGCTTTCGCACGGCGGTGCCGATCAAGTTCAGGTTCCACATGGCCATTGTGCTGAAGGACACAATTCAGGTGATATACGACATGTTCAACTGCGGAATGTAACGTATCAGGAGTGATGTTTCACACATGTTTTGATATGCGTTCTTTTAAGTCATTGAGGTTTGCGACACCTCCACGGTACACAATAGATTTTAAGTACCCCAAAAGTCAAAAATCACATGGTGTTGAACTTGATCGGCACCTCCATGCGAAAGCGTAACCACATTCACTGTGACATTTTCCAATAAATTAGGTATGTCATCCGGTTTTGTGCCTTTATCCTTTGTTCTTGTATTACACATTACATTTCACACTCAAAAGCGCCATCTATCGGCGATTATTGCAACTATTTTATTAATATTATAATTATTGTTGTTACATTCTACTTCCCCCTTCTCGATATTAAATGTACTGATTTTGGTGTCATTCGGGTTATTTCTTCAAGCTACAGACAGCTCAAAATAGATATACTTATATTATAACCACCCGGTATATATAATTTTGATTGTATTTGAAATATTTTGTCCAATTCCTGTACTTGTATATGGACTCGAAATTTTACACCTGTGATAAGAGATGCAACGTATATTCGGTTATTATTCGGTATTCGACTAACCTGCGGAATACTACAGTTCGAAATATACTAATACTTACACATGTAAAGTTTTTCATTTTAAAATTCATATACATCACATATGATGGAATTTTTAATTGATATAATTTATTAATAATTTTACATGTCAGGGGTCGATCCAGGAAAAATTTGGGGCCTATTTAGGGACCTTCACAAAAATCTATTTAATAAAATGGGCCCCTTCACAAAAATCAATTTGATAAAATGGGTACCTTCATAAAATTCTATTCCATAAAAACTTACTATTTATTATTCATTTATTATTTTGTGATGTTTTAAAATGTGCAATTTGTAAACAACAAGTTCACCGGAGAGAAAAACTTCAGCAAAAGGATTTAAAAAAGTTTTTGTTTATAAGTGCTTGGTTCGAATTTGATTAACTGGATTTCAACTTTCGTTACAAAATAACCTTTACTTTTCACAAAATGGGCCCCAAGAAAAAAAAAACCTGCATCGACCCCTGCACATGAAAAATCTATAGCACTGCTCTTTGCTTTGACAAATCTATGTTTTCTTTGGGCTAACTTAAAGGACAGTCTCTTCTTTCTAACAGTAGTTTTCTCAAAATTAAGGCAATTCTTGCTTTATCATTTACACGATAGAAATTTGTTTGCTTATAAAAATGAATTTGATTGAAGTAGTTCCACAATGAATCTTTTGAATATGATTCATTTTGAAAGTAAATATTACTACAGTTCCTTTTTTTCCTAATTTGTTTTTAATAAGCAAACAATTCTACTATGAATCTTTTGGATATTGGATATTCATTTTGAAAGTAAATATTGCTGCTGTTTCTCTTCTAATTTGTTTTTACTAAGCATCAATTTTACTATTTTGACACTGCATAAAAATTAATATATTATTTAATGCCGACATTTCGCCCTGCTTTACGCTTACTGAGTTTCTATTACACTTTTTTCAAATGAGTAATGATTAAGGAAAAACAAATTTATGAGTTTATACCTGAAAAACAGAGTTACCTTTCAAGATGCTTAAGAAAAATCTATGCCACGGAGGTAAAAACAGTAAAAGCACATTGTTTAAAGAGCAATCCGATTCTTTAGAATTTGTAACAACAAGGAACTAATTCTGATGGTACACATTCAAAAATGATATTTAAATCGCCAGACAAGGACGAATGTTGTTTTATATGGGTCATTCTCCCATAAACATACATTTTCAATACTAAATGTTTTTAAAAATAAATTTTGCATATAAAATGTATAAAACTAAGCTTATTTATTTATTTATTTTTATACTGCTTTGAACTTTATTGAGCTGGACCATTCCATTACACCATCAAAACATCATCGTATATATTGTTTGTGCAAGGTAAATCACACGTTATTACTAAATGGTGTATAAATATTTAAGTATAATTAAACTTAAAAATACATCAGATTGACGTTTCGATCAACATCTATAACCATCTTCAGAATATGATGTTAAATTGGTTACACTTAAAAACAAAGGAAAATCACCTTGAAATGCAATTCACATGTGAATTTGCCTTTCTTAATTTTCTAGGCATTATACAATAACGAAATCGGTTTTATTTTATTTTATTTTTACCGCTAAATTGCACGTGTAATAAAAATATTAATGATAATAATAATTAAAAGGATTTTTGTTGAATTATTGTGCAGATAATTTTTGCACGGGAAACTTGGTAACTATTCATTATTAATTTTAGGCTGTTTTTAAATTCAAACTTCTGTATTTTTTGACGCATTCACTAAATTATTTTTTTTAAATACATAACATTTGTAGATTTTCTTAATCAGATTCCAAGAAATCGAACAGCCTTTTTGTTTTCCAATAAAAGTCAATCTTTCAGAAACTGTTGACCGTTAAATTCACAGGAAAATAGAAAAGGCTATTCAACTCTTAGGCACTTCAATGATAATACCTGAACTTTTCAGGGCAATAGCAATGAAAATCAAATTGTGAATGTGTCAGAAAAATTGGCGTTACTGGGCGAGGAAAAATAAACAAGTTGGAAACTGTACATTAAACGTGACGAATGAAGTGCGTTCGTACTATAACTAGTTTCAGTGAAATGAATTATATCGTCTGTTATTATGATAGGATAAATTTCCGCAATAAAATAAGTACATTTTAAGTTGGCAACATTTTATCTTTCGTTGATATTTACTGCAAATTCCATTGGGAAACTTAAACCTAGCTTTGAAAATTTCATAACTTGAAATCCATATTTAGACTCTTTTTCCTTTTAATATCTATTTCTTCGGAATCATCTATCCAAACAACTGTCGGTAGATTATACGATTGCTATAATTAAACAATTTTAGTACACAAATTCGGTTTTTAAATTCAGTAATACTTTAATAACATGACTCCATCTTAAATAGGACGTAATCACCATGGCAAACTAGAATCATTACCTTTCATGGAATATCATTGAATTAATTACGTATGACAGGATTTAATAGAATGAAGAATGTGACTATAACTTGGCCATAGAGGTTGTAAAATAGCATATATGACTATGACGTCATACATTGCAGATAACTTGGCGATACATCTCGGTCGCTTGACGATTAATCCTCGGGAGCTGCTATAACAAGGAAGTACGGATTACAAAAAAAAAAAAAAAAAAAAATTATTTAATAAATATTTTTATTAATATCTTTTTAATTTTTGATTCGATTTTCATAAAATTTGAAATGACTCGACAAAATTCTGCAACGATTAAGCATATTAAACTTCAAACCATTTGGTTGGGTTGTTTTTGCGCTGTTATATGCGGACAGACGGACGGACCAAACGACGACTATAGGTGCTACGTATTTATATAATTACGAACGCACCTAAAAATTGAGAAAACACTTAAGAACTATCCCTGTAAAAAGATTTTAACATAATCCGCGAAAATTTTAGAAACTTACCTTCTGAGCCCAGTTTAATTTTCATTTTCTTCTTCAAAACATTCCTGCAGAAGAACCACAACATTCTCGCACATATCAAACCGTAGGAGCTCGAATAGTCGCTAATACGTGAAAAGCTATCTCTCTCTCCCACTTTGGATGAACGACCGCCAACCAATGAAGATTAAAAACGGCATCATTTCTATGTCCTCCGAGCAACAAGACCAGTCTAGGCCGTGACATTGCATTCCGCCGAAGAGTATTAATGTCTTGGCCAAAACTATAGCATCGTTTCCCACTTAGAAATTGGTCAAAAATGTGGTAAAAACTAACGGCGCCTCCTTGACCTCACGTAGCGAATGACGGTGAAATGAATAGAAAATAAAAATACAGTAGAGAACCGATTATCCGAACTCCAATTAATCGAACTGTCCCCCCCCCCCCCCCCGCCTTTTATTTATTTATTTTTTTTTTTTCCAGGACGGCTCTTAAAATAGAAAACATTTTCCAGATCAATGGATCGAGGAAACTGAAAACAAATGTTGTGAAAATGATCCAGAGCCATCACATAATCAAGCTCAGGGCTTGACAAATGCGGTCGCCAGGTAGCCACTGGCGACCAAGTTTTTCTATCTGGCCACTAAGTTATTTAATCTAGCGTTTTTATTATTACTATTATATTTTTTTTTTCTAGAAAAATTGAGCTAAGAAATGAACGCAAACGGCATTTTTTTTCTCTTTTTTGCCATTTTTAATTTGGTAAAAATAAGTTCAGAAAAAGCAAATTTTAAAATAATAAAAACAGAATTATTCGACTGGTAAAGCCAGGAAAATAGGCAATTTTTTTTTTCTGTTTCACTGTTTCATCGATGCCCTCCTCATCAGATATAGATTTTGTATCACTCCTATCCGGACATTCGGCAATCAGCAATCTCTCTCTCTCTTTTTCACAGATAAATAATTTTGATAAATTTCATTAGAAAACTGGGTTTATATTGTGTTTCTAAATATGTAACAATTCCAAACTATGTAAACTAATAATCCTAAATTATGCTTATAAGTATTTTTTCTCAATTAATTCATGAACTTTTATTCTTTTTGAAAATCAGTGTCAAGGGAAAGGGGAAGGGGAGGGTAATGTTTTTTATTGGCGACTAGGATTTTTTGCTGGCTACCAGATATTTATCAAATTTGTAAAGCCCTGCAAGCTACTGAATGTTTGGAAACAGCTATAGAATGGTTAGAACGACAGGAGGATGCTGATCCTATTCAACTTATGTATTTAAGAATTCGTGATATGGCAGCATTAAAAAGAATATATGCTTTAAAGCAAAAAACAATCCAAAGCTTTTTTGATTAAATTTCAAATTTTGCAATTTTAAAATGAATAACAAAAATTACAAAGATACAGAAAATGACAAAAACAATTCTTAACGATATTAATTAGGTATTAAAAGGTATTAATTTTTAAGATATTAATTAAAAAAAATAAATATGCGAGCACTAACAGTCGCCAGTCTTAAGCCTGGTTAAAATGTGAAAGAAAATTAGGTACAAACAAAAGAATTTTTATAATCTACCTATCCACTACTGTATTAAAAAAAAAAAAAAAAAACATACATTGGTTCCATTACAAAAATAAACTGCTACACATAAAAAAAAAATGCATTTTAACCCTTTTGGCATAGGCAGGAACATCCCTAAATTTGCCTGTCCAATAATCCGAACTTTTGCTTATTCGAACTAGCGCTCGGATAATCGGCGCTTTACTGTAATAACATGGGCACTGACAGGACAAAATCCAGAAAAGGGCAGGATTTTTAAACAAATGTGCCTGTGGTCCGCTCCGCAGCCTTGGACACGTTTTTTACATGGAGAATATAAAAAGGAATTAGCTAAACTAATCATTTTTCGTCAAAACTTCCAGAACAAAAACAATTTTTTAAACCACATCATCAACAACAAAAAACAATACAGATATTTAACATTTAAGAAACATTAAACATTTAAAATAAAATTTTCACCATATTTTTGAAAAATGAGAAATGAAAAGTAATTTCTCTTTCATCAGGGGAAGGGAGGAGATTCGTTCCCCAGGACCCCGGTTAAGATAAATTTTAAAATGTGAATGTTAAAAATAAAAACAGAACTAAATATATATTTTTTCTACGGGGGGGGGGGGGGGGTTAGTTAATTAAGGCAGAGCTTCTCTGACGAAAAATTCTTAGTTCTTTTTTCTCCTAGTGTTCAATTAACTTTAAATCACTTGTAAAGAATATATTTTACTCTTTTTTTTGTTAATCATAAAGAAAATTTAGTTAGTTAAATTTTAAAATCCAGGGAAGGGCATTAGCCGGTATCTATATAAAATAATAAGCAATAAGTGAAGCAAGCAGTATAAATGTGTATGCGTGAATTTGTTTAATTTAATAACGATGTGTTTCCTTGTTTTTCACAATAAGTATTGGGAATATTTAAATTGAAAATATGATTATTTAAATTTTATAATGTTGGTGGATTATATACTTCGAACGCTGTAAATATTGTTCATTAATAACGCCATTAAATATTCATCGTGCATCCATGCTTTTCAATATTTTGACGTTCTTAGATCCGCCGGAGAAACGAACTTTAAAATGATTCTTATTCATTAGAAAATTTAAAGAAATTCACTTGATTAAAAAAAAAAAAAAAGAAAGAAAAGAAAGAAAGAGGAAAAAGAAAAAAGAAAGAAAGAAAGAAAAGAAAAATAATGAACCAAAAACATTATAAACAAACTTAAATTTAAAAAATATATAAATAGAATTAAATGACTGAACAAAATGAAATTATTCACAAAATAATATAAGTAAAAGTATGAAAAAAAAAAAAAAAAAAAAAAAAAAAAAAAAAAAAATCGAGCGACGCAAAAATTACATTTTATTTGTATGGCAAAATTTACACTTCCCCTACTTCACATCGAGATCTACGTTAAAATTCTAAATTATCTATACGTTCAGCTATCTAATAATAATAATAATAATAATAATAATAATAATAATAATAATTTGTCCGTGATATTTTATCCAAATGCGGAGAGATTTTTCGCGCTTATTAGAAAGTTAAATTCGATCACCAAATTCAAGTTCAATTCATATTGCCCCTACTTTTCAGTAAATTAACAACTTCGCACAGCAAGAGAAAAACAATTAGAACATTTATTGCATAAGATAAATTCATTTTTAACTTATCTGAAATTTACTTTCAATTCCACAACTATTTCCGTACGTTTTAAAGAACGAAAGAAAGTTAAAAATCAAAGGAAAATCATGCATCAAACATAGATTATGACACACTTTCCAACATTGCCAGAATACTTTAGAAACTTCATTGTTTAATAAGGTAAAGAAGATAGCTAAGTAAACAATTTAGAAAACGCATAACACATTTGAAAACCAGATTTCAGCAATTACCGTCCAAAGTCGGAAAGGTACTCGAATTCTTTTGGGTAGCTCTGTATATATATATATATATATAGCCCATAGATTTGTCTACATTCTACATAAAATTCAGTTTAGTTAGAAAATGCATAGCACAATTGAAAATTGACCTTCATCAGTTTCTGCCAAGGGACGAAAATGTACTCTAGAATTCTTTAGTACAGCCCTGTTTCTGTAGTATACAGATTTTTATACACGCTACATATTAAGGTAAAATTTAATTCAGGCAAAAAACCACAGAACACTACTAAAAACACACTCCCAGTAATTACCATCCATTTATATTCTTCAAACATCTTTTAGTATATACTAAAAATATTTATCTGGAATATGCATAACTCAATTAAAAATCACTTTTAAGCAAATCACGCCCTTACACATTAATGCTTACGAATTCTTTTGTGTAGCCCTGTATCATATAATGATCGGTAGAATTTATACACTGTAACCAAAATCTTTTGTGTGTAAATGAACTATAATTGCTATGCACGAATATGCTACAGTAAGCATCTTTTAGTGAACCTCCAGTAATGTATATCAATTTCATTATGTTTAATATAGTGTAACAACATTAAAATACGTTGCAAAGAGCTTTTCTTCGTAAACCATTATGTAAGAGAATTATTTTGTGTGACACTGTAAAGGAGTGATAAAAGCTTCGCACTCCATATTCTACAGAAAGCATGTTTTATGCACCTTAGAAATTCATACTAATTTCATTATGTTTGTAATAGTGAAAAAGCATTAAAATACAATACAAACGACCCCCCCCCTCCACCCCCTAGACCATAATGTAACAGAATTCTTTTGGATGTCCCTGTAAACGAACTATAAATGCTACATACTTTATTTTCAATACCGAACACCTCAGCGTATACACCAATAACATAATCAATTATATAGCAATCAGAGTATATTTACTGTATATTTTATGTATGTGGTTTCAACTATGTTGGAAAGTGTTAAGAATCAAAGAAAGATCCCTTGGAAATGCAAAGTATTACATTTTAAAATTGCTAAGCAAGTGTTGTTCAAACACCCTTTTTCGCCAAACAAACTTGAATATTTTGTATTTTAGACATTATATATTCGCACAAATTAATTTCTATTATCTGATTTGTGGGTAAAGTGTATTTATTTTGTTAGAATTCACCCTCAAAAGTATAATTAATTACAAAATTACAAGGAAAATATGGCTTCTTAAAATACTTTTTTCCGCCACCGTACATCTAAAATATTTTTCTATTTAGAAAATTAATACATACACTGCAAAAAATAATTGTTGATTTTACAGTATAATACTGCCACCCCAGCTGTCAGTATTATACTGGCAGCTGGGATGCCACTGTAAAATCAACAATTATTTTTTGCAGTGTATCCATAAAAAAATAAAATAAAACAAAAACTCTGTCACTCTAACTTTCCTGTTTATGCAAGTTTTTAAATTGCACGCAATCCGAGAAAATGTCGTTAGCAGAATGTTCAGTATTTTTCTCTCCAAAGATGGCAGAGGCATGCAAAATTAATCGTTTGGTATTTCGTTCGTGTAGGTGAATATAATGAAGTATTTGGTGCTACTATTTTTAAATATTACGATTCTCCTGGCTGCTGTGCATAAATTGTCGCGAGCGCAGTATTTATTTTCATTAATGAAAAAAAAAAGACAGGTTCATTCACCCTGAGATATATCTCACCTTCACCTTGAAAGTTAATCGTCTTGGTTCGGTTTTCATCCCATGCATGTGCAGAAGAGGTTTCTTGGAGCAAACGGATTTCTCCACAATTCAATTTTCGCATGTCACACTGCTAATGAGGGCAACTCCTTTTAACCCTGTTTTTCATCTGTGTCATCGGCATCTTTTCTAAATCCCTTTGTGCTTCTTCGAAACGAGTATGTAAAGATTTCAGTGCCATAACAATTAAATATATATATATGCAGAGGGACCAAGTAGTCAATCATTTTCAAATTAATTGGTCAATTAGAATTATAAATAAAATAAAAATACGTGTGAGAATCATTCAAACTAATGATTAATGCCGTTGTATTTTAGATAAAATATTTAAGATACTGAATTCCAGATAATTAGGATCAACAAAATCAAGGTGACATTTTTTTTTAATTTTTTTTGTATTTAATAATTTTTTATTAAATATATATATATATATATATATATATATATATATATATATATATATATATATATATATATATATATATATATTTTTTTTTTTTTTTTTTTTTTTTATGGGATTTTTTTCCAAAAATCCCATAAGTGGGGCTGCCTACATTCTGGTAATATCTGATTTTTAAAAGTCTGATGTTATGCTAAATTTGAATTTTTAATAACCACCGATTTATTGCAGAATAATAATTAGCAGATGGGTACAAACAAAGATTATTGAAAAATAAATATGAGATGGCTGTTTTTATCAGACGAAACACAAATTATAAAGGACAGAAGAGACAGGAACAGTAGTGACATTTTTTGCAATTTTGCCACTTTACTTAAAAAAGAACATTTTTAGAATGCTGTAAGCATTATTTTCAAAGACATATCCACATATCCAACCTACGATTAAATGGCAACATTTTAGTTAATTTATAAATATCGACATTCAAATTAACGATGGGGACAGTAGTGATGGTTAATAAAAGTTCGCTTACCTTTTCCCCATTCTTTTCAATCCAGAAAATCTTTTTTTATGAACAAAAGGAAAGCAATGCGGTCATTCCATGTCAAATCAACCAAAAATTTTCAATTTTCAACCTGACCATTTCAAATTTTACGGAAACCTTCAGGAATCATTCTCCCTGATGATAGAATTGAGAATATACTTTTATAATTTTTTTATCTCAGTAAATTTTCATACAATTAATTTTTTAAGTTTCGAAAAATCATCATTTTTTGGCTTGTATAAATGTTTTCAATTTTGAGTTTCTCAAGTTCTATCAGGCGTAGAGAGTTGTTTGACCCCTCATTTTAAAGAGAATTGCATAAGGTTTAATTTTATATAAAAGTTGACTATGCATGATTTTAAAAAAGTTAATTTAATTTAATTTAAAAATTTCTTTAAATAGTGTTTTTTAAAATTTTTGAAAAAAATATATGTTTTACGTAATATTATAATCTTTAAATTCTGAAAGTTTTACAGTGGGATCTCAATGGGATCAACAGTTATATAAAAAAAAAATAATGTTAAAAATAAATAAAACAATGATTTCTTTAGCACAATCATAAAGTTGGCAAGGTGCCAACTTTAAAAAACAGCCCCAATTGGTGTTTAACATTAGTATTTTTAACATAACTGCTGATCCCATTGAGATCACACTCTAAAACTTTCAGAATTTAAAGTTTATAACATTACAATAAACATATTTTTTTTTCAAAATTTTTAAAAAACACTATTTAAAATTTTTTTAAATTTAATTAAATTAACTTTTTAAAAACCAAGCATAGTCGACTTGCATATCAAATTAAACCTTATGAAATTCTCTTTAAAATGAGGGGTCAAACAACTCTCTATGCCTGATAGAACTTGAGAAATATAAAATTGAAAATATCTATACAAGCCAAAAAATGATTTTTCGAAATTTAAAAAATTAATTCTATGAAAATTTACTGAGATAAAAAAAATTATAAAAGTATATTCTCATTTGTATCATCAGGGAGAATGATTCCTGTAAGTTTCATCAAAATCTAAAATGGTCAGGTTGAGTCACTGGTTGATTTGACATGGAATGACCCAATGGCGACTTTTTAAGAACATGTGCTCCCCTACTGGAAACAATACTGAAAATTAGAGATCCTACTGCCATCTTGTTGAAAGATGAGGAAATTCATATACCGGGACAGTACTGATAAAAAGAAAAGTGAGGAACACAACTTTAAACGTTTAAACCCAACAAAAGCAAATATTACACATTTCACTCATACAAAAATTAGATTACTATGCTTTATGAGAATCATATTTATAATAAAAACATTAGCTTTTCAAAAAATTTTAATAATTATTTCATGATGGTTTTAATGATCAAGTTATGAGATGAGGACAGGGGACAGTAGTGACTTTTGAGATATTTAAATTCCATTCCATTTTAAAGATTAGTTCTACTGTAAAAATCTGTTCCCCCCCCCCCCCAACATAATATTGTAGAACAATCACACAGAAACATTTTTACATCAAATGAAAATTTATATTGCAAAGAAATGCCGAGAGATATAACGGGGATTGAGAAATCACACTTAGGATATTTTGGCTTATATGACGTAATAAAAAATAGTTGAAAAATAAAATACAGTCTTTGAGTATTCAGTGGGTGCAATTTCTCATTTAAATTCATAAAAGTTAAAACTTCTGAAACCACTTAATATCTTACTTGCAGCAATAGCAATACGGAAAAAAACAAAACAAAACAAAAACAACAACTGCGTATTGAAAAGTCTTAAATATTAAATAAAACTTGTTCAAAATAAAAATGCAACTTGCAGAGCGGATATCGAGGCCAATTGACACCATTCAGTAAATTTGTGATGTTTTATACTCACGTCTTTAATGTAGAAATTTTTCATGGTGTAATCGTCCAGCATTTATATTATATATTTACTATTCTCTATTATTCATATTGATACTCGCTTTGTATTATTCTCAAACATTTGAAAAATCCGTTGAACTTTCGATATGACGTCATATTTTCTTTTTAATTCTCTAACGACGTGATATTAATCTGCTTTGTGTACATTACACATACTCATACCCCTTGTATTATTGAGAAATCTTTCCGTTTTATTACCACTATGACTATTTCATTTTCATTTTTCACGTGGAAATCGTTTGATAGAAAATTAATTATTGTAGAAAGAATTTCATCGTGGATTTTTAATTTTTGGCATCGGCTATAACGAAAAATGTTCAAATTTAATAGGAAAAGGCTGTTAGAATTTTGGTTTTTTATCTCTATTTATTAAAATAATACGAATTTTTCAAATTTTAATATTTTGAGCTCTTCACAGCTGCTATTCAGATTTATACACTAAGTTTCAACTCTGTAAGTTACATAGTTTTTGAGAATGGCTCTGTGACAGACAGACAACGGAGCGGGAGTAATAGGGTTTCGTGAGATGAACGAAACTCTAAAAATGGAAAATAATATAAAAATTAAATTAAATAAACTAAATAAAAGGTTTATTTAGTTTAATAATATTGCATAAATAACTATATAAACTATAATAAAAAAATATAATATACAATATATGGTTGTCAAAAAATAAGGGTTACTGTAATTTAATAAATATTATATTATATGCGCAGTTGTATTTTCAAAGCACGAATAATACGTAAGTACCCATCGATTTAGGCCGGATCACGTTATAAGAACTTTGTTCAGTTCACGGTGAACAATGCCATACTATACCAATTGTTTTTTTTTTTTTTTTTTTTTTTTTTTTTTTTTTTTTTTAATATTCCCTAGTTAATTAGGATCTTTAAAGGTAAAAACTGACAGTGAAACTATTAGTAGATTTGGCTTGGTACTCGTCGGACACCATAAAAAGTGTCCAACTCATTATTATGATTTACCAGTTGCGTTCATCCTATGCGTTTTTCCTGACGAGAATGGAATCTAACAACTGGAACAATTCACTGAAACAAGGCAAAAAAATTTAGCTAGCCAATTTACAACGAATTCGCAATTTCCCAGATTTAAATCCTACTGAATCATCCTTCCACTAAATTTGTCCATTACATTTAAGGGACAGAAATTAAGTGACTTAAGTTAGAATATTGTTATGATATACCACTTTTGATGGACTACTCCGAAAGACTTGCAGTGCACTTGACATGAAGCTGTTATGGAGACTAAAAGAGAACTAACACACAAAAGTGTACTCATCTAATTTCAGGCTGGTTAGATATTAAAGAGTCTGACCAGAATATTTTGATGATTCTTCACAATAAGCCAAAGCAAACACTCGCAGGCGTCTGGAAATCAATACTTAAAATTTCAGATAAACTCAGATTTTTTTTAGCCTAATATTATTACTTACCCATCATGCATAGTATAGGGTAAATATTGTGATCGTTTTAAAAATCTTAAGACAGATTTACACGCTTTAGACACTGGAGATTCCGAAAAACATACTTTTAGAAAAAAAAAATTGCCGTCCGCCTGTCTGTGAAAGCTCTATCTCCCGAAAAAATTGAGATAGAGACTTGAAATTTGGTATGTACTTGGTATGTAATACTGAGAAGAAGCTTATTGAATTTCAGTAACTTTGATTATCCGGACCTATTTTTTTCGGACTCTCGAAATATTCGTTCTGATAAAAGGTATATAAAAAATTACGAAATTGTTTATTTTAAGGAGTGAATATAAAAGACAATAAAAAAAACATAAATTTTGCATAAAGAATGAAGTCGATCGGATAATGAGTTGCCGAGATAGTTGTAATCCTATTTTCCACACTCTTCGATTTTTCATGACCTTGTATTTCATTCAAATTTCAATTCAAAGATATGTTTTAATTGGAAATGAGACGCTTAATCCGACGCAGTAAACTCTTAGTTAATATGATTATCATTTTTGGAGTTATAAGGACGTTTCTTTTACGCAATTCCGTAATAGAGCATTTAAAGTTTAGGACGTCATCAAAGCCAGGATTTTATTCGAATTGCAATGCATTTTATAAATAATTTACGTTTTATTTTCATATTTTATGTTATGCATATCCATGATGGGTAAGTATTACGGTGGCCCCCAAAGACTAGTTTTTAAAGTTGTTTGCTAATCAATATAAAAATACGTTTTTACATGCATGCATTCCTCAAACATGATCCAAACTGATAAAGCATATTGCATAACATCTTGGCTTTGTTCGTCTGGTAAATGTCTCGCACGCAAGCTCAGATATTTTCTCACAAGGCAATTTTGCCTCCCTAAATACCATCGAAGTAATATTTTCAATATCAATTGACATTTTACTTTGACAAACAATTCGAAATAGGAAGTTGAAAAAACAAAATCTCATAAGTTGACACGCAATATCTTCTAGCGCTTCATTAGCATTAATTGGTATACTTCTTACAGCAGAATTCATATCCCTTAAGCGGATTATCTAGGAGTTTCTTCTAAACGTACTGCTAATCTTTTGTAACGACGTATTTTGTCGCGTGCAGACAAAAAAAAGTACGACGGCAGATCCCCTTAGAGAATTTAAGAAAATTCTTTACACCCTGAAATATTTTTTTATCAGACGAGCTGAAGCTTTTTCAGGTTTTTAGTGACGAAATCTATCATAGCTTAAAAAACTCTCATTTCATACAGACATCAAGCTCTAACTAAATATAAATTAGACTAATTCTATACATTCAGCATTATTTGCGAATTCACTCCGGTTTTACTTTTAAAAATTATTAAACACAATTATCGATAAAGTAAATATAAAAATAGTAGAAGCAAATCGCGCTGAATATAAACAAATTAATTACAAATGGCATGTGACAAAAAACCACAAATACTGCTACTTCAGTTTCGTAAGAAAATATTTTACAAGCTTCTTCAATCAAGAGGAGCAGATTTTGCAACTCGCAATGGAATTCTACCAAGAGGAAATCGTCGACTTTCTAGTCTAAAAAAATATTACTGACTAGTGATATACAGAGTAGTACTTTGGCCGAGTAGCTGACTAAAAATACCGAGTAGTTGTGTGTAAGAAAGAACCACCGATGCGCAGATGGAGTGAACCTATGTGATATATATAGGATGATATTATTTACGCATTCACGCGCGGTAGCGTATTACTGCTTGCACGGCAGCGTATTACTGCTTATTTTACTGTTTAATACTGTTAATTTTACGGTATAATACTGGCAGCTGGGTGCCAGTTTTATACTGTAAAATCAACAATTATTTTTTGCAGTGTACCCAAGAAAAAAAAATATTTTATTGCTATTCAGCAGTAAAAATCTCAGGTACGAAATAACTAAAGTGCAAACTAGATTTTGTAATATTTTTAAGCAAATTGAAAGTTTTCCCTTGAGAGATTTTTTTTATTTGTTTTATCAGAGTCCTTTAAGCGTAAAAAATTATTTTCGTTATTATAGGTACTAAAATATGGGTCACGATTGAGAAAACGTGTTGCCATATGCACCTACTATTTCAAATTACACAAAATCTGGATGATTAATTTGTGCCTCCACAGTCATTTATTTATTTATTTATTTATTTTTTTTTTTTTTTTTTTTTTTTGGGGGGGGGGGAGGGGGGGGAAGCTTTACATACAGGAACTCCCAGCTTTCTCGAAATTCGAACCATTCCAAACTGAACACTTTTCGTTTAGGAATCAACTTAACGTCCTACCCTTAAATAAAACAGTAAAACAAGAATTACGATAAAATTTTGTTGCAAAAATTCCTTAAATTTATTCACACAGCATGTTTTTCCCTACCCTCTCCAGGTAGGAAAGCTAAAACTATGTTTATATATACATATAGATATTATTACAGTTGTGAAGCACCTAAGTTAAGACTTTCCAATTTCTTATTAAACCAAAAGCGATCAGAAATATGAAAGAGGAAGCTGATTAAGCAAGATCAATATTTCGACCAGCTAGCAAAATTCGGCCTGGTCTCAGTAATTTCTTAAAACAAACGATAGTTACTAACTATCTTAAAGCTATTATTTCATAATTTAGTTAATAATTATTTATTTATTTTCTTTTAGTGGCACATTATAGTATATTACACGTATTCTTCTTTATAATGTATTTGAATAACTTATTTTCGTATCTGTACTGTATGATTCAGAATAGCGTACAGGATCATACTCCAATAGTAGACTATTTACAATTTTATTAAATCTTGATCTTTATTTTTGTATTAGAGATATTTGATTGTTGAATTCCAAGCAATTCCAGCATTATCGACTGCTGATACACACAAACATATATTTTATTTTTGTATTGGAAAAGCAATATTTTAACTAGTTGATAATATTTCTTTTCACTTTCCATAATATTCAAACTAATTAATTATTAATTCTAATTATGATATTAATATTTTTTTAATCTTAACTATCAATTACTTTAAGTATTAAATAAAAATTTAACATTGTCTTTTGATTAAAAAAAAAATACATGCTTGTATCATTTTCATCTTAAAGATATTCTAAAATAAAAGAATGTTTTTCTCGGACACAATTACGGACTCGTAAAAGCAATCTGTAATGGAGTAGTCTTTTCATTTTTCGATAAATTAATTATACCTTGAGTTATAAGCCGATCGTTGTTTCATAACGACTTTTATCGGATTGTCGCGTCCAGAAAGTCGGTTCAAAGCGCCAACTTTGATAGCATTTTCTGGAATATCCTCTGCATTTATCGAAAAATGAAAAAAAATATTCGACTTCACAATTTCTGAACAAGAGTAACCGCTCCATTTCACGCATTTACGAGCAAAAATGAATTCCGGAATGTGTCAGAAAATAGCCAGTTTTGATTTGAGAACAGCCTTTATGCATAAAAAACTAACAATCCTCTGCCAACTCACCAGTAGGGGTTAAATGAAGCAGGAAAAAATATCTACATACATCCCTCTACTGATGAGCTTGCAGAATTTGTCAGTTTTAATACCATTTGATGCGTGGGGTGAAAATGATTACTTTTCATAATTTTCAAATGAATGACTGGGAGCTTATTTTTTCCCCTCCTTTTAGGTAGATTTCGTAAGAAATACTACCTATTACATTCTCACCTAAGTTGGAAATTTTGAAAAATTTTTGCAGATCTACACCGATCATGACTCCCAGAACCCAAAACCACCCCCAGTTCAAAACTTTATCTATCTCGCAAAATCGAACCAAGGGGGGGGAGGGTGGGGGGGCTTTTTGTGAAAACAGAAAAAAACCCATAATTTCTTAATTATGATACATATCGAATCCGTTTAAAGTTATTATTACTTCATGAAGAAGGGCCGAAAATGTATGTATGACAGATTTTTGATATAATTAAAAATGGCCCCAAGGGGGGGAAAAAAGGGGGGTTTTAGAAGAAAAAAAATCATAGCTTCGTCAATTCACAAGATATCAAATTCGCGTAAATTTATTATTAATCCTCTTAATATTATCTAAAACTTTTATATTGACAAGTTTTTTATAGGACCAACCGTTATAGCAAAAAAAAATTAAAAACAAAAAAAATCCCTGCCGGCTCCGCCTGCAAACAAGTTATTTTTCGAAGTAGGCGGTTCCAACTCCCGCATATTTTCGAAACTGATACATAAAATCAAGGGGCATACAGTCTCGGTCAAGTTCGTTAATAGACAAAATCGAACCAGGGGGGGGGGGGGGGGGCTTTTTGTGAAAACAGAAAAAAACTCATAATTTCTTACTTATGATACGTATCGAATCCGTTTGAAGTTAATATTACTTCTAGGAAAAGGGCCGAAAATTTATGTATGACTGATTTTTGATATAATTAAAAATTGCCTTAAGGGGGGGGGGGGGGGAAGGGGGGTTTAGAAGAAAAAAATTCATAACTTCGTAATTCTCAAGATTTCAAATCCGCTTAAATTTATTATTAATCCTCTTAATATTATTTAAAACTTTTATATTGACAAGTTTTTTATAGGACCAACCGTTATAGCAAAAAAAAAAAAATTAAAAACAAAAAAATCCCTGCCGATTCCGCCTGCAAGCAAACAAGTTAGGTTTCGAAGTAGGCGGTTCCAACTGCCGCATCATCGTAAAAAGGTCATTTCTTCCGCAATTACCGACAAACAGGCGCCCCACGGTCTGCGTCTTCGAAATCTACCTGTGCCTGTAGGCCGAGCCGTCAGGGATTTTTTAGTTGTACCACACGCACACACTTGGATTAAAACTCTAACTACAGGTGATCTATACTTGCTTCGTTTAATTTAATCTTTAATATCAAAATTCCGAATTCGGAATTAATGAAAATTTATTCTAACTCGCATATATTTTTTTTTCATTCTTTTTTGCGGAGCAAAATATTTTCTACAATATACGATTCGCTTTTCCGTATAAAATAGAGCAAATAAAAAGACAGAAGAAAATATATTTTCTGAGAATGTTGGTATTTCCTTCTTTTTCCTAGGGATGTACCGAATATTTGCTGTGTATTCGGTATTTTGGCCATACCATCGATATTCGGTTTAGACAAATATCAAATCATCGGTGTAGGGATGAAGTTGGGTTCGCAGATAATCTAGATCAGCCTTAAAATATCTAACCGAAGCTTGCTTTATTTTATCGTCTTCACAAGGCGGCGATTAAGCAATAAAGCTCTTCAAAATTGTACTAACCACTCTTCTTTCTCTTTTAACAACTTGTGATACCTTGTAGGAAATTAACAACTCTACTTCATCCCTACAATCGGCTTGACGAATATTCAGTTTGGCAACAGTCATTTTAAAATTCGGTCCAATATATATATATATATATATATATATATATATATATGTGTGTGTGTGTGTGTGTGTGTGTGTGTGTGTGTGTGGTAGTCCTTATATAATCGATTTTAACGTTTTTTTTTTTAATTTTCTTCTGTCTTACCATCAAAATTTGTTCCAATACAGTAAAAAACAAAGTAGAAAAAGTTTGAATGAAAAAGAAATATATTTAGAGGTAGCTCAAGATTGCTGAAGTTTGACGATTACACTTAAAAACATTGTGATATTGACAAAAGAAAACTAAGCCAAATGATAATTTTTATTACAAAGTAAATAATTTTCATATTTTATATAACATAAAAGCACAATATTAAGCATTTAAAATGTTTAAAGTATGAGAGTGTTAGTAATTAGTTTAATTTGTTAAGTCCATTTTTCTGCAATAAGGATGAGCTCCCCGGTGTTCCTCCAAAACATTCGCCAATAGCTGAAACTGAGGTTCATTTCGTGTGAGGATTTTAGTGTATTCTTTGATCAATGCAATATCTCTCTCAGCATGATCATTTACCACTTTAATACATTGCACCATTTCTAATGCAATCTTATAATCAGAATTGGTGTTCCAATATCCAGTGTCTATTTGAAAGAATCTTTGAGGTAAATTCATTTCTTTGAACAGCTTGAAAGATTCTTTGGTAACAAAATCTTCAAACTTCTTTTCATGAAAATATTTATGGGAAACAGTTACCCTCTTCTCAGGATTCTTTGTATCTTTTTTATTTTGAAGGATTTCAACCACATTTCTTTTTTATGAAACAGGCTACCGCGAAAAGGGGCAGCCCAGGAAGATCTAACAAATACTATATACTTTGAAAATTTCTCCGATGCAATTTCTTCATATATTCTTGAATACTCTGATAAACTATTCATTAACTGGAAGTCATTACTGGGTGAGGTTTCTGTTATTGAAGCGAAGCAATAATCCAAACTTTAAAATAGTCTCCCTATAAAAACACAAACATCACGGAGACCTCTTTCTTACTTTTTGGTAAGCTTGAATTGGTCCTTAAATATGATTATCTTTAAAGATTATATCATCTTAAGACATCTAATCAGCATGATGCATTGCCCTGGGAAGCATAAAACGAATTCCCCTGACAGGCATTTCTCCAAGGAAAATAATAACAAGTTCTACAAATTCTTGATAATTATCTCTTGGTCCAGGTGCTGATGGTGTTGATCATGTTTAATTTCTAGTGGCAAACTCAAATTTATTTATTTTTTTTTAGATTTTGTACAAGAACTGTAATATTATCTTTCAAATTTGTCTCTATCTAGAAATCCCCAGTACCTTTGGAAACGTTTGAATAAAAGTACTTCTGGACTTGATGACCAAGTTCACAAAGAATTATGAAATACTTTTCCAAGGATAATTTCGATAATATGATGATGGCAGACAATAAAAGTTTATTACCAAGTTTTCATTCTAAAAGAACACGAGCACCTTTATCATTTCCAGTATTTGCTGAGGTGGCGTCAAGGTTCATTCCAATCACTTTATCTGTAATACCCCATTCATTCAAAACTTTACACATTGCATGGACTTATGCTTCACCTGTTTCAGAAAGAAGTTTAGCAACTGAGAAACTCCTTTACCAGAAATTTTAATTCATAGCTTATTTATTTTCTCTTTACTGGTTAATTTTGGTAAAAGTTCCTATCTCAATGGACAATGAGAGGAGCATTTATTTGCAGCCGTTCTTTTAATTTTTTTGATTTACTTCTATGAACAATTATTTTTCAACCAGACTGACTTCTTTAATACATATCCTAAACTCTGCAGTTTCGATAGCTACAAATACTACCCGATACTTTTGTCCTGTCTAGAGCTGTTGATAAATCTGGAGTTATAATATCCATACGCCCTCCCCTCTGTTAGCTTTGAATGGACCAGGATATGATGCTGCAACCTCAAACAGTTTTATTTCATGATCGTGTTGTTCATTTTCATTCATTTCAATCTTCTTCATTTGAGCTATCTGTAGAAGTTTCAAGTAACTGCTATTTTTGTTTATTTCTCCTGTGAACATTTAATTTTTTCTAATATTTTCTTCAGAAGATTCTTCTTTTATAAGCAATCAATTCCTTCCGCAAGAGATTTATTTATGTCAACAACAATCATTCATACTCGTCTGCTATTTTCTCATTGTAGTGGCAAGAAATCTCTATCTTCGGCTATTTTGATTATGTTTAACGCATCGGCATGAGCAAGATTAAACAAGTTATCTAATTTTGAAGAAGATGCATGCTCTTTGGCTTCCTTTGTTCTTCTTTAACCAGTCTTCATTCTTCAAATAATTCCAGACATTTATTATCGTTATATCAATGAAATTATCTTTAGATAATTAACTTAATTACATTTACAAATGCTTTTACGGATTTGATAGTGTACATAAGTGACTTTTTAATACGTTGAAATAATTTTATCAATACTGAGATTAGATATATTTTTTAAAGTAAAAGGAGAAGAAAACAACAAAAGGACCCCAAATTATGAAACTTATGCTTCATTGAACTACCTATAAATATTATTTTTTAGTGATTAAATTTTACAAGTATTATTTTTAGATATAATGGAGCAAATTTAGAGGGTGAGAGCAATAATTTTTAAAACTTCAAAAATAAGGACCACCGTTATATATATATATATCAGTTTCCCTCAGGTTTAAAAAAGGGCAGGGTGCTGCTGGTGAGAAAAGGGCACTTTTTTTTATTCTTAAGGGCATTTTGGATTTTTGATTGCACATTTCAGATTCTTAAGGACACTTTTTTTAATTGTCAAAGGTATTCTTTTGGTTTTTAAAGCCACTTTTGATATTTCAAAGTCAAAACACTCTTTTTAAGACAACATTGAGTCATTTTCATTCATTTCAATCTTCTTCATTTGAGCATACTGTAGAAATTTACTATGAAAGCAAATTTTTTTAATGCAAAAAGGAGAAAGGACACTTTTTTTACTGAGGGCAAGAAGGGTGCTAATTATTTTACTGGAGGGGGCAAGAAGGGTGCTAATTATTTTTATGGGGGGCAAGAAAGGTGCTATTTTGTAAACCAAAGGGCAGGCAGGGTGCAGCACCCTTCTGAAACTGTCTGGGGGAAACTCTGATATATATATATATATATATATATAGTAAGACAAGGAGACACCATTTCGCCTAAGCTTTTTACTGCTGTCTTAGAGAGTATTTTCAAGAAGCTGGATTGGGAAAACAAAGGGATTAGAATAAATGGGGAATATTTAAGCCATCTCCGGTTTGCTGATGACATTTTAATTTTCAGTAATAGCCCTGAAGAATTGCAAAATATGCTAAAAGATTTGGCAGAAGCTAGCATTAATGTGGGATTAAAAATAAATTTGGAAAAGACTAAGGTGATGTTCAATTCATTTGCATCAAAAAAGAAAATCGTCTACAACAACACTGAGATTAAAGATGTTGAAAGTTATGTGTACCTTGGACAAGAAATATCTTCAGACAACAGTATCATGAATGAAATCAATAGAAGAATAAGAAATGGATGGAGTGCTTTTGGGAAGAACAATATTATTCTGAAAAGTAACATGCCTCTTTGTTTGAAAAGAAAGGTGTTTAACCAATGTGTTTTGCCTGCACTAACTTATGGAGCAGAAACTTGGACACTAACAAAACGGATGGTACAAAGATTACAAACAACACAGCGAAGTATGGAAAGATGTATGCTAGGCATAACCAGAAGAGACCGAAAGAGAATAACGTGGATAAGAAGTCAGACGAAAGTTTTTGACATTATCGAGAGAATTAAATGGCTAAAATGGAAATGGGCTGGGCACATTGCAAGAAGACAAGACAATAGATGGAGCACAAACACCCTACAGTGGTATCCCAGAGATGTAAAACGACCAAGAAGACGACCTCAAGTAAGATGGAGTGACGAAATCAGAAAAGTGGCCGGTGTTAATTGGATGACTAAAGCACTAGACAGGCAACAATGGAAAAATCTGGGGGAGACCTACATCCAGCAGTGGATTGAAAACGGTTGATGATGATGATGATGATATATACAGTGGGTGATCGGTTAACGAACTTAATCCGTTCCAAAGCAATGTTCGCTAATCGATCATAGGTTTAGTATAGATTTGTATGAGAATTCAATTAATTCGTTCTTAAAAATATAAATAATATATAGAAATTAATATTAATTCTCCCTAAATTTATTTAAATGTAATAGTAATAAAACATACAATACACACATACAGTCTTGCTATTTCTACGGACATTTTTATTTATTTAGTATGTGGAGCATTAAAGTATCTGTCCAAAGTCGATAGCTTTTCTCTCTTCTTCAGGATGTTTCTGAAATAATTAACAGCATTTTCATTGTATAGGTCTTCAAGTCTATCAGCACCAGCCTGTTTTGGATGCCATTTTGAGACCGTGGTCCTGACGTCCTCCCACTACTTTAAAAGTTCTTTTATAACAGAGGTCGGAAGTGGTTCATCTCTATTAAAAGACAACGCATCAATATGAGTTACTTAATTTTCTTCATTTGAGAGTTCTTGGAGTTCTTCGATCGTTAGTTCACTTTTGTTTATGAGGTCTTGAATGTCATCTTAATTCACTTCTAATTCCAGTTCTTTAGCTGATGTGACAATTTCATCCACAATTTCAGGAATATTATCCCCATCTTCTTGGATGCAGGTTAGATACAGCTTTCGCCCATCACAGTTTAACTGCCGTTGAGGGACTTCTCACCATGCCTTTTTAATGAGCCATATCGCTTCAAGAATATCAAAATTCTCTTTCCAAAACAATTTTAAAGTCATTGTTGATGTTAACTCGCATGCTTCAAAACACCGACGAAATAATGCGCGGATGTACTCGTAAAATTTTTTGAAACCCGCAATAACCCTCTGATCCATGTGTTGAATCAATGAAGTGGTATTTGGAGGCAGAAACTTAACTGTCAACCAAAAAAAGTCTTGAAGCAATTTATCCTCCAAAGTATCAAGTTTTTTTGGGCATGCTGTTGCATATAGCATGGTTCAATAGCAGTGCTTTTAATGGAACTTGGCCGGTCTGATTGTAATTCTTAATGCTTGGAGTACAAACTTCAAACAGCCATTCTTTGAAAAGAAGATACATGGCCCATGCCCTTCTATTCGATCTCCACATCATCACTGGTAGTTTTTCTTTATTTATAGAATTTTTTTTTAGTGTTTTAGGTTTCTGAGAGTGATAGACACTAGTGTAGTGTATACCATAAGTATACAACTGTTAAAATGTTCTCGAAGTCTATAATATATGCAATTAAATACAGCTCTGCAAATCTGAAACACAGCATTGCTTCTTTCTGATTTTGTTTTGTGAGGTGTTCGTTATCCGAAAATAAAAATCTCTAAGTGTTCGTTAACCGGTCTGTTCGTAAACCGAACAGTTCGTTAACTGATCACCCATTGTATATATTAATTCAGAATAATTAAAAATATAAAATCACAATTTAAATAAAGTGATTGCTTATTAATATTTATTACGTTGTTTGATGACAAGTGACACTTAAGAAAACTAATTATGAATATAAACGACGATGATCACAGGAGTTAAATGATGTAAAAAAAAAAAAAATCCATATCTATTTTATACAGAATTACAGATACAGAGTGTGTGTGTGTGTGTGTGTGGGAATGGGTTGGCGCACATATAAACAAATTTTGGAAGAAACTTCAATGTTCGCCATTGAAAGGGACCACCTTCATAGTTTTATCTACCATGGCCGCTTCCGACTTAATATTTCCTTTTTATTATTGAAATGGTAGAAGTTTTGCTTCGATAGTCGGCCATTTTTATTTAAAAATATTTAAGTATGGAAGAAAAATCAGCTAATAACAGCTCAATTGTACTGTATGTCACTAGTCACGTATAGTTCATTAGTCAAAGGTTTGAAGAATATTGTTAGACTATTTTATTTAACCCTTTTAGTGCAATTTATGCTAAATAAATGCCTATACATCAAAAGAGTATTTTTGCGGTGTTTTAAATTAGTGAGGCATAATTAAAAAAAATGATTTTAATATGGATCAGAAGAAATAAATATTGTCAATAACCGTCAAGGTCAAGACCTTAGTCCAAAAAGAAAAGCTGACTCACTTGAGCGCTCTACCACTGATTAGAATTCCAAATAAACAAAAGAGTGCGCAAAGATCATCTGCCCCTGAATGTTTGTCCCCATCATTGGAGTTCTCCATCATTATTCTACGCACTACCGGTTGCATAAAAAAACAAAACACAATGAAATTCTTCAGCAGGCTTTGCGTGAGGAAATTTCGCTTCCTCCTTTCGTAATCCTACTCGCTTTCTTTCAGACTATGCCAAAAAGAAGGTATTTGTTACAAAACTTATAATAATACACCATGAAGTTTTCTCAGGAAGCTATGGTTTAAAGAACAACCGCAATTGTCCGAAAGTTTTGCCTAAATTTAAAAAGAAATCTAAAAATATATTAAGGGGTCAGGGACCTTTAGAAATGTCAAAAGGCAGCGAAAGTTTTAGAACTTGTAGCCTAATATATATATATCATCATCATCATCATCAACCGTTTTCAATCCACTGCTGGATGTAGGTCTCCCCCAGATTTTTCCATTGTTGCCTGTCTAGTGCTTTAGTCATCCAATTAACACCGGCCACTTTTCTGATTTCGTCACTCCATCTTACTTGAGGTCGTCTTCTTGAGGTCGTTTTACATCTCTGGGATACCACTGTAGGGTGTTTGTGCTCCATCTATTGTCTTGTCTTCTTGCAATGTGCCCAGCCCATTTCCATTTTAGCCGTTTAATTCTCTCGATGATGTCAAAAACTTTCGTCTGACTTCTTATCCACGTTATTCTCTTTCGGTCTCTTCTGGTTATGCCTAGCATACATCTTTCCATACTTCGCTGTGTTGTTTGTAATCTTTGTACCATCCGTTTTGTTAGTGTCCAAGTTTCTGCTCCATAAGTTAGTGCAGGCAAAACACATTGGTTAAACACCTTTCTTTTCAAACAAAGAGGCATGTTACTCTTCAGAATAATATTGTTCTTCCCAAAAGCACTCCATCCATTTCTTATTCTTCTATTGATTTCATTCATGATACTGTTGTCTGATGATATTTCTTGTCCAAGGTACACATAACTTTCAACATCTTTAATCTCAGTGTTGTTGTAGACGATTTTCTTTTTTGATGCAAATGAATTGAACATCACCTTAGTCTTTTCCAAATTTATTTTTAATCCCACATTAATGCTAGCTTCTGCCAAATCTTTTAGCATATTTTGCAATTCTTCAGGGCTATTACTGAAAATTAAAATGTCATCAGCAAACCGGAGATGGCTTAAATATTCCCCATTTATTCTAATCCCTTTGTTTTCCCAATCCAGCTTCTTGAAAATACTTTCTAAGACAGCAGTAAAAAGCTTAGGCGAAATGGTGTCTCCCTGTCTTACTCCTCTTCCAAGCTTGATCTTCGCTTTTCCTTTGTCTAAACGGATGGTGGCTGTTGCTTTCTTGTAGATCTTCTTTATGATATTGATATAAGGTTTGTCTATACCAATGTCCTCCAGAGAAGTAATTACTGCAGATGTGTAGACCGAATCAAATGCTTTTTCATAATCAATAAAGGCAAGGCAGAGAGGTAAATTATATTCTTTATGTTTTTCTATAACTTCCCTTACTGTTTGAATATGATCCATTGTGCTAAATCCACTTCGAAATCCTGCTTGTTCTCTAGGTTGAGCTGAGTCCAGAGCTGATTCAAGTCTTGTCGTTAAAACTTTGGTGAAAATTTTATAAATCACTGACAGTAAGCTGATTGGACGGTAGTTTTTAATGTTTTCCTTTTCTCCTTTCTTATAAAGTAACACCATCACAGCATTATTCCAATCTTCTGGTACATCTGATTTCTCGAGACATTTGGAAAACAGTATGGCTAGCATTTTTGCAAATTCTTCTCCTGCTTCTTTGATAAGGTCAATTGTAATTCCATCTTCGCCAGGGCATTTACCTTTTTTCATGCCTCTAATGGCTTGTACAACTTCATCTGTCATCACTGGGATAATCTCTTCAGTTTCTGTTATGTTTACTAGTGGATCACATAGGTTGATTTCCCTTTGATCTTCACATTTATATAGATCGTTATAGAATTTTTCGACAATGTGTACTATTTCATTATTGATTTTGGTGATTGTTCCATCTGCTCTCTTCAGTGCAAAAATACCTTTTCTTCCAACACACAGTTTGCGCTTAGCTGATTTTAAATTTTCTGATATCTTCTGTAACACATTTTCTTACCGTTTTACATAATTCTGCATATTCAACTCTTGATTTAGGATAGTTTTTCTTCATTTTAAATTCTCTGCGTTTCTTCATCAATCTTCTTGTTTCTTCTGTTATTTTCTTTGTTTGCTTTACTTGTACTTCACCAGCTATCGTCCTTGCAATTTCTTGTAGAGTATTTGTTATTTTCTTGTTCATTACTGTAACATCTTGTTCTTCTTCTAAGATTGATTGAAGTACTTGAAAACGATTTTTAAGTTCTAAATTAAATTCTTCTTTATGTTTCTGGAGATTTATAATATCGACTGATTTCTTTGAGCATTGCAAAAGCTTCATTCTTTCCACTTTAATATTTAAAAGCAGTTTGCATCTAACTAACCTGTGATCGCTTCCTGTATTGAAGTTATTGAGAACGCTGCAATCCTGAATAAGATGCTTTTTGTTTGTCAAGATGTAGTCGATTTCACTTGTTGAGCCATTTGCACTACGCCATGTCCATTTTCTTTGTGGCTTTTTCTTGAAAAATGAATTCATGATATACATCTGTTCACATTCTGCAAATTCAATCAATCTGTTTCCTCTTTCATTACGCACCCCATATCCATGATTTCCTACTGAGAATTCACCTTTCTTTTTTTCCCCAATTCTAGCATTCCAGTCTCCCATTATTAATTTTATGTAGCATTTTCCTTTTTGATGCATTGAAGCTACTTCTTCATAGAAATCCTCAATTTCTTCATCAGTATAGCTAATTGTTGGTGCATAAACTTGGGTAATTTGCAGCTTGTATCTTTTTGACACTTGTATAACTAACCTTGCAACTCTATCTGATGCACTATCATATTCTACGATTTGAATCTTCCACCTTTTATGAATCAGAAATCCTACACCACTTGTTTTTCCATCTTCTGTACCTCTGTAGTACAATACATGTCCACTGGCAAGATCAATCTTCTCTTCACCTTTTCTTCTTACTTCGCATAATCCTAGAATGTCCCAGTTGATTCTTTCTAATTCTTCTTCAAGTTCCTGTAAACGACTTTCAGAAGATAAGGATCGTCCATTATACGTAGCCAAGGTCATCAACTTATGGCAGCCAAGCCGAGCCCGGTGATTCTTAGCACCCTCTGTCTTCATGTTTTTCTGATCGCTGCCGTAATCAGGAACATGCAGACTGCCGGGAATTGAGGGCCGTGATTTGTTTTGTGAATTCATGGTAAAATAAGGGGGGAGGTGGCCAAATTCCTCCACGCTGGCCAAGCGGGTAGGAGGAAGACCATCCGCGTTCGTTCCCCATGCACTAGGCAAGAGTACTAACAGGCTGCACCGATGGAAGGTGCGGATTGGACATTAAGTCTCTGCTCCCAGTCGATTCCTTTAAGTCCTCCTCTGAGGCATTTAAAGGGTCTTCTCCTAGTTAACAAGCAGAGGCTTATATATATATATATATATATATATATACATACCTGCCAACATGTCTATTCAGAAAACCTTACAATTTTTCTGACGGACTTCATTGTGCATCTTTAAACATATATATGTGGTAAAAGGTATTTATGAAGACGTCTAATAAGGTATTATAAGATTTGATACAAAATTTACTGATAACTACAAAAATATTAAATAATAAAAATAACCCAAACATTATTAGCACTGATAATTCTTTTTTGATATATGTTAAATAGGCTGATTTGGCTTTACCCAACAATTCTTTGTCATACATTTCTCCATAGTGATCGTGTTGCATGCTTTTAATTATTAAAATCTTTAGTACTTTTATGTTAGCCGGGCACCAGTGATTGCCAAATTTTTTTTTAATCTCACAAAGCATTTTTTTTTTCGACAATGTTTTAACATTAGCTATTATAAAAAATAAATATTTTAACGCTGCAGTATAATGTCTTAAAAAATTACTTAAAAATAGCTAAAATATAATCATGATAAAATACGTAAACACAAACACATCAATACAAATAACAAAATCTCAAGAATTGAATTAAAATCAAAATTAAAATCATTGAATTCAAATCATTTGAATTGAAAGGGTTACAATTCAAATGATGCCAACTGAAACAAGATTTGGCACTGGTGCACAGGTAACATAAAAGTTCCAAATATTTTATAAATAAATAAAAAAAAAATCAAATAAATTTCTAATAAAAAAAGTGTCAAAACTTCAATTTTAGCTTTGCTGCGGGAAATTTTTAAAATACACAGCATGACTAAACATTCTGTGGCATATAATAACGTGTTGTGAATTACTATTTGATTGCTGTGACGTACTATATTAATAATCACACTCCTCATCTTTGTAACATAAATGCAATGTGTGCATCAGTTTTATTTGTTTACTCATGTAACAAACACAATGTGTGCTTCAGTTTTATTTTTTTACTCAATAAGTAACATATTTGAAGAATCATTTCAAGTTTTATCAAAAAACCTTACAATCTTACCTGTTGCCCTTACAACCTTACAATTGGACCTAAATCCTTACACTGTAAGGATAAACCTTACAAGTTGGCAGGTATGTATATATATATATATATGACTCGCTTTATGGGCGACGAAGAAGGGGTATGCAATAGCCCCTCCCTAGATTTTTAAATTTAATTAACTTTTTTTTTTCTGATGATGATTTTGAAAATACAATAAAAGCGTATTCTTATCAAGTGACTTTAAAACAACTAAACACTAACAAGAAAAGCACCAGAAGTTGGAATCACAGATTTGCCTAACATAATCAATGTAGGTTAGTAGGAAGCCAAAGTAGTAATTAGATGCAAACCAGGGTTGCAAAAACGCCGACTAAAATTTAAAAAAAAAAGCTACGCCGGTAGATTTTATTGGTTTTAATCGATTTTTTTTTTAAACCAAAATTGGTTTTTATACAGTGAGGTATTTTAATTATAAACTGTACATTTTAAAGTGTTTTTAGGGTCATTTTCAAAATATTCATACATATAACTGTCCCCACTTTATGTCAAGTCCGTTACCTTACAATTTTTAATAGTTTTGTTGTCATATTTATAATTTTTTTAATTTATTATGAAGATGGGATAACTATTAAATATCTCTATAAAAGTTAATAATTGGCAGACAGTTTTTCTAGCTTTGATAGAGGGTCATTTTCAATAAATGCATACAATTCTGAAAATTCTGACTTGTATGCCTTTTATGAAAATGATCCTCTATCAAAGCTAGAAAAACTGTCTGCGAATTATTAACTTTTATGGAGATATTTAATAGTTATCCAATCTTCATAATAAATTAAAAAATGTTAGAGAAAAATTATAAATATGACAATAAAATATTAAAAACTGTAAGGTAACGGACTTGACATAAAGTGGGGACAGTTATACGTATGAATATTTTGAAAATAACCCTCATAAAAATTATACCAAAGGCTAAAGTGCTTAATTAATTATACTTACAGACACATCTAACATATACGCTATCACCTATTTCATATTTAAAGTGAAATTTAAAGTTTTTTTTTTTTTTTTTTTTTTTTTTTTCAGTTTCTGATTTTCGGAATTGTATGAATTTTTTGAAAATGACCCTTTAAACTATTTTTAAAGACATTTTATTGAGTTAGAATTTAGTAAATAACATAATTTCTTAATAACAAAGATAATATTGGAATAACTACACGCACTACAAGGAGCTGCTAGTGATTTGTAGTCAGAATTGCAAATATGTCAACTAATTTTTAAAAAGGAATACTAATTGCTTGATTTGGCACTGGCCTTTAACACCTTTTTTATATATATAACTTATTTTACTGTTTTAAGGGGACTTGGTAAAAAAATTTATTCTGTAAATAACACCTAAATTAAAGTTTTTTGCTCGTGTTTCAATAAAGCAAAATCATTACTGATAATAAAAGGCATTCAATTGTTAATAAATTAATGTATTAAAAAAAAAAGGGTTTTTTTTTTTTTTTGCAATAGTACAATTTTAAATTTTCCCCTTCTTTTCCAATTTTGGTATTTCAAAGTCGATTTTTTTTAATCTTATAATCCGGGTATAAAACTAAATATCTAATTTTTGATACAAAGCTTAGATCAGAAAAAAAATAAAATAAAATAAAATAAATAATTGCACGTATATGACTCAAATATTTATATTACATATATTAGAAAAAGTCTTAATTACGCCCATTAAAAGTAACACCATATAATACATTCCAAAAAACCTTCAAAATAATAATAGTGTTAAAATTAAAATTATAGATGACATTGCATCCTCTTTGTTGATCATGCATTCCAGTTTTGTGTCACATTGTATTTATGCTTTGTGTGTTCTGATGATGATTGAGGGGGTAAATCAATCGAAACATGTCAATATTTTAATGTTTTTTGTTGATATTTGACGTCTTTTAAGCAATTAAAGTGTTTTAATATATATTTCGAAGGTTTTTTTGGAATATATTTTATGGTGCACGTAATATGGTATCAACATATGAAAATCTCATATATTTAAGTTGAGATTTTTTTTTTTTAAACAAAAATTTCAAATATATTAAAAAATCGATACTTTGTTATTTCTCATAGAATCTAAACATACATTAAAAAAGTCAGACAATTTACACAATCATTGTGGAAGCCATTTCGATTACATAGAGACTATGAAAAAATACGCACTGAGAAAAAATAAGTTTAAACATTTCATTATATATATATATATATATATATATATATATATATATATATATATATATATATATATATATATGAGAGCATGTGTGCAAGAAGTCCATCCAAGCCAAGACTGAAAACTTTTCTGAGTATTGGGAATAACCAAATGTAAATGAGCTAGACTATTTCTATATGCATACACTATGGGCAAAAATTGACCTCTCACAACAAACGAAAACGATTAAAAGTTCTTGATAGTAAAATTGCTGTAATACAAGTATATAAAGTAAAATTTAATATCAGTCAAAAATCTCTCCGAAACTGAAGGTCTTGAACCCATATAAGAGAGATACGTAAAATTAAGCACATCTCCTTTATTATTTATCAGATCGTCAAGAAATTTGGACACATTGTTCTAGCGATGTTAAGGTTCATTTTAGGATAAAAATCTGAAATTCAACATTTTTGTCAAAATGAGAGGCACTGAGTTCCCTTGAGTAATTGAATAATTTATTTTTAGGACAATAGTTACTTAATTATATATTTTATTACTTAACTAATTTAAAGGGCTATTGATATGTAACATGTAACAGTCGTTATTTCTCATAAATGTTAAAAATCATATTAAAACATTATTTCACCATTGAAAACAGTTATTAGGAATAACAATAGGATATACATCAATATATATATATATATATATCATAAATTAAAATTTACATGTGGGCAAATTCTATGGTTGTTGTGATGATTATATGGAGTTAATATTATTGGGGTTGTAACAAAAGTTAAAATTATCAAGGATGTTACAATGGGTTAATCAATACAATATAATATTAATATGTTAAACATATTTAATTTTAGTAAATATTAAATATTTATTAAATATAGTACACTAATAAACATATCTCTTAGTTTTATATTATTTATTTTATTTTATTATTAGATCATTTAATTTAATTAATATTTATGTTTTTTATATATTTTTTTCATGGTAGATATTATTTAAATAGCTGGATTTAAATTATAATAAGTGCATTACCATATTGAATAATCTATGTTATTTCTAAGTATAATACTAATTTATAAAATGAAAGCATCATATGGATTCTACATTAATGTTTGGGTTAAATTAAGATATATTTTAAATGGGTTAGTTAAAATATAAATTATATTATACTAGTAACTCTTATTCTCTATATATATCATTAATATTAACTAGTAAAATTAATATATTTACACTACATTACAGCTGCATATAAGTAATTATACATACAATATTAAAGTTTAAGTAGAATATCTGTACACCAGATGTCAGCAGCAATGTATTTGATAGTATGCTAAAATAGTCTAATATTTTTACAATAGATAGCAGTAGTATAGCTTATTTAAAATATTAAAACTTGGAAATTTAGTATGGAGGTAATAATATCTATGAAATACTTTCAAATTATCAAGTAATATTATATATTTTAATTTATTAAATTAAAATTAAAATAAAATAATTAATGGTTTTTATTTATATGTATATCATAATTTTTTTTTCTACATTTTTTAAAACGTTGTAATCTATTTAGTTAAATAAAAATAACTGTAACTGTAGGTTACAATTTATGATCTGAAGGATTCTCTATTTAACTGTGAATTTAACCTCTTCTTTTGGATACAACTTTGTACATGTGCTCACAATATACTAAATATCTTGGGATATTATTAATATAAGTAATATATATATTTTTTGTTAATTTTTTTTTAATTCTTTTTCACACTCCTTTTCAAATTGTATGTATAATTTATAATATTCCATTGTAAAGGTCTTGTTATTCAATATTGTTTCAGCGATTGTTCGGGCAAGATATGGCACTATATTTAGCAAAAGCTGGTGTCATATACAGAAAACAATCGTTCTTTGCTTATAAATGTGATTTTCTTGCCCTTGAAAAAGTAAATTACTTTATAAGCTTTTATTTGTGTATATACTCGTGTGGTTTATATTTCATTCCTTATTTTCTATTTATTTAATTTTTTTTTCTTCTTCTTAATTTGAATTAATAATGTTACTTTTATTAGGACTACAATTTTAATTTGTAAATTGACAGGGCTCTTTGGTATCGGGATTTCAGTGTATGTGGTCAGTTTCTTATGTTTCAATGGTTAAATTTTACTTAAAGTTTTATATATATATATATATATATATATAATAATTATTATTGTTTTCTCTTTTTTCTTCACTTACATGTACTAAAATCTCCTCAAATATTAGCTCCTTTCTATATTTCCCGTTTCAATATTGATCATTCTATGTTTTAATCTCTTCATCTGGACTTACATCTCGAATAAGTTGAAAAATCGCTTAGTAGCAGAAAAGACAGAAAACCTTTTTCTAAAATATCGTTTTTATAAGTGATCAGAACTCACCGATTGCTAATTAAATTTGGATGTTCTCACGTATTATATAAAGAATTTAATTTATTAAATACATATAAATTATGTAGTTTTAATCAATTTTAAAAGTAAATAGCGTATGTAAAAAGAATGTTTTCTTTTTTATGTGTGGTGATTTATCAATCTTTAACTGAATGTAATCTTTAAAATGTATAATATATGTGGAGCTATGTCATATAGTTTCAAAACATCATCTTGGAGTCTATTGCCTTCTTCTCAATGTGTATACGTATTTCTTTTATACATATTGTCATCATACCTGCCTTCTAACAGTTATAAAGACTTATTTATTTGATTATTTAATAGAAGTTTATATACATATTATATATATATATATATATATATATATATATATATATATATATATATATACTATATGGCCATTAGAGGTCTGCACGGGCCGAAATTTCCAGGCCCGTGCCCGGCCCGACCCATACAAAAAATAATTTGGCCCGGCCCGATACAAAATTAAAAGTTCGGCCCGAGACCGGCCCGGCCCGAACAAAAGAAATACTGGCCCGGCCCGGCCCGATTTAAAAGTTCGGCCTGAGCCCGGCCCGGAAAAAAGTTAAAATCTCGGCCCGAGCCCGGCCCGGCCCGAGTGAATTTCTACAAAACATAATTTTTACGTCGATTTGGTTAAAAATTTGCCCCATAGGAGGAGATCTAACCAAAAATTCCTATCTCAGCCTTTTTTTTTTTCATGTTTATAATCTTCATTTTTATAGAGGTGCCGCAAGCTGGAATATTTATTTTTTTAATAAATCTCTATTTGATGTATGTATGTGTTTAAGTTATCATCGATATTGTTAATCCATATTCCATTTATTGAAGTGTTAAAAATCAGAAAAATGCTATACAGTAAAATCTAAGATGAAATTGCATAGGGAAGAAAAAAAATGAGTTATAGACAATTTGCCTTCTTAGCAGGTGTAAATGTATTATACAGCGTGTCCACGTATAACCTGACCGACCTTTATTTTCGCAACCGTTGGTCCTAGATGCATACTTCCAATTACAAAAATGGTTTAAATAAGGTAAAGAATTATTTCTAAAGCGATTTGGGTCAGGAAAAACATTTATTAAAAAATTACGAAATTTAAATTTTTATACGGTCCCTCGGTCCTATAAGTGATATTTAGTAAAAATTTACTGTGACACTAACAAGTAAGATAAAAAAAAAAGTCCCATTCACCTACGATTAAAACTGACCGAGTTATAGCTGTTTAAAGTTGGAGTATATTTTTTGTCGCGAAATAGGGGTCATTCACAAATGTAGTAGAAATATAAATAATCGTCAGATATATCAAAAAAAATAGTTGAGAGCAAAATTAACATTGCAATCTAATATAAATGTGAAATCTATAATCATTCTGCCATATTAATGCAAAATATACAATTTGTACTGAGCATATAAGAGGATAAAAATAACAGAATTTTTGTTAAATAAAAGGATGAAAAACAACAGCCTCAATTAAGATTTTAAAATGCTGTTAGATTACATTGTCTTTCATATTTTGAGTTGTGCCCTGTTTTTTAGCTTTTGAAAATTGATTCTAATGTATTTTTAGCGCTGAATCCGAAAATGAACTTCATTTTAAACCATTACGTCAGGATTTTTCTCAAATCGAAAATTTCAAAGTTAAAAAGCTCAAAGTTAAAATTGACCCTCCCCTCCCCTACTTTCCCAACCTCATCGGACCCCTGAGCTATTTAGTTGTAAAAAACCCAGTATAAGCCAAAAAATTGAATAAATTATTGAATTAAATAAAATTAAACTGAATAAAAAAGTCTTACATCTATTTTATAGTATCAGATTTTTCGCTATTTTTTAATCTTGAAACTTACGATTTGCGAAAAATCTTGACATGATGGTTAAAAGTGAAGGTAATTTTTTTATTCAGCGTTAAAAAACACAACCATCGCAGGTTTATGTTATCTAATCTAAAACTCTTTCTTAAACTTGTTGACGATAATCTATCCGAATTTTTTTCGTGTTATCCTCTAATATAAGTATGCATAAGATAGTAAGCGTCGAAAATCATAATAATATTACATTGTCATCGGATTTAAGTCAGTATGTAAAATTTAACTTCGATCGGACATTTGAAAGTGAGTTAAACTTCGAGTACAAATTTTAAACTGGGTAGACGATCGTTGCAAGTTAAATAAAACCTTATGAAAATAACATAATTTTTGTTAAAAGAAATCATAGACTCAAATCCTCTCAAAATAAAACATATGTTAAAATACAATTATTTTAATTAATCTGAAACTTAACTAATAAAAATTAACTCAATCGTAATAGTTGTACGATTTCTTTCAAAGCGCAGATACCTTGAAATAAGCTTAAGTACTTTATATACGACCCCCGAAAGCATGGCCGAAATCATCTCTTTTTAGATGTAAAAAAGTGGTATAAGTCATGCATTTCAAAGTTTCATAACTCGGTCAATTTTAATGTTAGATGAATGGGATTTTCTTTGTCGTACTTGTTAGTGCCACAGTAATTTTTTACTAAATATCACTTATAGGACCGGAGGACCGTATAAAAATTTAAATTTCGTAATTTTTTAATAAATGTTTTTCTTGACCCAAATCGCTTTAGAAATAATTCTTTACCTTATTTAAACCATTTTTGTAATTGGAAGTATGCATCTAGGACCAACGGTTGCGAAAATAAAGGTCGGTCAGGTTATACGTGGACACGCTGTATATTCTTTTCTTACATATTAGTATATTCATTTTTAATGGATCAACACATTTTTCAATTTAAGACAGGATTCCATCATAAGCAGGTTCTTTTTCACACGTTTTCACTATATTTTAATAAGTGTATAAATCTACTATTCTTTAAAAAGAATAAATTTTAATGTTTAATTATAAAATAATGGCGATTTAAAAATGTATGCATGTTTTGAAAAGATTTTTATGCCAGATCTTATTTTACTGACCTTCGAACGGACCAGGTACGCCGAGACAATGATTTTCATACGTGAGTCAAAACCAGGACTAAAAAATTTAAGGCATGAAGACTAGGAAGAATGAAACCAGTCCCGGCTCTGTACGGAAAAAATAATTTAAGGCACGGCCTTATCCTTCAGGAAAAAGGTAGGGCCCGGCCCGGCCCGGCCCGTAAAGAGTAATCACTAGGCCCGGCCCGAACCTTCAGAAAAAAATATGGCCCGGGCCGGTCCGGCCCGAGTGCCGTGAAGAAAAATAGGCCCGAGCCCGGCCCGCGGGCCGGGCCCAGTACGGGCTTCGGGCCTTGGCCCGGCCCGTGCAGATCTCTAATGGCCATTAATGACCGGCAACTTTCAATTTTAGACATTTTGTCGAATATTTAAAAATATACTTGTCAGATTCTTCTGAAATTTTAGGATCCAAAAGAACAGGTTTGACTTCATATTTATCATTGTTGATTTGATAAGGAGGACAAATAGATAGGGGACCAAAAAAAAAAAAATAATAATAATAAAAATAAAGAAAAAAAATTAATACTTGGGATCACTCTGTAAAATAAAATGCACCAAATGATCTATCGCTACAGAATATACATAGGCAGACATTGTACAATATGTGTATTCATTTGTGTAAGAATAGCATGTATAGTAATAGAAATATAGCGATTTTTTTAACAAATTAAAAAAATTCTTGCATGTTTTTTGCTTATAACATACAGGGTTTTTAACCAAATTTAACGCCAGTCTCAGGAAAATTGACAAAATGTAGTAGAAACAATATAGTGCAATTGAAATGTAAATATATTAAATATTTAAGGAAATATGGGCAGTTGTATAAAATAATTTTTATCTGCGCATGCGCGAACGATAACAAGGAAATTTTTGCATAATTTAATAGTCAAGTGTATGGAGCAACTTATTAAAAAATAATCAGTCAAATATCGTAAAAATTCAAAGAGATATCGGCGTTAGAGTGAGCTGTTTTTTAGTTTCTCACTAAAACTCGCTGAATGATAAGGGATTTTCCACAAATTGTCATTTTTTATTTTATACTATTTTCCAATTTTTAATGATACTTTAGTTCTCTTTGAAAAACTACCCTAACGAGCTTATTCGAACAAAAAAAGAATTATAAAAATCAAAGGATCCATTCCAAAAGTATTATAACCTGGTGCAATAAAGTTTTCCAAGGCGAAATAAAGTATCAATAAAAAATGAAATATAGTATAAAAATTAAACATGATAATTTGTGGACAATCCCTTATCATTTAGCGAGTTTTAGTGAGAAACTAAAAAACAGCTCACTCTAACGCCGATATCTCTCTGAATTTATACGATATTTGACTGATTTTTTTTAATAAGTTGCTCCATAGAGTTGACTATTAAATTATGCAAAAAGTTCCTTTTTATCTATCGCACATGCGCAGATAAAAAATATTTTATACAACTGCCCATATTTCCTTAAATATTTAATATATTTACATTTCAATTGCACTATATTGTTTCTACTACATTTTGTCAATTTTTCTGAAACTGGCGTTAAATTTGGTTAAAAACCCTGTATGTTATAAGCAAAAAACATGCAAGAATTTTTTTAAAAAATCGCTATATCTCTATTGATATACATGCTATTCTTACGCAAATGAATGCACATATTGTACAATGTCTGCCTATGTATATTCTGTAGCGATAGATCATTTCGTGCATTTTATTTTACAGGGTGATCGCAAGTCGTATTTTTTTTCTTTAATTTTTTTTTGCCCCCCTAATTATACTCTTTATCAAATCGACGTTGATAAATATGAAGTCAAACCTGTTCTTTTTAATTCTAAAATTCCAGAAGAAACTGACAAGTACATTTTTAACTATTCCATAAAATGTCTAAAATTGAAAGTTGCCGGCCATTAATGGCCATATAGTGTATATATATATATATGTTTTGCAGAAAACATTTACGAATGCATTAAAAATAAATTAAGGCAAATTTAATGTTAATTTACAAAAAAGACTTAAAAAAATAATAAAACTTTTTTTAAGTGGTTAAAACTAAACCAGCCGGATTTTTTTTTCTTTTGCCTTGCTAAAACTCGGCAACCCTGGCGCAAACTCTCAAAATAATAACAATTAATAAATATAAATGAATTACAAAAATGTGCAAATAGTGTTACATCTACTTAAAATATTTTATCACAACAAGAAAAGAAGCGCCATAGCCGAGTTGTTCTAGTATGGGGCTTCTGTCTGGGCGGTTTGGGCTCAAGTCTTTTCACATCATTCTTTTTTTCTATTTATATATTTAATAATGTTGTATTCTTTATTCTGCGATTTTTAGAATTGGAGTAATGACCATCATTCGGAATTTATTATTATTATTATTTTAACTCACTGTACAACTGCACATTTATTTACTATGCAAGAATTTAAATTTCATGAAAATTTAGTAAACTATTTTCGAACAATCGTGCGCGCAAATCGCAAAATAATCTTTCTGATGAAAGTTTGCATGATTCATTTTGATATTTTAAAAATAAACTTTTTTTTTTTTTTTTTTTTTTTTTTTTTTAAATTTGGAATTTTTAAAATCTCTCTTTAGAAGTTTTGAAAAAAATCGAGAATAATTTCCCATCCTTCATCGAGCACGTGAATACATTTCAATTTCAGTTGATATAATATACAAAACATGACGGTCAAACACTTTCAAATTTGAAAAATACATAAAAATCTTTAAAATTCGAATTTTTTTTTTTTTAATTTATTTCAAATTTCTGTTTATGTAACCGCAACTTTCAATGTTTACGTCGTCGAATATTTCGTATCTCGCAATAGAATAGCGATTAAGAAATAAAATAACAAATTGGGCTAAAATTAAGCTTAGATTAAAAATCAGACAAAGAATATATGAATTTTTGGAAATTAAAAAGTTCTATTGCAACTGCTCACAGTTGAAATATTTAGAAAAACCTGTTTAATGCTATTCTCAAATTAAACTCATTACTTTCTGACACATTCCCGAAGTAATTTTTATTCATAAATGCATACAATTTTCAAGTATTCTAATTCAGACAATAACAAATCGAACTGCGTTTTCTCAAATGCGTAATTGACAATATAAAACTAGTCGTGGGGGCCACCATAATATTTACCCATCATGAAAATGCATAACATAAAATATGAAAATAAAACATGTGTACACTATTTATAAAATGCATTGCAATTCGAATAAAATCATGGCTTGATGACGTCATAAACTTTAAATGCTCTATTACTGAATTGCGTAAAAGAAACATCCTTATAACTCCAAAAATGATAATCCTATTAACTAACGGTTTACTGCGTCGGATTAAGCGTCTTATTTCCAATTAAAAAATATCTTTGAATTGCAATTTGAATGAAATACAGGGTCACGAAAAATCGAAGAGTGTGGAAAAATAGGATTCCAAATATTTCGGCAACTAATTATTCGATAGACTTCATTCTTCATGCAAAATTTATGTTTGTCTTTTATATTCACTCCTTAAAATAAACATTTTCGAAAATTTTTATGTACCTTTTATCAGAATGAATATTTCGAGAGTCCGAAAAAAAAATAGTTCCGGTTTATCGAGGTTACAGAAATTCAATAAGCTTCTTCCCATTATTACATACTAAGTACATACCGAATTTCAAGTCTCTATCTCAATTTGTTCGGGAGATAGAGCGTTTACACACTGACGGCAATTTATATATATATATATATACAGCGCGGTAGCGTATTACCGCTTGCACGGCAGCGTATTACTGCTTATTTTACTGTTTAATACTGTTAATTTTACGGTATAATACTGGCAGCTGGGTGCCAGTTTTATACTGCAAAATCAACAATTATTTTTTGCAGTGTATGGTAATGTTTCATTTATGGTTATATATATATGTTTTTCGGAATCTCCAGTGCCTGAAACGTATAAATCCATCTTTTTTTTTTTTTTTTTTTTTTTTTTTTTACTATTTTTAAAACGATTGCAAGACTTACCCTATACTACTACGTATGATGGGTAAGTAATATGCAAAATACCTCGCTTCCCTTTCAAATATAAATAAATAATTAAAACAGTTTAAAAACAAGAATAATTTCAGTTACGTTAACTTATGAAACTGAAGTGAGCTTGGCACACGTCAATTAACTTTGCTAAATATGCGTAACCTATATTTATAAAAATTCGGCTTCGAATCTCAGCAAGAGAAATAACACGATATGAGGCAGAACACAATAGCGAATCCCAAACGTAAGATAATATCTCGACGATTTTTGAGCAGGACATCGGCCCACTTCATTGCAATCAATGTCTTCGATGGAGTTTATCAACAAGAGTAAAATTACGAAGCTATTGTTGTTATACTGATCTGACAAGTCATTATTCTAAAAAAAGTATAGCTTGAGAAGCAATAAACTAAGAAAATGGAAGATATACCCAGTCTTTCAAAAAATCAAATTACTAATAACATTTTATATTGCACATGAGAAAAAAAATAGGAAACTAATTTCTATTTATACCAAAAAACATAAATTCTTTATTCAACGAAAACACAATTGGAAGAAAAACTTTTATTATGAGAAATAAATTTTTCCAGGAAAAAAAAAAAAAAACATCGGAGAAACTTGTTAAATTTTTAACTACTTAAAAATTTTCGAATATTTTAGATCTTTAATGCAAATACAAAAGTACGCGTCATTTATCGCAAATAAGTAATGGCATGATAATTTTCAAAGCATTATTTATTTTTAATTCTTTTTAGAATTTTTCTTACGTAAAATTACAATCTATTTTGTAGGGACAACGTATCGCAAAGAAAAATGAACCAAAATCTACAAAAATGAATATATTTTTTAAACGTTTGGGATGTTTTTTATATAATACGCTTTTTATTGCTATAATGTTTATAAATAGTTTCAAAAATAAGAATATTTTTTCCTTATATATATAGTGTGCGTGCGTGCGTAGGCTAATTCAGAAATCCAGCTCTTTGCAAAGAGCACGGCTAATTGGAGAATAATCTTCCTCTTTCCAATCGCCCTGTATACTATATTATTATATTAGGCTTATTGTAAATTCTAAATAGAGTTGCGCTAATTGGAAATTGGCCATTTATTTCTCAATCAGCCTGACAATCAGTTCTTCTCTCTACGTAATGTTGGAAAAAATTTGCTTCATTTGCAAATTTCATTGCTACAGCAGATTTTCTTATATATGTTTTACTAGCTGTTACCCGTGACTTCGTTCACGTAACATTAAAAAAAGAATAAATGCATTAACTTAGTAAAAAATTTCACTTGATAATTAACAACATATATAATTAACCAAAGCTTTATCACATTTTATAGGAGACCATACGGTATAATTATTTGCTATAGGGGCCTTGACATAACCCAGTCTTAAAAAAGTGAAATTTCATGCCAAATAATATATACAATCGCAAAAATGAAACTGCAACTAATGAAAAAAGGAGGACCAAGTAAAATCGTGAAAATCGACGAATCGCTCTTCGTAAAACGAAAAAAAAATCCCTGACCGCTCGGCCTACAGGCACAGGTAGATTTCGAAGGCGCAGAACGTGGGGTGCCTGTTTGTCGGGAATTGCGGAAGAAATGACCTTTTTGCGATGATGCTGCAGTTGGAACCGCCTACTTCAAAACGAAACTAGTTTGCAGGCGGAGCCAGCAAGGATTTTTTTTTTTTTTTTGCTATAAGACTTGGTCCTATAACAAACATGTCAATATAAAAGTTTTAGATAATATTAAGAGGATTTATAATATATTTAAGCGGATTTGAAATATTGGGAATTGACGAAGTTATGAATTTTTTTCTTCTAAAACCCCCCTTCCCTCCCCCCCTTAAGGCAATTTTTAATTATATCAAAAATATGTCATACATAAGTTTTTGGCCCTGTTCCTAGAAGTAATAATAACTTCAAACGGATTCGATACGTATCATAATTAAGAAATTATGGGTTTTTTTTCTGTTTTCACTAAAAGCCCCCCCCCCCCCTGGTTTGATTTTGCCCATTAACGAACTTGGCCGAGATTGTATGTCCCTTGATTTTATGTATCAGTTTCGAAAAGATGCGGGAGTTGGAACCGCCTACTTCGAAAAATAACTTGTTTGCAGGCGGAGCCGGCAGGGATTTTTTTGTTTTTAATTTTTTTTTTTTTTGCTATAACGGTTGGTCCTATAAAAAACTTGTCAATATAAAAGTTTTAGATAATACTAAGAGGATTAATAATAAATTTACGCGGATTTGATATCTTGTGAATTGACAAAGCTATGATTTTTTTTCTCCTAAAACCCCCCTTTTTCCCCCCTTTGGGGCCATTTTTAATTATATCAAAAATCTGTCATACATACATTTTCGGCCCTTTTTCTAGAAGTAATAATAACTTTAAACGGATTCGATACGTATAATAATAAAGAAATTATGAGGATTTTTCTGTTTTCACAAAAAGCCCCCCCATTTCCCCCCCTTGGTTCGATTTTGCCCATTAACGAACTTGACCGAGATTTTATGACCCTGGATTTTATGTATCAGTTTCGAAAAGATGCGGGAGTTGGAACCGCCTACTTCGAAAAATAACTTGTTTGCAGGCGGAGCCAGCAGGGATTTGTTTTGTTTTTAATTTTTTTTTTTTGCTATAACGGTTGGTCCTATAAAAAACCTGTCAATGTAAAAGTTTTAGATAATACTAAGAGGATTAATAATAAATTTACGCGGATTTCATATCTTGTGAATTGACGAAGCTATGATTTTTTTTTCTCCTAAACCCCCCCCTTTTTTCCCCCTTGGGGCCATTTTTAACTATATCAAAAATCTGTCATACATACATATTCGGCCCTTTTCCTAGAAGTAATAATAACTTTAAACGGATTCGATAGGTATAATAATAAAGAAATTATGAGGATTTTTCTGTTTTCACAAAAAGCCCCCCCATTTCCCCCCCCCTTGGTTAGATTTTGCCCATTAACGAACTTGACCGAGATTTTATGACCCTTGATTTTATGTATCAGTTTCGAAAAGATGCGGGAGTTGGAACCGCCTACTTCGAAAAATAACTTGTTTGCAGGCGGAGCCGGCAGGGATTTGTTTTGTTTTTAATTTTTTTTTGCTATAACGGTTGGTCCTATAAAAAACTTGTCAATATAAAAGTTTTAGATAATACTAAGAGGATTAATAATAAATTTACGCGGATTTGATATCTTGTGAATTGACGAAGCTATGATTTTTTTTCTTTTAAAAACCCCCTTTTCCCCCCCCTTGGGGCCATTTTTTATTATATCAAAAATCTGTCATACATACATTTTCGGCCCTTTTCCTAGAAGTAATAATAACTTTAAACGGCTTCGATACATATAATAATAAAGAAATTATGAGGATTTTTCTGTTTTCACAAAAAGCCCCCCCCCATTTCCCCCCCCCCTTGGTTCGATTTTGCCCATTAACGAACTTGACCGAGATTTTATGACTCTTGATTTTATGTATCAGTTTGGAAGAGATTTATGCAGAATTTTTCCAGTTATCGTGGTCAGAAAAAAGTGACATAGATAGATAGATAGATAGATAGATAAACTTTTGAACTGGGGGTGGTTTTGGGTTCTGGGAGTCATGATCGGCGTAAATCTGCAAAAATTTTTCAAAATTTCCAACTTAGGTGAGAATGTAATAGGTAGTATTTCTTACGAAATCTACGTAAAACAACACTGGCAGAATTCTTCTATACAACAGTGCATTTTAGGTGGTATTTGGTGTACAATTTGTATATGTGTGCATTGCTAAATGGGCATTATTATATTGTTTATTTGCATAGACATATGTTATACATTTCTTACTACATTATCTTGTTTATGTATATATTAAATTAAGTGCTTCACGCTAAGTGGTGTAAATAGTGAACAAACTGCTTGTGGATTTTATACATTGATAGATATTTCACAAAGATATAACAATCTGATGCGATTCTAAAATGTAAATAAAGGTTGCTAGAAAGTACTTTCAATTCTGCCCAATTTAACCTCGATATTTTCTCTATCGCGTCAAGAACACTATAAGCAAATATGTACCGACGACACAAATCTGATGATCTAAATTTACATATTTTTGTTAGTATATATAGGATTATTTTGATTTATTTCATGCGCTTGAAATTTTTTACGCTTTCTCTAGGGTTAGGTGTCGAATAAATGTACTTTCTTGTTATTTTATTTTGCCATTTCTATTTATCCTATTTTCCATTCATTCCATTTATGGATATTGATTTCATTTACATATTCGTGTCAAAGAATATTCTTTAAAGTTATTATCAGGATTAGGATAGGATACGATTAGGGTTAGGATAAGGAATAAAAATTGAACGACAATGGCATGACCGATTCAGGTTTAAAGTATGAACCAGGAAGTCTATTTACATCATGAAGCAATAAGAAAATTAGAAAATTATCGGCTAATATTTTTTAATATGTTTTACAGTCATAGTTGGCATCAAAGGTAAGCGGGGAAATGATCATCTAAAATACCATTAAGTGTTTACCACGCAAAAAACAAATCTGGTTACAACAATGTATTTAATTTTGCGCCAAATTTCACTTGATAAAAAAAAAAAAAAATCAAATTGACTATGGACCTAATTACAGACCCCTAACCTTCCTATTCTCAGAAATGTTCTACCTATATGTAAAAAAAATTCTACTGTATAGAACGCGCTTTCACGTTTATAATGTTATGAATTGGCACGATCGGCTTGTTCAAGTTTACACAATTCGGCTGGAAGAAAAGATTCATTACTTTTTTATTTCTTCTTTGCTTTTGCATTACGCGAATTTGTTGGTAAAATCGATTTTCTTTTCGATAACATTGTTGTTTTTTAAGTTTAAAAAATATTGTAATTTTACTTAAACATTGCTTTAAAATCTATGCAATTTTTCTTATCCTGCAAGACTTTACAAAAATCTATTATGAAACAACTTTAAAAAAAGCTATATTTAAAAAAGACAACAAAGTTTTTCCTATTTTAAAACTAAAAGAAATGTAAAATTAAATTCCGGTTCGAAACGACGATTTACAAATGTGTTTTCGATTGTGGGAAAATGATAGAGGAAAAATGCTGTTACTTCGATACAATCATATTAAACCTTTAGCTTTTATGAGAAAAGCAACTTTCTTTTTAAAAATATAGTTATTTTTATTAAGATTTTCTGATTTTCGATACGGATAATTTTGCGATGCATATCATTGACATTTGCCATCCATTTTTTTTTTTTTTTTTTTTTTTTTTTACTTTTTAAAATTTAAATTAAAAATATGGTATCTTTATGTTAGCCGTGTGCAGACGATAAATCGCCAACCTATCCCATCATTCGTATTGAATTCATTAAAAATATAAATCTTTCACTCATTTCAAACACAGAACTTTAATTTACAACACATACATTTAAAATACATATATTACGTACATTTAAAATAATTCCTTTCATGTGAAAAAGAAAAAGAAAAAAAAAAGAGAAATTAATCAAAAATAATTTGATAACCCAAGATCATTTTATTTCAACATCAAAACAAATTTGTTTTATTTTGCTATATATCACATCATATTCGCTTGCTTTCCATACTTACTCGTATTTATGCACTTTGTATTATTATCAAATATTTGAAAACGCACGTTTTATTTCTAATATGACATCATTTCATATTCTGTTTAATTCTTAAATAATTCATTTCCTTTTCATTTTTCACGTGGAAAATTTTCACTTGAAAATAAATTGTTGATTAAAAATTATTACTCAGGGGTTTTATTTTATATTGGCAACGATAAAGTATTAGGAACGGTAAAATAAATTTAACCATTTTAAAAAAAGTTGCAAAACCGGGCCCTTCGGGCCAAACCAACCAACCATTGTAAAATATACGAAAAAATGTCTATTTATTCTGTATGAAAATAATGAAAATTTTAATTTTTAAGAAAAATATTGAAATAAAATAAAAGAAAACCAGCCTATATTCATTTGAGGGTTATAATCAACTTATATGCAAAGATACGGGATCATTAAATGCTTCATTTTGACGCTGGCTTCAGCCTAACATTTGCACACAATCAGATTTATAATATTATTAGGATAATTATTTTCATTCAGCAAACCATCTTCTTTACGTAACGTTGGAAAATCCTTAAAAATCTGCCTCATCTGCAGATTTCACTGCAGAAATTTTCTTATATATGTTTTATAATTATTTTCATTCAGCATCCCATTTTCTCTCCATAATGCTGGGAAAACATTAAAAATCGGCCTCACCTGCAGATTTGAGTGATACTTCTGCACGGGGTGTTTGCGAAAACTATACCCTTAAAATAAAAATGAAGTATTAACTAACCTTAGACACTCAGTCGTGTTAATAAAAAGTGCCAAGGCAGTTTTCTTATGCATTTTTATGACTGCCTAAAACTACACAGGCTCATTGCGATGAGTCTTAAAAACAACAGACGACTTTTTAGCGCCGGGAAGTTCCGAAATTTCACGAAATTTAAAGTGTCATAACCCGATGGATTTTGTTCGCAGAATAATGAATTTTTAATGTTGTACTTGTCAGAGGAAAGAGAAAAGTTTTCTAACTATAACCTATAAAACCCAGGTACCGTATAAAATTTAAAAAGTGTAACTTTCTGAAAATTAGTTGCAAGACTATTTCATATAATGCATAATCTTAATTCCTACACTGAAAAAAAAAAAAAAAAAAATGTTGATTTTACGGTATAATACTGACACCCCAGCTGCCAGTATTATACCGTAAAATCAACACACACACACACACACACACACATTATATTTATATATATATATATATATTTTTTTTTTTTTTTTTTTTTTTTTTTTTTTTTTTACAGTGTACTTTATTTTGAACACGTTTGGAATCTATACAGCTTACGCAGGGGCGGCCCGTCATATAGGGCACTTGGGGCACGGCCCCACCTATACTTTGCTAGTAAATTTTCTTAAATTTAACATTATTTTTTAATAAAATATCAGCAATGTCAGATAGTTTCAACTCAAGACTTTTCCAGCCCAGTCCAAAATTTTCTCTCGCTCGCTCGCTTCCATCCCCAAAGAACGTTATCATTCCCTTCCACCGTATGTCGTAAATCACCCTTTTGACAACTGACTGCTCACTGTTCTAGTAGTATTCAGGAGGGCCCCAGAAAGCTGTGCCCGTCTCACGATAGAGCTCTATGGCATTTTGCACAACCGCGCATCTTTGCGTCTTCCTCGTTTTTATCGCCAAACAGCGTGAAGGAACAGCTTGAATAGGACACTTTTGGGGCAAAATCTGTCTGGCCCCATATAGAAAAAGACTATGTTTGTTTCGGAAGATATCAGCGTTTAAGAATTATCGACATAATTGGCGACTTTTACTGATGGGAATCAGTCATTTTTTTTTACTTATCCGAATCTTTTTTTTTTTTCAATACCAATAAAAAATTCTACATTTATTTATGGTGCATTTAATACGTTTTGAATAATAACAAAAATATTTTTTAATTATATTTTTGAGTTTATGTAGTTGGTATTTTTCTTCAATGATGAATGTTTTTATTTTTTAATTTAACTAGGTTTTATAGACAAGTTTCAGCCAGAAAATCTTTTGTCATCTAATTGTCAACTTGATGTTAAATAATATAGCAGTGCAATTGGATATATGAGTTTAAAACTACATATTTTTAATTTATATAGAATCTGTTAAGACTCTTTCATTTACAAAATAATTATTTCCAAAATCGACAGAATAAATGGATATAAATAATTGAATTACTATATACTACATTACATTTAATCTGTGTTTTAAATAAAAATAAATAATGTTTGTGGTAATCAATAATTTTTAATTAAACAAAGATAAACTTATTTTTCGTTAATTTTCTTACGTGTGTTGCGTGATTTTTTTCCTCTAAAATTTACTTTAAACAATCGAAATTTAGTTTATACATGAAGATTTTGGATTTGACATCTTAATTGGTACCTGTAAAAATTACCACTGGCCTTTAAAATGAACGGATCGCGTTGTGCCCGAACCAAAACTGAAAATTCTGCTTAGTCTTTTGGAAATACGACAAATAAAATTTAGTCAACCCGAGACCAGTTCACTTCAACGTGAACCCGGCCCGAAAAAAAATTATTCAAACCCGAACAAGAAAAAAACAAGTTGGAAATTGTACGTCAAACGTTACAAACGAGGTGCGTTCGTACGCACGTTTTAGAATTAAATTCATGATATCCCGTGCGTAGAACGGGTTAAACAGCTAGTTAAGTATATATTTTATGACACTGTTCATACAAATATCTTAACTAGTTATATAAATATTCAGATATATATGAATCAGCTAGTTATATAAATATTCAGATCTTGATGATTTTTAATTCTGTGAAATGAATTATATCGTCTGCAGATTAATTTCTGTCATAAAATAAGTATCTCGGTCGCTTGACGATTAAACTTCGGAAGCTCCTATAACAAAAAAGCACCGATTTAAAAAAAAAAAAAAAAAAAATTCAAATTTCTTAATAAATATTTTTATTAATATCTCCTAAAGTTTTGATTCGATTTTAATAAAATTTGAAATGTCTCGACAAAATTCTGCAAAGATAATATATTTTAAATTGCAAACCATTTGGTTGGGTAGTTTTTGCGTTGTTATATGCGGACAGACAGACAGACAGACAGACAGACGGACCAAACGACGACTATAGGTGCTACGTATTTATATAATTACGAACGCACCTAATAAATAAAAAAATCATATTTTAATTTGATTATAGAAAAATAGTGTACAATTATATATCTTCTCAATTTGATATTTTTTTCTATGAAAATGAACACATTTTTCGTTCACTCGTTAATATTCAACTATTTAGTTTTGTTCAGTTGAAAAATATTCAGGATTTTCTTTTGAAAAATTGGGTCAATCCGAACCTGACCCGAAAGCTTCAAAACCTAACCCAAAACGGACCCGTACCCGAAACATTTAAAGACAACGCGATCCACAACAAAAAATAGCGTTTGCCCCCCTACTCAACCCCATCCACTGGTCCTGTCGGATTCGGGTTAAATCATTTTACCCAATCTGATGGAGGATTATATTGGTCATTTCACATTTAAATTTCCGCAACAATGAAGAATTATTTGTGACTATTCTGTAACTTTAAAAATGACTTTTACATTTTAACAGAATAAATTTGAAATGTTTTCTCTTATTTTTTTTAAAATTTTTCTCCCGAAATGTATTAAAAATTAGGGTGCACGTTTTACTTGAGAGGGCGGCAGACACAGGAAAAAATAGTAATGTTGATTTAGATTTTAAACCTTAAAATAAAATAATACTTTAATTAAACATCTATTAAGAATAGTTGTTTTGTTGGAATAATAGCTTTACGTTAAACATGAGTAATATACATCTTTGGTAAGTTATATAGTGGCATATTAGCAGTAATAATTCTAAGAAGTAAAAAACAAAGAGTGTTTTATTAAGTGTGGCAGTGACAACTTTACTGCATGACTGTAGATCTCATCTCAAACTTCAATTTCTTTTTCTATATTTTCAAAATCATCAAAACTTTATAAATTTTTACAGTATGAGAAATGTCGGTATCTAGATTTTTTCAATTATCTAATACGTAAAAAAAACACCCGCAATAATTTTAATAAAATGCTAAGTGTATTTTTTTTTCTTTTTTCAAAATTTAGTTGCTTTATTGTTGTGCAAATCTTGTTTTCGGTACACACAGTACTATTTGCATTATAGTAAAAAATATAGTATATGACTCCAGTTTACTGATATCTACTACACTGTCACACTTATCATATAGGTGCCCCACCTGTGAAATAGGGCACGAGCCGCCACTGAGCTTACGTATCTTCAACAGGTAAAATATTACAGCGCGTTTCAATCTTTTTGCCATACAGGGTCAATCGAGGAAAATATGAGACACCCCAAAATGAGTTACCAATATTTTACTAATATCCATTACGAAAGAAAAATTCAAAAATAATACATTACATAACTTTGCTTTTTTTAATAAGAAAATATTTTATGTCAGACTTCAACATTTTTTATGTGTCTTTTTAGCCTTTAAAATTTGGAATATGTTTAGTGTAGTCCGAGTTACAAACATTCAATCTGAGGGGGCTAATGTGAGACAGTGTTTGGGGGCTATTATGAGACAGTGCTTAGGGTTGTAATAATATTATTCTACATTATATCTTGAAACATGCACCACAAATAAAAACAGAATATGTAAATCTTGGATTATATTTTGTTTTTATATTCAAGTTATGGTTGTAGTTTATAATTTATAAAATTTTGAATAGAAATTTTGATGATTGAAATTGGTAATAGCTTTTTAATATGTTAAGAAGTGATTTTAGAATTATAAGGCGGTTCTCTGCCCCTCCCCCTCTTTCGTGCATTAAAGTTCAGCCCTTTTTTGTTTGTTACTTATTATTATTACACTGGCTCGTTGGCTATTTTGTGAAGGTGCGTAATTTTCACTCCCAGACCTTTAAAATTTTAGTTCTTTTTTTTTTTTTTTTTTTTTTTAATCTATAAAACAATTGGAAATGATTTCCTTCAATGAAAGATCTACCAGGTTTTCTCTCTGGGACTGGAGCCATTGAAGGATTAACCGCAATCATGCCTGTCTTTGTTTTTGTATTTTTTTATAACACTGAATTCACGTCTCCAAAATAACTCAAGGCATATTTTTACGTCCTACAGCAAACATTCCAAAAAAAAAAAAAAAAAAAAAGTATTCGAAGGTTTAAAAAAAAAGCGCTATAATAAGGGAATTGAATTGTCTTTAAAATATAAGCTTTTCCTTTGATTGAAAACATTTCCGCGATCAACTAACTACTTTTTGAATAATACATGATATTTTCATTAAAATAAATAAATAAATAAATAAAAACTTGATGGAAAGCTTATCAGTTGTGAACTTTCAGATGTCTCGCTTTCATAATCACAGAATAATAAAAGTAATGATTTTTCCCCCTTACTCTGTGTCAACGCAATAAGATATCAAATTAATTTTCATCTTACTTTTATTCATCAACCACTATATAATTATGTGAACAAACTGCCAAGATAAAAAAAAAAAAAAAATCAATATACAAAAAGTAGCCAGCTTTGAATGGGTACAAAAGGAAAATAAAAATAAAAGAAAGAAAGAAAAACAATAAAAAAACAACTTAATTCTGCATTCAAGAAGTCAGTATTTTTGAATATTAGCTGATCTGGCATGAATATACATACCCACAAGGATTTTCTATACAAATTGCTAAATTATCACACTAAAGGTACAACATTAAGCTATAGCATTCCTGTATTTCACAGATCCAATTCTTTATTGGGTTGACCCACTTCCAACAATTTTGATTGATTTTCAATGGAATTATATTGTATTAATATTCATATCTTCCAATAGATAAAAAAGTGGATCAACCTTAGATACCTCAGTGATTAATTAATCCCCAAGTCACATAATACGATTAGCAATAAATTTTGGATTCAGTTTTAAACAGAAAATATCATTTTTATCCACTTTAGATGAACGCAAAAAAAGGGAAAAAATATGAATTATTTTTCCTGTAAATTAAAAATTACTGCTTATAAAACGAAAATAAATTACTGTATCAATACTTTAACACAAACACACACACACAATTAAAAGAAAAATCTTTATTTACTTGAAATGGGGCGAATTAAGAGGCCTTACCTACTCAGCGTTTTAAAAAACAAAATCACTTTTCTAAAAAAAATTTAACCGAATGAATATATTTTATGAAAATTAATTGAAAATTTTGCAAAACTGATGAAATTTCTGCCATTTGGTTACTACTAGTGGTATTACACTCTAAACTTTAAATACATTAATACAGACATTATGTTTCCTATACAATACAAACTATCTCAAAAACGAATTAAGGGATTGACCTGAAACTTGGCACAGTTTGTCTTTATATTGCAAACTTAATCCTGTTTGTTTTAAATGGAAAAATTCTATGGCCTAGACCAGTGGTTCCAAACCTTTTATTGGGTACGCCCCACGGAAGCATGTGTAAAATCCATAGACCTTACAATAAACTTACAATAAATAGATTATTTCTCTGAGGTAAAATCACAATGCCCGCTCCCCAGACACACTCTGTAACATATATCTTTTATTATTATAAAAGTGAATTCTATTCACATGGAAGAAACCTCACACTGGTCTTAATAACTATTCCTTTCACATTTTTAGGTAGTTTCATAAGAAATACTACCTATTACATTCTCCCCTAAGTTGGAATTTCTGAAACATTTTTGCTGATCTACGCCGATCATGACTCCCAGAACCCAAAACCACCCCCAGTTCAAAACTTTATCTATCTATCTATCTATGTCACTTTCTTATGGACACGATAACTTAAATAATTCTGCACAAATCTCTTCCAAACTGATACATAAAATCAAGGGGCTTAAAATCTCTGTCAAGTTCGTTAATAGGCAAAATCGAACCAAGGGGGTGGGAAGTGGGTGGGGGTTGTGAAAACAGAAAAAAACCCATAACTTCTTAATTATGATACGCATCGAATCCGTTTAATGTTATTATTACTTCTAGGAACAGGGCCGAAAATTTATATATGACAGATTTTTGATATCATTAAAAATGGCCCTAAGGGGGGTGGGAGGAAGAGGGGTTTCAGAAGAAAAAAATTCATAATTCGTCAATTCGCAAGATATCAAATCCGCTTAAATTTATTATAAATCCTCTTAATATTATCTACAACTTTTATATTGACAAGTTTTTTATAGGACCAACCCATACACATTTTTTTTTTTTTTTAATGGGTATTTAACAGTGCTCAAAATGGATACACACACAATGGTAACCAAAACAGGCATGACCCAATTTGGGCACATACCTAAGAATCTTTCGACCCAATTTGGGCACATAACTAAAAATCTTTCGACCCAAATTGTTTTTTTTTTTTTTTTTTTTTTTTTTTTTTGTGTAGTCGGACTCCAGCTCGTTAACAAAAAGAGAGGTTTTTCTTTTTTTTAACAATTGCTGACAAATATTTTGTAAAAATGTCTGATATTTTAATGACGTTATATGAACATTCTTGCTATGACACTTTTAAGTTGTTCATCTACAAGTTTTGACGGGTACTATCTAGTTTTATACTATTAAGACAAGAAAAGAAAGGAAGTAGCTATTTATCTCTATTTACTTCTACAAAAACGAAAAAAATATATACAGAAAAAGCTCAGAAGGCAGACTTACATACCCCAAATGAAAGGTAGCTTAAAGCTTCCCCCTATAGCAGAGAAAATGAACAAATATTGAACTAAATACTGAAAGCTTCAGATTAGCTGCCTTGTTCCACAGCAAGGGAACAGGAAAGCTAATCTGAAGCCTTACGTTCAAGATGTATGAAATTTCAGAAAAACATGTTTTATTCATGTGTCTAATATGTTTAACTTATACTTTTAAAATGCAAAAGTGAGAGGTTGCATCCTGTTAAAATGAAGGTTGGAAAGTAAAAGCGCAAAAGAACAAAAATACATTTCTTAAATCTCTACTGCACAGAAAAAAATAAAACCCAATTTGGATCGAAAGATTTTATTTTTTTTTATTGGGTATTTAACAGTGCCCAAAATGGATACACGGTGGTAACCAAAACAGGCATGACCCAATTTGGGTACATACCTAAGAATCCTTCGACCCAAATTGGGTTTTATTTTTTTCTGTGTGCCCATGGTAGCAGATATGTAGCCAAACTTGGGAATTGTTTTCCTATCGGGAACGACGTTTCCAAGTCATATTAATTGAATATATTGAATATATATCTACTGATAACCAAGTTTTGCTGGTAACACTTTTTTTTTTTTTTTTTAAATAATGTTGTTAGAAATGTGAATAACTTAAAAAACACAGTTCCGGCATAAACATTTCTTCTTCTTTTCAATACTTTATTGACCATCTATTTATTATTATGTAAATATCATATCAATGCTTTTTTTTTTTTTTAATGTGTGAAAACATATTTTTGACGTTATGCATTAAAAAAAGAAGAAAAAAAATTTCCTTTTAAAATTGAGGGGGTCAGGGCAAGAAAGTGCCAAGCCACATTTTTGGTGAAATAAATCTAACACTGTAATCTGTTGCTTAATATTGTAAATTATGATATCCTACATAAAATTTGTTTCTAATGTCACTTGGTGGCAGCCTATGTCCCAGGTTTCGTTTTTGCCCCCAATGAAGATAGCTAATTTACAAAAAAACATTAAAGTAATGCCATATTGTTACTCAGAATATATCAAGTGTTACTAAGATATTAGCAAAAAAACTTTGTTATATATCTTGATTTGAGTATTTGATCAAATTTTTAAATTGAAATATCTCAGAAATTAAAAAATGTGGCTTAGCACTCTCTTGTCCCGACCCCCTCAATTCTAAAATACGAAATTAAAATCGTGATAACAGGTATGCTATAATAATAAGAAAACAATTTTATTCAGGGTTGTATTGGTTTTAAGCAAGGGTAGTTTTAACCATAGAAAAAAAAAAAAAAAAAAAAAAGGCGGTTTTAATCGTCCTGGTTAAATTAACCTGATTACGATTCAGATATTGCTGCTGCTGTTGGTTTTCAGAGTAATATAGACATTCACGCCCCGTAACTATTCAATCAATCTGAAACTTCTTATTTAATCAGAAATTTGGGGTTGTCTAAGTGATCTGCTGAAAATTTAAGTTCCAAACTAAAAGAAAAAACTTGTTAGCTCCTAAAACATCTACCGCTGTGTATAAATGCAAAGAACAGGGGTTAATTTCCTACTTTCTACAAAGTAGTGAATAAGTTTACCAGGGATCTGTCCAGACCTGTTTTTGTGAAATTGTGAACAGCTTTTCATATTTGTGAAAAATCTAGTCGTAATTTTTTGAATTTGAAATGATCGTTATATTCAGGTTCTTGTTTATACATTTTAAAGAGAATATATGGATTAACTCACTCTGATACCTGAAATCTGTCTGTCAAAAATGGTTATTGGTTACTGTAATTTTGAATAATACAAATTGTCATTGAATAATGCAAAAAGCTGATGTTAAAAGTGTGGCTTGCACTATTCACAATGTGCAACTTATAATAAAATCGGGTTTATCTACCCTGCATTCTTTCTGACATGTTAGTTATAGCTAAAAACATTGATGGACATTTTAACCACTTTGTAGCTGCATGTTCAAATTTTAAAAAAGTTCAGTCACATTTGTCTGAATCCAAAAAAATTAACCATTACAGTAATTAACCATAAGATGAAACTCAAAGTATAATATGTTGAAAATATTGCATGAATTAAAGCAGCATCTTTGTCTTTATGCTACTGAAAGTAAGATAAAAAAAAAAATTAACTACAGTTCAGTAGCAATTACTGGAAAGTGTAATGAAACTGTTATTGCCATTCTGAGTAACATTGAAAAGCTCAAATGAAAGTTCCAATCATTTTGGTTGTGGTATAATGAAAGGGACATTAAAAAGTGAACTATTAAAACTAAATTTTTAATTGCTTTAGTTTTTCTTAACTTTTCTGTATTTTGTAAACATATTTCTATATACTAAGTAAATAGTTTTTATGAATAATTGCATACATTATATATTTTTATATTCAAATAACTTTTACAGGTCAATTATAAATTCCTTTGGCTTCAAAAGTTATAATAATGCATAAAAATGAAATTCTTACAACTACTCGGTATTGTACTCGGTACTCGGTCCAAAATTTAGCCGAGTACCGAGTACTCGGCAAATTGGCCGAGTATGCCGAGTACCGAGTAAATACCGAGTACTCGGTACGGCCCTACTAGACACCTTGTCAAACAACTGTAATTCTAAATCATACTACAGCGAAACATAACTTTTTATTAATCAAAACACACAGTATCCATTTCAAATAGCACTTTATGATTGTAATATCAAAATCTGATCCTGCATTGAGTTTGAATGTGTGTGTCTTCGTATAAATATTTAACCTTACAATAAAAAAAAAAATGCAATCAGAAAGTAATCTAGATATATTCAAGATTTAATAGAGATTGTGATGATTCCTTCAGAAGTTAAGGAAACTTTTAGAGTAAAAATTTAGAGACTGAATGAGATACGAGGATAGTTTGATAAATTCTCGGCCTGACACAGAGATGGAACAAGTATGACCAAATGACAACGATGTTTGTAAAGTACGATCCTTTAGATGACATGCTGCCGAGTTTCAGACGCGTGAGTTGCTTGGCGATAAAGTAAAGTAAACAAGTTTTGACATTTTCTAAAAATGGAAAAAATAGAAGTTCGAGCTACCATAAAATACTTTGTTAAAAATGATTTAATCTCCACGGACATACAAAAAGAGTTACATTCCACCTTAAAGGATTCTTGTGCTTCGTATTCGACGATAAAAAACTGGGCTGCTGAACTTAAACATGATAGGACATCCATTTACGATGATGAACGCTCAGGACGTCCTAAAACCGCTACGACCGACGAAATGGTCTAAAAAATTCACAATGCCGTATTGAATGATCGCCGATTGAAGATACGGGAACTGAGGATTGTAAAACATCTCAATACACCGTGTCCACTACATTTTACACAATGTTTTGGGTATGAAACAGTTTTCCGCTCGATACGTGCCGCGTTTGTTGAATTTCGACCAGAAACGCCAAAGAATGAACATTTCTCAAGAGTGTTCTGAAATGTATTGTGTTGCAAGTTGAAAAATAAAATGAAATATTGTCAAAAATGTTATATTTTCTTTGTCAGGCCGAGAACTTTTCGAACCACCCTCGTACAGGGCTGCACTAAAGAATTCGCACACAAGAGTGTGTCTTAAATGTATTGAGTTGCAAGGGGGCTGCCTTGAAAAATATGAAATTATGTGAAAAATCTTGTGCTTTCACTGTCAGGCCGAGAACTTATCAAAACACCCTCGTATTTACATTTACTTTATACGATAATATAAAATATTGAACAAAATAATGATGGTGCAGTTAGAAAAAAAACAGAATATTCTAAATATTGAAGTTTTTCAACATTCATATAGAAATAAGAAGATGCATTTATGAATTAATATTGTATGCATAGTTAAAAATAGATATTTCGAAGCTCTTTTAATGTAATTATAAAGCAATTAAAACTTTAAGTACCGTTTTTGGCACAAATTTCGTTTACGATCTGTTGATCTGACACTATTGAAAGATTTTATACAGGGTGATTCATAAAAGATGGGCAGAACTTTAAGGGGTTATAGTACACTTAAAGACAAATAATATTAAATAGGAGACTAAGGGTCCCAGACGTATTCCCAAGGAGATAGGGGGCATTAAAGTTTAGGGTCCGAAATTTCAAATGATTATAAAACATGGAAAAATTGGTCGATTCGTTTGCGGTTTTTGCAAAAAATTTTCTTTATGCCAGTATTTTCTTGAAATAAAATTTTAAAGTTCAATTTCAAAAAATGCCGATAGGGGGCGCTTTAGACTTTGGAGTAACAAACAACTATTTTTTAACGTTATTTTTTGTATTTCTTTAAATGATTTCGAAAGCTTAGACTTAAACTTAAATTTTGATCTAAAAATCTGAGTCCTAACGAGTAGTTAAGTAGCGTAAACTGAAATTTGAAATTTGAAACCCTTCTCCCCCCAGAACAAAAATCAGTTATTCCCGATCTTTGTGTCGTAGATTAGGCTCTAACTACTGCCGCGTTTTGCTAAAATTATTCTTTATGTCAGTATTTTCTTGAAAATAAATTTTAAAGAAAATTTTCAAAAAATTCCGATAGAGGGCGCTTTAGACTTTGGAGTAACGAACAACTATTTTATACCGTTATTTTTTGTGTCTCATTAAATGCTTTCTAAAGCTTAGACTTAAATTTTCAGCCCAAAATCTGAATCGTTAGACGTGGTTAAGTTTCTGGGGAGAGGGGTTTGAAATTTCTACTCCTGAGCACAGTTCAGTTTACCATGTCCACACATTGTGTGCTGTGATACGAGGTAAAAAGACACAAATTAGGATTATGTTACCAAAGCATATTTATTAACATGTAATCACAATAAATGTTCAAAATTGTGACCACCAGAGGTTATGCACGCAGAACAACGGCGACGAATGGAACGGCGAACATTCGCGAAAACATCAGGCTTTTCGAGCACTTCCCCTACAGCGGCGGAAAGTCTGGCGACCAGTTCCTCGGGGGATTCAATGGGTGTCTCATACATAAGAGCCTTCAATCGTCCCCAAAAAAAGAAATCGAGGGGTGAAAGATCTGGCGAGCGAGCAGGCCAAGCAACAGGACCACCTCGACCAATCCATCTGTTCGGAAATGTGATGTCCAGATAGTTGCGGACGTCTCGTACGTAATGGGCTGGCGCTCCATCGTGCTGGAACCACATGACCCGCCGGATGCGTGGAGGAACAACGTTTAACAGGTCTGGCAGCACATGTTGCAGAAATGTGAGGTATGTTTTACCGTTGAGGCGTTCAGGAAGAAGGTACGGTCCGATTAGGTGGTCTCCGAGGATTCCTGCCCAAACATTGATGGAAAAGCGTCTCTGATGAGCATGTGGATACGTAGCATGTGGATTGACATCCGCCCATACATGTGCATTGTGTGTGTTAAATGTACCTTCACGTGTGAAGGTACATTCATCGGTGAAAAGCACAGTTCGTCCAAAATGTGGATTTAGCGCGTTCTGCTGCAGAAACCAGCGGGCGAATTCAATACGATTTGGATAATCCCCTGGAGACAGTTTCTGGACTCGTTGCACATGAAACGGGAGCAAATGTTCATCCTTCAGTACCCTCCAAGTCGTGGACTGTGAGGTATCCACCTGGCTAGCCACTGTTCGTGTACTTGTACTTGGCTGCGCCGCTACTACATCCAGAATGGCTTCTGCAACAACTACTGATTCGTCCTTTTTTGCACGACCTGCATTCGACCGGGAAGCGAGAAATGATCCCGTCTCACACAACTGTCTGTGCAAGCGCTCGAAAGTTTTGCGGTTAGGCAACCGCCTGTTAGGAAATCGCTCTCCGTACATTCGTTGTGCCTCTGCACCATTTCCATCTGCCGCTCCGTAAATTAAATGCATCTCAGCCTTTTCCTTATTCGTGAAGGGCACCATCTTCCGATTCATTACTACAGCGACTTACACTTGACTCACCGTTCAGTGGTTTTTATGCCTGAATCGTGTCGAAATTTTGCATACGTGTTCTTCTTCTTCCCCATTTGACATTTGCATACTTTCTGTTTCCTTCTTCACCCGGTGACTAGCGTCAGGAATGGAGCTTTAACGTTTGCATGAGCGACGTTTCCAACTGTGCCAGTGCCTTTATGAGTGAATTCCGACTATGCAGTCCTTGACGAAAGTTGTATTTTTGCCTCGTATCACAGCACAGAATCGTTGGGCATGGTTAAGTAGTGCAAACTGAACTATGTTCAGAAGTTGAAATTTGAACCCCCTCCCCTCGCTACTGAACCACGCTCAGCGATTCAGATTTTGAGCTGAAAATTTAAGTTTAAGTCTAAGCTTTAGAAAGCATTTAATGAGACACAAAAAATAACGGTATAAAATAGTTGTTCGTTACTCCAAAGTCTAAAGCGCCCTCTATCGGAATTTTTTGAAAATTTTCTTTAAAATTTATTTTCAAGAAAATACTGACATAAAGAATAATTTTAGCAAAACGCGGCAGTAGTTAGAGCCTAATCTACGACACAAAGATCGGGAATAACTGATTTTTGTTCTGGGGGGAGAAGGGTTTCAAATTTCAAATTTCAGTTTACGCTACTTAACTACTCGTTAGGACTCAGATTTTTAGATCAAAATTTAAGTTTAAGTCTAAGCTTTCGAAATCATTTAAAGAAATACAAAAAATAACGTTAAAAAATAGTTGTTTGTTACTCCAAAGTCTAAAGCGCCCCCTATCGGCATTTTTTGAAATTGAACTTTAAAATTTTATTTCAAGAAAATACTGGCATAAAGAAAATTTTTTGCAAAAACCGCAAACGAATCGACCAATTTTTCCATGTTTTATAATCATTTGAAATTTCGGACCCTAAACTTTAATGCCCCCTATCTCCTTGGGAATACGTCTGGGACCCTTAGTCTCCTATTTAATATTATTTGTCTTTAAGTGTACTATAACCCCTTAAAGTTCTGCCCATCTTTTATGAATCACCCTGTATAACTGTAATACTAGCTGACCTGCCCGGCTTTGCCAGAGCCCGTGATAATAACTTTAAATATACCTACAATCAGTGTTGGATGATTTTATATTTTTAAAAGAAAATCTTTCCAAACGAACCTCACGTTGCGAGCCCCACTGCCTTTGGTAGCATACACTCTCGAATTTGTATAATTTTATATTTATAAATAAATGAAAATATATCCAAACGAACCTAGAAGCGAACCCATTGCGGCAGTGTTACACCGGGCGTTAATTTTTTTTTTTTTTTTTTAGATCTTTATTTAGATTTTAAACCATTAAAATAAATCGAGCACTTTCGGCTGTGAACCCAACCTTCATCAGGATTTATAATTAAAACAGAGGTTAAAACACAAACGTCCAGATCACATTCTTGAGAGACATGTTTACAAGAATGTGATCTGGACGTTTGTGTTTTAAACAACTGTTTTAATTATAAATCCTGATGAAGGTTGGGTTCACAGCCGAAAGTGCTCGATTTATTTTAATGTTTTAAAATCTAAATAAAGTTTTAATCATGTTTTAGATAATGGAATCACACGCTTTTTTGTGTACTTTTTATTTTAATTTGACAAAGATGAATTTAAGAATTCCGAACTTGTTTTATATGGATTAATATTAATATATTGCTTAACCGAATACGTCGTTTTAAAGAAAAATGTATGCTGGTAAAGTGGATATCTTTCGTTTTACCGTAAATTGAAGAGTTGCGCTTTATGTAATTAAGTGGAAATCTGCGAGTAAAATTAAAATGCCCGCCTACAAAATACCAATCATTTTCAGATTTTGCTAGGAGAGGGGGGGGGGGTGAATTCATTCGTTTGACTATTAAATCCAGAAGTCCTGTATGAAATGAACTAGTATTTACCTATCTTCCATTCACGCCCATAGGCGAGCGGAATTTGAGATCTCACTGACCAAAGGCTTTAAAACGGGTCATTTTAAATTTACATGCAGATTTCATGCCCTGAAAACAGAACCTAAAGAATTTTTCTCTTCTAAAGTATTCAGCTTCTTTTACACAGTGCCACAATCATTTTTGATGTACATCTTATTTGCTCATTAAAAGTGCATGTCATACTTGTTTCAAAAGGAATATTTTTACTATTATAATAATATATTTACGTTTAATCATCATTAATATATTGGTAAAAACAAGTGTAAACATTCAACTACTAATAAAAAAAATCCCTGACGGCTCGGCCTACAGGCACAGGTAGATTTCGAAGACACAGACCGTGGGACGCCTGTTTGTTGGGAATTGCGGAAAAAATACCTTTTTGCCATGATGCGGCATTTGGAAACGCCCACTTCGAAACCTAACTTGTTTGTAGGCGGAGCCGGCAAGGATTTTTTTTTTTTTTGTAATTTTTTTCCCCCTATAAGGGTTGGTCCTATAAAAAACTTGTCAATATAAAAGTTTTAGATAATATTAAGAGGATTTATAATAAATTTAAGCGGATTTGATATCTTGTGAATTGACGAAGTTATGAATTTTATTCTTCTAACACCCCCCTTCCCCCCCTCCACCCCCATTGGGGCCATTTTTAATTATATCAAAAATCTGTCATACATAAATTTTCGGCCCCTTTTCCTAGAAGTAATAATAACTTTAAACGGATTCGATACGTATCATAATTAAGAAATTATGGGTTTTTTTCTGTTTTCACAAAAAGCCCCCCATTTCCCCCGCCTTGGTTCGATTTTGCCTATTAACGAACTTGACCGAGATTTTATGCTCCTTGATTTTAAGTATCTGTTTGGAAGAGATTTGTGCAGAATTATGGCAGTTATCGTGTCCAAGTTTTGAACTGGGGGTGGTTTTGGGTTCTGGGAGTCATAATCGGCGTAGATCTGCAAAAATTTTTCAAAAATTCCAACTTAGGTGAGAATGTAATAGATAGTATTTCTTACGAAATCTACCTAAAAAATAAACAGATAATGATACAAAAAGAAAAAGGCTAAAACTCAGAGGGGGGGGGGGGGGGGGGGGGGGGGTCAACTGCCCTACCCTGTACTCCCAAAATGATATCTCTTTGAAATATGCAATCAGGTGTTTTTCCACTTTTCTTCCAGGGTCCTTTTTAGGTAGATTTCGTAAGAAATACTACCTATTACATTCTTACCTAAGTTTGAATTTTTGAAAATTTTTTGCAGAACTACGCCGATTATGACTCCCAGAACCCAAAACCACCCCCAGTTCAAAACTTTATATATCTATCTATCTATCTACCAGCAATGTCATTTTTTTATGAACACGATAACTGCAATAATTCTGCACAGATATCTTCGAAACTAATACATAAAATCAAGGGGCATAAAATCTCAGTCAAGTTTGTTAATGGGCAAAATCGAACCAAGGGGGGGGGGGGCTTTTTGTGATAACAGAAAAAAACCCATAATTTCTTAATTATGATGCGTATCGAATCCGTTTAAAGTTATTATTACTTCTAGGAGAAGGGCCGAAAATGTATGTATGGCAGATTTTTGATATAATTAAAAATGGCCCCAAGGGGGGGGGAAGGGGGTGTTTTATAAGAAAAAAATTCATAACGTCGTCAATTCACAAGATATCAAATCCGCTTAAATTTATTATAAATCCTCTTAATATTATCTAAAACTTTTGTATTGACAAGTTTTTTATAGGACCAACCCTTATAGCAAAAAAAATTAAAAACAAAAAAAAATCCCTGCCGGCTCCGCCTGCAAACAAGTTATTTTTCGAAATAGGCGGTTCCAACTCCCGCATCTTTTCGAAACTGATACATAAAATCAAGGGGCATAAAATCTCGGTCAAGTTCGTTAATGGGCAAAATCGAACCAGGGGGGGGGGGATGGGGGGGCTTTTTGTGAAAACAGAAAAACTCCCATAATTTCTTAATTATGATACGTATCGAATCCGTTTGAAGTTATTATTACTTCTAGGAGAAGGGCCGAAAATTTATGTATGACAGATTTTTGATATAATTAAAAATGGCCCCAAGGGGAGTGGAGGGGGGGGGGGGGAAGGGGGGTGTTAGAAGAAAAAAATTCATAACTTCGTCAATTCCCAAGATTTCAAATCCGCTTAAATTTATTATAAATCCTCTTAATATTATCTAAAACTTTTATATTGATAAGTTTTTTATAAGACCAACTCTTATAGCAAAAAAAAAAAAAAATCTTGCTGGTTCGGTCTGCAAACAAGTTAGGTTTCGAAGTAGGCGGTTCCAACTGCCGCATCATGGCTAAAAGGTCATTTCTTCCGCAATTCCCAACAAACAGGCGCCCCACGATCTGCGTCTTCGAAATCTACCTGTGCCTGTAGGCCGAGCCGTCAGGGTTTTTTTTTTTTTTTTTTTGTAAAATTGTGAACAATTTTTTACATTTGTGAAAAATTATATATATTATTTCTCCTGTCAACATCCCTTTTTCTCTGAAAATACGAAACGCAGAACGACGAATGAGATGGCATATGAAAGGATTTTGAACTGGCTTCTGACATAGCACACTTAACAATTCGTTAAAACATGTTTTTGATTAAAATTTGCTGAAAATTAAAAAGGCATTGTTTTCATAAAAGAAATGAAAGGTTTTCTTCAAAATATCGTTGCCACAAAAATAAAATACCACATTATGTGATGCTCAGCAATTATTATAAAAAAACACCGCACGAGATTATTTTATATTTATGAATTAAAAGCGAAATTGAAATTGAAATGTTTAGATTTATATTTCTATGTCCCATATTTTCCCGAAGTGGATGACGTCATCCTCTAATGCAGTTAAAATACGATTGTAAATTTTTTTTTTTTTCTCGCGCGTGCATTTTGCAATCTTGGATCAGTTTTTACTATAACTTTGATGGAATAAATTAGATGATATTCTAGCTTGACTAAAAACTAAATGTTGTTTGCAGATATTTTTATCCTTACTTTTTCTTTAGATGTTTAAATCTGCATCTAAGAAATATTACATATTGATAAAAAATGGTACTTCTCTATTATCCCGTCGACCACTTTTCATAACAAAAAACTATCGCCAAATAAACGGGAGAACGTTGCCATTGGAATATCAAAATAAATAAATAAAATATAAGAATTTAAGGACACAATTGTTATTTTAATTAATGAAATAACTAATAAATCAGTAAAACATAATGAAAAATACACGCAAATGTCGAATTAAAAACCACTTGATGACGTAACAAACACGTATAATAATGCTTCTATGACATCAAGTAAATGGGACTTCATTTTTTGCGTTTAATCTTACAGTTTGGCGATAGTTTTTTGTTATGAAAAGTGGTCGACGGGATAATAGAGCTAAGTACCTTAAAAATATTAGATTTCAGTGCGAAGTCCTCGCACGGGCACTCTGGTCTAGCCATAATTTTGTAAATTTGAAATGATTGTTACATTCAGGTTCTTGTTTGTACATTTTTATGAAGATATATGTAAAATACAATTTTCTTTTCTTTATATATGTAAAAGTGACAGTCAGATTTTAATTTGAAATGATTAAATTTGTAAACGGTTCAGTTTGAAGAGGATTTTTTTTTTTTTTTTTTTTTTTTTTTTTTTTTGTGAAAGGTCTATTTTATGACGAAAAATTTTGTGAAGGGTCCTGTTTTGAGATGAAAAATTTTGTGAAGGGTTCTTTAAAGGATTCAATTTCTCCTTAAACAGATCCCTGGCAATTAAAACATTTTGCCATATGCGAGCATAAAAAATTTTCTTCTTTTTCAAGAAGAGAAAGATATTTTCAATCTTCTTAACCTTGTTACCCCTCACTTTTTGCATGCACCAGATCTTTTCTCTTATTGCTTTTAACAACAAGCCTATAATCTTATCCTTATTATTTTTAATTATTAATTTATAATTATAAAGATTTTTTCTTTGCTATTAGATTTACATAAAATAAATTTTAAAAACTTTTGTTTGGATTTGAGCAGAGATGCATTTTTTTTCCAGTTTTCAAATGCTACTTATGTACATTTTGCTTATTAACCCTTTCAGACGCAAAGTTCTTCTGTTGCTAAAATGCTGAAATTATTGAATGACACCACAATTTATGAAGAAATTTATTTGAAAATAAGTAAAAGCTTTTTTTTCCAGTACATAATAAAAGGAGAGTTTTTTTTTTTTTTTTTTTTTTTTTTTTTTTTTTTTTTTTTTTTTGTAAAACTCTGGTGCAATTGTGGCATTTGCAGATTAATATTAAGTGGGACTTAATTAAACCCACCATGCTGGAAAGAGTTAATAGACATAACATTCACGGTGGTTATTAAATAAAAAGTAATTACCAGCCAGAAACTGGCCACAAAAAAATCTAATCTACTGACCAGTGGCTAATAGCCAAGATTTCTTATTTTCAACTTTAATACACAGAAATTGAAATTCAAAGGAGGGTGGCATGATCAGGGCTCAGTTAGGCATAACCAGAAGAGACAGAAAGAGAATAACTTTGAGAAGTAATCCCAGCTTCACACTCTCACTATAAAAACACAAACATCACGAAGACCTCTTTCTTCCTGTTTGGTAAGCTAGAATTGGAACTTAAAGATGAACATCTTCAAAGGTTATATCATCTTAGACATCCAAGGAGCACAATGCATTGCCCTGGGAAGGATGAAACGAATTCCCCTGACAGGTATTTTTCCAAGGAAAATAATAACAAGTTTTGCAAATTCTTGATAATCATCTCTTGGTCCAGGTGCTGATGGTGTTGATCATGATTCATTTCTAGTGGCAAACTAAAAAAATTTCATCTTTTACATTTCGTACAAGAAATCGAATATTATCTTTCAAACCTGTTTCAAATTTGTCTCTATCTAGAAATCCCCAGAACCCTTGGAAACGTTTGAATAAAGGTACTTCTGGACTTGATGACGAAGCTCACAAAGAATTATGAAATACTTTTCCAATGATAATTTCCATAATATGATGACGGCAGGTACAAAAAAAAGTTTCTTCCTAAGCTTTTCTTCTAAAAAAACACAAGCACTTTCATCATTTTCAGTATTTGCTTATGTGGTGTCAAAACTCATTCCAATCACTTTATCTGCAATATCCCATTCATTCAAAACTTTATCAATTGCATGGGCTTGTACTTTGCCTGTTGCAGAAAGAAGTTTAGCAACTGAGAAACCTTTTTACCAGAAATTATAATTCATAGTTTATCTATTCTCTTTACCGGTTAATTCTGGTAAAAGTTCTCATCTCAATGGATAATGAAAGGAACATTTTTTTTTTGAGCCATTCTTTTAATTTTTGTGATTGTTTAATTCTATGAACAATTGTTTTTTAACCAGACTGACTTCTTTAATACATATCATAATCTCTGCAGTTTTGGCAGCTTCATATACTGCCCGATACTTTTGTCTTGTCTACAGCTGTTGCTAAACATAGAGTTATAATATACATATGCCCTCCCCTCTCTTAGCCTTTGGTGGACAAGGATCTCATGCTGCACCCTCAAGCAGTTTTATTTCATGATTATGTTGTTCATTTTCATTAATTTCGATCTTCTACATTTGAGTTATCTGTAGAAGATTCAAGTACTGCTGGTTTTCTTTCTTTCTCCTGGGAACATTTCATTTTTTCTAATCTTTTCTTCAGAAGATTCTTCTTTTTATAAGCAATCAATACCTTCCACAAGAGATTTATTTATGTCAACACCAATCATTGATCCTTGTCTGCCATCTTCTCGTTATGCTAGCAAGAAATATCTATTTTCAGCTATTTTGATTATGTTTAATGCATCAGCATGGGCAAGATGAAACAAGTTATCTAATCTTGAAGAAGATGCATGCTCTTTGGTTTCCTTTGTTCTTCTTTAACTAGTCTTCATTCTTCAAATAATTCCAGACATTTATTATCTTTATATCAATGAAATTATCTTTAGATAATTAACTTAATAACTACATTTACAAATGCTTTTACAGATTTGATATTGTATACATGTTACTTTTTATTACATAGAAATAATTTTATTTATACTGGGATTAGTTAAATTTTTTCAAGTAAAAGGAGAAGAAAACAAAATGACCCCGAATTATGAAACTTATGATTCCTTGAGCTACCTATTATTTTTTTGTGATCAAATTTTACAAGAATTATTTTTAGATATAATGGAACAAATTTAAAGGGTGAGAGCAAAAAATTTTAGAACTTCAAAAATTTCAAGAAACTGTGAATGAAATTTAGTATATTTTACATTTATGAATATCTTTATTTTATCATTCGGAATCTGATTTTATTGATTTATTGCTGGAAGGTAAACACTGTAGGAATATACTGTTTATTTGTTTGTTTTCCTTTGTTAATAAACCCCAACTTCTAGCAAATATTGGGAAAAACTGATTTTTTTTTTTTTTATATTACTTGTAAAATTAGTTTTAATGATAATTTAAAATACTTTCTGAAGCTTATTTCTTTATTATTTTACATGTTCAGTGTCCCAGATGAAAACATTAACTTGGGCAATAGATAATGAAACGCTGCTTCTCTCATTAAAAATGAAAAGTCAAATGATCAATGAAAAATGAACATATGCAAAATTATGTCAATATCAATAAATAATACCAATTACTAAAAAATGGTAAGGTTGAAAACAATGTAATGATAGTCCAGAAGGCAGCATCACATTTTTAAAATCAATTTTAACATTGACGATTTTGTTATACAGGGTGTTTATAATTAAAGTTTAATTTTCAAAACACTCTAAAAAACAAACCACTGATTAGAATGACGTCAAAATTGAACAGCGTATTATTGAAGAAGGGGGAAAGAACATGAACAACAACAACAAAAAATAGTTCCAAATTTTAGTGCCAGATGGCGCTGTAAGCGTCAGAAGATGTAAATTAAAAGCCTCAGGACAATTAAAAACCGATTTTTCCCATCCGATGTGATACGACCTTGCCGTGGTAGATGGGCTTACATAACTAACAGTATCACACCTGTACAGTCATGCACTCTGAACAGTACAGTTGGTTTATCGTGTAACTTACACCTTAGCCGTTGTTTTACGATTTGTCATTTATAGTCAAAATTCTGATGCTTACAGCGCCATCTGCTGCTAAAATTTGGATTATTTTTTTTTTTTTTTTGTTCATGTTCTTTCCCCTTCTTCAATAATACGCCGTTCAATTTTGACGTCATTCTAATCAGTGGTTCATTTTTTAGAGCGTTTTGAAACTTAAACTTTAATTATAATCACCATGTATATGATAGATCAGATACAGATAACAAAACTGACAGTCAGCTGGCATACCAGCACATGGGTGTTTCCATAGCAACATTTCACAGCCTGCTGCAAAGTGAAATGAATGGTATCCTTATTATGGATGATAGCAGGGTAGTCATGGTAACATCTGTAATTGGGGGGGGGGGGGGGCAGCCATTTCACTTTGCACCTGTGATACGTTGGTATGGTTACTCATAAAAGGCATCAGCCAACAGGCAGTTTCGTTATCTGCACCACCTAATTTGTTACATATACCAAAAACATCAATGCTAAAATTGGTTGCAAAATTGTGATGCTCTCTCCCAGACTATATAGTATCATTTGTAAAATTTATCTCTTTTTTTACTATAATGCAATTTTTTATATAAACAAATAGTAATCGACAAAAATATTTATACAGTTGAAATTATTTACTGTTTTCTGCCTTCACGTTTAAATTCAGATTCTTGAAAAAATATACAGGGTCATTCATAATTCCCTCCGGGGTTTCGAAACGTTATAGTAAAAAAACGAAGACGAATATGAAAAAAAGAAACATATGAAATTATTCCGAAACTATTCAAGTTTTACTTACATACATTACAGGTGTTCTATGTGTGAACCCTTGGTCACACGACATACATCCATGCGATAGTCCAGTTCCTGCCATACTCTGTTTCTTTAAATTTCCGGTACCACACATGAATTGTTTTGTCAGTTGGTCCCTGTTTTCGATATTTATTACGAAAGGCCCGTTGAACTGACACCACTGATTCAGATTTAAAGAAACGGAGTATGGCAGGAACTGGACTATTGCATACGCATGGATGTATGCCGTGTGACCAAGGGTTCACACATAGAACACCTGTAATGTATGTAAGTAAAACTTGAATAGTTTCGGAATAATTTCATATGTTTCTTTTTTTCATATTCGTCTTCGTTTTTTTACTATAACGTTTCGAAACCCCGGAGGGAATTATGAATGACCCTGTATATATAAATGCATTTTGCATAGGAAAATTAAGCAATTTTCTGAAAGAATTTAGTTAAATAATTTATATTTAAGTTAAATATACAAAAAGCCATCTGTTTTATAACTTTTATTTTTAAAATTTTAATTACTTTTATATTGGAAATAACCAGGGGTCAATGCAGGTTTTTTTTTTTCTTGGGGACCATTTTGTGAAAAAAAAACATTTTGTAATGAAATGTGAAATTTAGCTAGTCAAATTCAAATGAAGCATTTAATCATAATTTCTTCTTTAAGTCCTGCTAAGTTTTCCTTTTTGGTGAACTTGTTTTGTTTGCAAATTTCATATTTTATAACATAACAAAATAAAAATAATTAATGAACAGTATGTTTTTATGAAATCGAATTTTGTGAAGGGGGTCTATTTTATTAAGAGGAATTTTGTGAAGGGGGTCAATTTTATTAAGAGGAATTTTGTGAAGAGGAATGTTTTGTTAAATGGATTTTTGTGAAGGGGCCGCCCTAAATAGGCTCCAAATTTTTCCTGGATCAAGCCTTGATAACAAAATCAATAAAAAAAAATTATTAGATGTCAAGTTCTCAGGTTTTCAATAAACTTTGAAATTTATTTTTTACCTTAATGAATATCTTTATTTGATCATTCTTCATTCATCAGAATCTGATTTTATCGATTCTTCACTGCTGGGAGATAAACATTTTGTAGGAATACTGTTTTCTTTTTTTTTCGTGAAATAAACACAACTTCTAGCAAATATTGGGTGAAACTTATATGTATGTATTTAAAATTAGTTTTAATAATAATTTAAAATAAAAAAATTAATGGAAATGATAATTTTAAAAGTTGAATGACATATTAGAATAATGGTGTAAAACTAAGCAGAGAAAGCTGCTGTAGAAATTCTGAGACTGAAAAGCCAAATTTTAATATTAAAAGAATTTATTTCTTTTTGTATGAAAAGTGAAAAAATAAATAAATTGGCGTACATAAATTTAAAAAATGTTTAATATTCCATATTTCCTAAGAACTATATTAATATAACTGCAAGAAAAGATTGTGTTTAAAGTAAAAACGGAACCATTATAAGATCACTCCTGTGTTTGTTCATCCGTCTGTCACCACCCTTTTTCTCGTAAACTATGGGACATGGAAAGTTATAAAGCCTACCCACATATTTTCAGATTATTAGCAAATCACAAACACGTTTAGGAAAAATTTAGGGGCTAATTAAGAAAGTTGGAAAAAAAAAGTTTTCTTTTTGTATATCATGTGGGGTATTGTAAGAAAGATCTCGTAATGTCAAACTCAAAAATATATGTTTTAATTTTAGGTATTATATTTTCAGAGATAGTGTCAAAAATAGTCTGAAAAAAATAAGTCCCCCCCCCCCCCCCTCTATTTCCGAATCTACTGAAACTAAAATTATAAAAAAATTAGGGATAGTAGGAGTTTATTTAAACCTTGCAGGAAAACTATAGCAATTTTCCTAAGCAACATAGTTTTTGAGAAAAATGAATTTTTCTGTTACACACAAACTTTACTTTTCCGGCGGTCAGCGGGAGAGTTGATGGATACTTGAGATATCTATCAACGCAGAATCATCCGAGGATAGTTGATAATGATTTTGGGAAAAAAATTGTCAGTAATTAGCTGAGATATTAATTAAGTTTTTTTTTTTTAAACTTTCTTTTTTTATATAACATGTAGGTAAGGTATCTTTTGTAAGATCTTGTAACATTGAATTCAAAAATATATTGTTTTAATTTTAGGTATTACCTTTTCAGAGATATCGCCAAAAGTATACTGGAAATAATGTCTCCCTCCCCCCTCTTATTTCCAAATCTAAAATCGGATCAGAGATTGTGTCGAAAATGCACTGAAAAAAAATAAGTTCTTCTGAATTACTGAAACTAAAATTATGAAAAAAAGTAGGGGTAGAAGAAGTATATTAATTAATAAATAAATAGTAATTAATACATTTAATGCATGCACTTAATGTGTGCCCTTTGAATTCAAGTTATACTCGTACTTGACCTATTATTTTTTTTTTTTTACCATGTCAAAATTTTCAGAAATTTTATATCTCTTGAAGGGGCTTATTTTACTGAAAGGAATTTTGTGTAGAGAGCTGTTTTATTACAAGTGGAATTACATGAAGGGGCCACAAAGAGGTCCCACTTTTTACCTGGATCAACCCCTAGTTAATTAGTAAAAACAAAAACTGAATTTTATTAGTGAAATATTGCTTATCAAAACATGGGGAAAAATTGTTTTTACTAATAAAAACATTGAAAACTGCTTTTGTGTTTTGTCAAGCTTTTTTTTTTCTCTCAAAATGTAAATATTTATCATAATAAATAAATAAATAGATTTGGTGTGAAAAAAGCTGCAAAGCTGTATCTTGTTACATAATATTTAAAGAGAACAGGTACATAGATTATAGATTGTCAGTCTGTATATGTAACCAATATACTTATTTTAGCTTACTATTTTACTATATTTTGTGAAGTTTCACAATCTTGTTCCACATTTTACACTCTAAATATTTGTAAATTATCATAAAGCTGAGATAGAAGAAAGCTACTTATTTTGATTTTGAATGTATTTTTCAAGACAAAAAGTACTTTAAAAATATTGTTTGTTTAACCCTGCTGACTGCCGAGCAAAAGGGCAAAATTTTAATATTGTTTTCTCTGTATTTTTTTTAATTGCTAAAAAAAGATGATTTTTTAAAATTGATATAAAAAACTTAATTACGTATATGAATATAATCCTTGAGAGTATTAATCATTACTCAATGATTTAAAATTGCATTATATCTGTAGAATTATATTAATTTAAATAATGCTTCTATTGCACTGAAACCTATAGCTTAGTGAACGGATATATCAGTCCATGGCAGTGAGTAGGTTAATGGTATTGAATGTTGTAGAAAAGGGCACCATCTTCAACCAGGATTTTTTAATACTAGAAAAAAAAAGTAGTTTTTAAAAATGCGAAATTATTTATGATCAATTTTCCATTCACTCACGCAAAAACATCTGCTCGCTAATGTTAATCCTATGGGGGAAATATTTCACATTTCAATAATTTTAAATGATTCTTTTTTTATTTTTGCATTGGATAGCTGAGGTCGATCTCTATGCAGGCCCTTTTTTATTTTTTCGATTTTGGTTGCAGTTTTATTTTATTGAGGATACTTTCACTTTCGAAACCAGTTCAGAAAGTGAAAGTATCTTAATAAAAAAAACTTATAATCAAAATTGAAAAAGTACAAAAGGGGCTGCATAGAGATAGACCTCAGCTATCTAATGCAAAAAAAAAAAAAAAAAAAAAAAAAAAAAATCATTTAAGATGATTGAAATGCAAATGAAATATCTTAAAATATATCTCCCAAGGATTAAAATGCAGGTGTTTTCACGTGAGTGAAGTAGCCCCTTAATGGTAAAAGTGTCTTATAATTATTGGCATTAGATTACAGCTACTTATATTTTATCAAAATGTATTATAACAACATGACCATGAGATAATAATAACGTCTCTCGAAAAATAATTAGAATATTAATCCAGTAAAATGAACATACATACTTTAATATATACTATTAAAAATTACTATTAAAAATTCAAGTTCATTTGTACAATAACCGTTTGAAAAATTATGCTTTTTTTCAGTAAAAAATGATAATTTGCTTAAAAAAATATTAAAAATGGAAAATATTTTCAAAAGAAGGTTATAAAAACCATGGGAAATACCGGTAAAACTATCATGTTGCAAATACCTGCCAACCCTGGTTTTCTCTCCCCCCCCCCCCCCCCATAAAACATTTAAGAATTTTAATATATTTTAATAACAGGGTTATATTTTGTAAGTAATCTTACTGAATAATTACAACTAAAAACTTCTCCAATGGCGAACCTGTGGCATGCACGACAATTTCTCCAGCACACAGAAAATTTGGAAAAGATGTGTTACACTCATGCACCGATATTTGGTGACTTTTTGATTGACACAATTTCCCAGCACGTGCTAAACAAATAATTGCCGAAACGTCAGTGAAGGCTCACTGTTGAGACCCGAAAAGTTTTTGGTTTCTGTCTGTTTGTCTGTTCCGCAATAACTGCCGCAAAAAGGGTCCGATTAGGTTAATTTTTGATGGATATGTTGGCGAGGTACCCGTAATTAGCTGTATAGTTTTTGGTTAAATTTGGTTCATTAATTCGAAAAATATAGAACATTTTATTTTAAGTCATAATGCTTTTAAATGGGAAGTCAGACGATTTTTTCCAAATGAAAAATATAAAAACGTTGAATGTGAAAATGGAATATAAGTCTCATAAGAGAAATTTACATTTGTATAAGCATATTTAGTACACGGAATTTTATGCAATTTTAGCAACATATGATATTTAGTGGTTGAAAAATAAGTATTCTTTTAAGGATAGGATAAAACCTCCTGCACAAAGAGATGGTTAATTTAATGAAATTAAAATTGTAAATGCACTCAGACATATACTCGATTAATGAAAGCGCACAATTACTGTAAATTGATAATATAAAATTAAAGTGACAATGAGGGGGTTCAGGGGGGTGGAGCCCCCCTATATATTCATATTTTTTTCTAGGGAGGGAGTCTCCCTACCAAAATTTGTAAATGGTGAGAGATAAAGCTGTTTGGAAAAGCGAGAAAATTATCTTTAACCCTGTGTTTATTTTAATATATTATTTACATTAACTGCATGTATAACATATGGCAAAGTATCATTGAAAAAAATTATATGAAAAATTCAGAAAGTTTTAACCAAATGCTATATACCCTTAATAATTGGGTTTCATTCAGTTTTTTTCGGTCTCAAATTCATAGTTATTACAAATACAATGCTTATAAAAAAAAAATAATAATAAATAAATAAAAAAATCACAAATTTGTAGAAATTTCTAGGGTGGGAAGCTCTTGCCTGCAAATTTCTCATGAACAGGATTTTAAAATTATATGAATCCTACCATCCCGCCTTGAATTTCTGGCCCCATTCAGTATTTTCACCCTGTAACTATTTTGCTTTTCTAGGGTAGATGTGCCTGTAATGGACACCCCCTCAATGTTTTTGGTTTATAAAAAAATAACCAATAAAAAATCAGCTTTTTTTATTTCATTAATATGCTTTCTTTAAATTCTAGTTTTAAATACAATCATAATATCAATTATCTATTACTTTTTGTGGGGTGTCCATTACTGGAATTTAGGGTGTTTTGATTTATTTCTGTTATTTACAATTTAGATTCACACTGGGAAATGGGACTATGAGCATAGCTAAATATTGTTGGTAGATTAATATAATATTAAAAAATGTGGAATATAACAATTATAACTATTAATTAAAAAATAATTTTTAAAGAAATTCCTCAAGGGTGTCCATTACTGGCACATCTACCCTATATGAATTTAAAATGCTTTATTTCTTCAAATGTATTTCATAAGACAGTCACTGGCAATAAGTTGACAAATGGATTCAATTTTGTTACATACCTATATTACAAAAAATAAAATATGAAACAGTTCAATATTCTTCACTGAACGCACAATCAGCAAAAAGCTTATTATATAATCGTTAATACTACTTTTTTTTATGGAGCTTGGATTATTATAAGTTGGGTGTTGATATTACATTACTAAAATACACTTTCTTCTGCAATATTTTTTAATGTAAAAATTTAGCATGTTAGAGTGTTGATAGATATTGTTAGTGAAGTTTTAGCATGACATGTAAAAAGTTTTGCCACCCCTTTCCTATACTAAGGTCATGCCTACACCACTAGATATTACAATTTAACAATACTAATCTTTGCATAAATTTTAATTAAAATTTAGAGAAAAATCATAAACGGAATATCAGACAAGACTAATAAAAATACCATTCACACCATAGAAACATACTTTCATAATTATTGCAATGTACTGCAACATTGTAACTTATTGCAAATAAATTTCACATGACAGAAAGAAAAGAATATTTCTTTTTTTATGATTAAACTATTTAAGATTTTTGTAAAAACTGAATATTTATACAAATGGTATTCAGACTAAGGAACCATTTCTTTCGTGATCTTTAATATGGTTAATGAATTCAATAACCCTGAATAATTATTATTCAATAAACGCAGTGGGAAATAAAACAACATTGAAATTAAAGATTACGTTTGCTTAGAAATATTATTTCGTACTGATTGTAATGGTGCACCAAATTTTCAAATCTTACGATTAAAAAAAAAGGACCAACAGTGTTAGATTATAGATGATTATAAGGAGAGAGTATCGACTCTGCTGTCAGAAGTATGTGTTTAACCTAAATAATTTGCAATAACAACAATATGTATAGCAATCTACAGCTTAATCTAATTTTAACTGAAAATTTATTTATACTACAAATGAATAAATAAGATTTATGTAAAATATACACGATTGTTCAATACAAACATTAAAAGTTTTTGATACAGAGAAAAACAATTCAATGAATTGGTACATTAGCAGTGGAATGTAAAACTTGAAATGGAAGAAACACATACCATTATGTTCAGTAAATATATTTCCTGCGCCTGATGATATCCTAGTATCCTTAGATTTAGATTTTTTTGTAGATTTACCCCCATGACTGCCACTACCCACTGACGAGTTACTTCCTCTATTTTCCTTGCCCTGTTGGGCACCCATGGCATGGCAGAGGAAGATCTAGCCAGGTTTGATTCTTGACATTAACTTTTTTTCATTAGAGCTCACTTTGAAATAAAAAACATAGTGAGCTCTAGGAACGTATCCAGTCAAAACATTAAACACTAACAGCCATCTTCACTCACTTCTCTTCCGGCCACTACTCTCGACTACACAGTAAATACAAAAAAAATATGTCAAGCTCTGATTCCTGGACATGTCCCCAATGAAAAGAAATGAATTATTTTTTTTATCTTTCTGCTTGATCAAAATCTGATAATAAATTATTTTATCAAGAAGTCAGGTAAAATTTCAACAGATAAAATAATTTAATGAAAATAAATCGCTTAAAATTCGTAAAAAATCAAACCAATGTAAATATAAACAACACACACACACACACAAAAGCCTTAAACGTATTTTTCTATGACCTAATCGGAAAAAAAATCTTTAAATCGAGCCCACCAGAAAAGATTGGCGTCAAATACTTTAATGTGAAGCACAGACAAAAATTATGTGTAAATCATATTACCAATACAACACTAAAACAAGTGTAAGAAGTATACTTGTAATAAACACCACTCGTTAAAATATAGTAGAGTCGTTTTTTATTGAATGTTAATACTTTTAAAATTATTTCTGAAAGTCATTCATTGTTTTATTATGTAACTTAATTTGTTTTTGTTGAATCTTTTATTTAGAATATTACGCGCTGCGATTGCGGTACCTATTATTCTTGTTTACCGATTAAAATGGCCTATAGAGGGCTATAGTGGTGTCGGAAAACCACCTTTTTTTTTTTAATGGTAAATATCATTATCGTTATTTAAAACTTATCCGAATTTAAATTTCTAGATTTTCCAAATAAGTCTTAACCTGTCATCAAACTCATAAAAATTAACAGCAAACAATTAATCATTAGGATCAAGTTAGAAATGTGATAGTTCTTCACATGGAACTATAAATAGACAGGAACTGACATTTCCCCTGATGTCTGCCCGGTCGATTGAAGTAACTGAGCTGGATGTCACAAGATGGCTGCCGTTGTTTGTTTACATCCGAATCCAACTCGTTTGAAATATTCCATAGAGCATTCCAATATTAAAGTGTTTTTAAGGTTTTAATTTCTTTTAGTTGATATTTCTATGTTTCATCTGAGTTACTTTTTTTTGTGGGGGGGGGGGGGGGGTGTATTTTTACATAAATTGCTCTGCTGAATAGGAGAGCAAAGGTGATCTTTTAATTTATTTTGGTTGATATTCCTGCAGTTTAAATGTATTCTTCATGCCTGGTATTCAGATCCCCCCGACACCCACAACCTCTTCCAGTAGTTCTTTCAGTTTTTAATATTATTGCTTAAAATTACTAAGTAAATATTGTGCTTTTAAAAAATATGTATTTATCAACAGGACTTAGTTTCAAAGAAAAAAAATACTGAAGCCCTAATATTCTGCAGTACTAACATCTGTAGCGCACCACCCCCCTCTGCCGTCACTACAATTTGCATATTTATATTTCATGCATCATTTTTAGGTAGATTTCGTAAAAAATTCTGTCTATTACATTCTCCCCTAAGTTGGAATTTTTGCAGATCTACGCTGATTATGACTCCCAGAACCCAAAACCACCCCCAGTTCAAAACTTTATATATCTACCTATCTATCTATGTCACTTTTTTTATGGACACGATAACTGCAATAATTCTGCACAAATCTCTTCCAAACTGATACATAAAATAAAGGGGCATAAAATCTTGGTCAAGTTCGTTAATGGGCAAAATCGAACCAAGAGGGGGAAATGGGAAGGGGGGGGGGGGCTTTTTGTGAAAACAGAAAAAACCCATAATTTCTTAATTATGATGCGTATCGAATCCGTTTAAAGTTATTATTACTTCTAGGATAAGGGCCAAAAATTTAGATATGACAGATTTTTGATATCATTAAAAATGGCCACAAGGGGGTGGGGGGGAAGGGTTTTTTTAGAAGAAAATAATTCATAACATCGTCAATTCACAAGATATCAAATCCGCTTAAATTTATTATAAATCCTCTTAATATTATCTAAAACTTTTATATTGGCAAGTTTTTTTTATATGTCCAACCCTTATAGCAAAAAAAATAAAATAAATAAAAATAAAAAAAATCCCTGCCGGCTCCGCCTGCAAACAAGTCAGGTTTCGAAATGGGTGGTTCCAACTAACGCATCATGGTAAAAAGGTCATTTCTTCCGCAATTCCCAACAAAAAGGCGCCTCACGGCCTGCGTCCTCGAAATCTACCTGTGCCTGTAGGCCGAGCCGTCAAGGGTTGGGTTGGGTTGATTATTGACGGCCGATTATCTACACTTGGGATATAGGCCCTCCGAGCCGTCAAGGATTTTTTTATTATTATTATTTAATTTAAAGCATTACTTTTTTATTTAGCAGAATACAAATTTTAAATACATCTACTGCGTATACTTATCTATAAACTAATCCACTTTTTAGTTATTACTACAATAGAAACAAATCTTAATGTTAATTAATCGCAGAATTATGTGATTAAATAAGCTCCGGATTATGATTCGAAAATAGTATTAACACAAAAGTAATTAATAGTTCGCAGCTACGCAGAATAGAAAAAGACTATATCTGTTGACTCTTTATTCTTATCAAAATAGCATTAAAATGATTTGAAATGGAATAAATACAATTTTGAATTTAAGACAGATTGAGCTCAAACCTGCCCAAACCCGAAGACTGATATAAAAATAGAGACCGTTTCATCTTCATTTGTTACCTGAGTGAAACATTACGTCACTTAAGTGTTTTGATACAAAAGAAGGAAAAAGATTGGATATATATGAGAAGGAAAGGAAATGGTAATTTAGGATTCGTTTTTCCAAAGCGTTATTACACTGGGCTCCAGAACGCAGTGTTTATGAGCTCCGGTGAATTCTGGCCAATATTTACATTTTTACTAAAAACAGAGAAGTACCGAAGTTAGGCTCTGGCTCAAATTAAGCCCTGTGCATCGATAAAAGCTAAAGAAGGATTGTCCGATATGAAAAATATCAGTTCGATGTTCGATCACAGGTACCATTTGAGTATGGTTAGAAGGAACAACCCCCCCCCCCAAAAAAAAAAAATAAATAAATAAATAAATAAAATTTCCCAGTAGTTCTTTCAGTTTTTAATTTTGTTATTTAAAACTACTAAGTAAATATTGTGCTTTCAATTTTTAACTTATTAATTAACACTTTTGAATTTCTTGAGGAAAAAATAGTTAAAAAAGAAAAATTGTCTACAATCTCTAGGCAATGAAATTTCACTATTATATTATGCACAGCTTCATATCATAAAAGGCTTAAAAGGTCAAAATAAAATCGCTGCCTTTATTTTTTTTTGTCTTTTTAGAAGGTACATAAAAAAATTACGCCTGCATACTTTTGATATATTCCAACAACATTTGACAAAAAAGATCTAAAAACAAATTTATATAAAAAGCAAAAATTGATAATGGATATCATTCTGGAAATATTAACTACTCAGAAACGTATTTAGCAGCATGAGCAAGCACATAGCTTAATCGCTAATTTCTTAAAATCTTGAGAAATGCTTAAGTGATAGAAAAAGAAACAACAAAAGGCTTATAAAAATTTCTATCACTTAAGCATTTCTCAAGATTTTAATTATATTTAGTGATTACTCTAATTTCTCATCATTTTGTAATTATATTGTTAAAAGTGTCTTTAATTCACATTAAAAATCATTTTTTAAAATTGTATATATTATAGGATAATTTATAATATAGAATATAAAATGTATAAAAAATAACATGCAAATTTTTTCACATGTAATGTGTATAATTATTTTTTTCAAAACATCTTCTATCCTTTAGAATATTTTAAATAACTGTTACTTTCAGGATCCTCACATCTGTATATTCTCCGACAATTATATCAACTTTGGCTGTAAGAAATGAAAGTTAATACTAACTTAACCAAAAAACATTTAAAGACATCTTTAGAGCAATAATATCATCATTTTACACAGAGTAACGGCGTTTTTAAATGTATAGACAGGCTTGAGGTCCCCTAACAAGACTTCAACTGGCGCGGGGCCCTGGGCAGCCTCCCGGCCCAGCATATAATTATAGAAAAATAGCTTAGTTCACATAACTACTACAAAAATAAAAAACACTTCAGTTGCAGAAATAACAAGTAGACTAAATTAAAACATCAAATTATCTATACGTAAAGAGAGATATATACTTTTTGGTTGACATGTAAACACCATCCCTGTACTCTGATTTAGACAATGTAAACAATCAAGAAAATGAACAAAAAAATTGCAGAAATATAGTGCAATTAACGTTAAAATTAACATATACATAACAAAACTGTCAAAACGCGGAATATTCTGATTTACAGTCATACACATTACACTCATAGTTTTTAGCAATCCATTTGGATAGCTGTGTATACATCAAGCAATTACGTCTTTAAAAAGTAAATAAATTACTTATCGATGAAATTTTATTCAGGAATCGTCCTGCTAAACCTATTTGTGCAGCCATATGCTTCCCACGAGCCCATTGTTTTATAATAATTAAATTAAAACTATGGCTTAAATATCACTTACTAACGTTGTCAGGGGGAATGTTTTGGTTGTCACAACTTGGCGGAACGGGCAGAATTGGTTTCAGTTGAAACTTCATCATTTGGGGGATATGTCAGTTCCTGTTTATTCTTAGTTCCATGGTTCTTCAGATTATGTTCCGACAATGACAAGTCTAAACGTTTGCACACTAGATGGCACAACGTCCGCTAGAGAGCTCTGTAGGGGGCGTTGGATGGCAGCGTGGTTCTCAGGGAGATAGATAGATCTATCTCCCTGGTGGTTCTGTAGTAACTTCCTTTATTAGTTCCAATACTTAGCACTAGATAGCGACACAAATTTATCGACAAATTCTCCAAAAATCGTTTAGCTGATAAGTTGGCTAAGTAAACAGATGTTCTTCCATTACCAAGCATTTTGATTCGCTGGCTGCTGCAGTGTTTCTTGGTTACCCAAACGTTCGCTGTCTGATTTACTAACAACAACTGTTCTAGAAGCATGGCGACTGATGAAAATACAAAAGAAACGAAAAGTAATTTATTGTGATAAATCTTATAGTTTTGTCTTTATTGTCATTGTAGGACGATTATTTCATTCCGATGGCATATATTTTCATTGTCGTTGTTTTTATAGTTGTTATATTATATATGAAAATATTTTTGTTGTGTTGTGACATTATTGCTGTCATTTCTCTTCCGCTAATGATAACAATTGATGTACCATTTTCTTGTGTTTGATATATTGCATTTCAGTGCTAGCCATCTGGTTTGATAAAAATTGTAAGGAAATAGAAAATTGTCTTCTAACATTTGACTTATTTTATGTATTGATAGCCTTTGTTTTATACATGTTGATTTGATACATCCAAAATTATTTATACATTGTGATGTCAGCTGTTATCATTAAGTGTAGTAACAAGAACATTTTTTAATTTTGACATTGTCAGTATTTCAAAATTTAATTAAAATCCGTAAAATGGCAGAGTAGCACTAAGCAACATATGTGTGTATTCCTATCTTCAATTAAAAAAAAAAAAAATAATAATCACCTACTCTTTATAAAATATGTAGATTAATTTCATTATTAATATGAATACATTCTTAATATTTAAGTTCAGACATTGTTTTTGTATAGTTATGCGATGTCATTACTTGTCAAATCAACAAATGAAGTTAATGTTTTTGGACGGTGCATATGCCACATTTCAATAATTTTGGGTTTACAGTTTATACTCATGGAGTATATAAAGTATTCAAATTTTTCTGGCTCAGCAGTTTTTACAGAATTTTCAAAATGGCAAAAGCTGCCAAATTACATGTGATTTTTATGAACAAATTTGTTAATGTTTCTGTAATCATTGATGCTAAAAAAGTTCCCCATGTTTCATTTTAAAGCTATTTTTATGGCCTTTAATATAGTATGCAACATGTAATGCATTGAGTTATATATATATAAACTTTAAGGATTATTTCATGTCAAATCAACACACTGTTAAAACAAAATTTATCTGACCATCTCAGATTTTCATGAAATTTGGCACAGGTGTACTATTCATATAGACTTGGGAAAATATAAAATTTCATTGAGATATGTCAATTAGTTTTTGAATTATAGCATGTAGCGTTTTTGAAATTGTGTCAAAAAGCCGTAAACGTAAATTTTTTGAATGGCTCTAGGAGCTCTTCTAATTGAGCTAGAGAGATGTTGTTGTACAGCATTTTTCATGTTCTTTCCTGTGGTATACAACATGCTATAGGTTAACACAATTTTTTTTTGTTAAAAAAAAACATATTTAAAATTTTTCAAACAGTACATATTTTAAAATTAATTCTATGGATAGTTTGTATTGCTGTAAATCATTTGGTAAAATATAAATTTGGGATGACAATGGGTTCATTGTTAGAATAATTTAAAACTAAGCTTGTTTTTCATTAATTCCTTGCATTCAGCTGAATAATTCAAGAATGCTAATATTTACACTTATGTGAAAATAAATATGAGCACTAACCTGAAGAAAGAATGCAGTAATGAGTCTAAAACAATTAAATCATAGGCTTGCAATCTGCTGGAAATAACTATTAGCTCATACTACTTTAAAAACTTTAAGTTAAGGTGCTTATACATTTTAACTTTATTTTTATAAAAATTAATAAAATATTATTAATAACACTTTAACAAATAAAAATGTTACTATAAATAAAAGTAGTTTGTAAAAAGTATACATATAGTTCTGGTACAACAGTAATATTTTATCAAATGTGCATTGGTGTTTTGGAGATATTTATCATGCCTGTTTATGCTGGTTTTAACCAGTTCAATCTGGCTCAGACTTGTCCCAGCAGTGATCAGGTTTGCCATATTGTATCAGTCACAATCTGACAACTCTAGCCAGGGATCTGTTTAGAAAGAAATTGGGTCCTTTAAAGGACCCTTTACAATTTTTTTCATCTCAAAACAGGACCCTTCACAATTTTTTTCATCTCAAATCAGGACACGGAACAGATGTGTTACACTGACGCTAAAGTGTAAACAAAAGATTGGCGACTGTTTGGTTGGCGCGATTTCCAAGACTGCGCCAAGCTACTACAGTAACTAAATACAAGCTTAATAGCCGGGTTGCCATAAAAGAAAATTAGTCCCTAAAGTTTGGCGACTTTTTTCTTTTTTTTAACCGATTAATTATTTTTTTTTTTTAGCGTCAGTGTAAAGCATCTAAGCCCAGGACCCTTCAAATTTTTTTTCATCTCAAAATAGGACCCTTTACAATTGTGTTAATCTCAAAACAGGATCCTTCACAAATTTTTTCTTCTTAAAAATAGTCTTTAAAAAAAAATTTCTCTCCAAACTCTCCTTTCACAAATTTAATCATTTAAAAGTAAAATCTAACTGTCAGTTTTCCATATAAAAAGAAAATTTGTGTATTTTACATACATATATCTTCTTGAAAATGTGTATAAACAGGAACCTTAATATAATGATCTTTTCAAATTCACAAAATTATAGCTAGATTTTTCACAAATTAAAAAAGCTTTTCACAGAAACAGGATCCTCGGAGAAAAGTCTGGACAGATCCCTGCTAGCACTGATGCTTGCATCAGACTGTTATTCAGTGACTAGAACCCTTGCTGAGTGGATGTGTTCTGAGTTGTACTTAATATTGTTTTCCTTTTCAGGCTTAATGATAAAACATTTATTATTTTAATGTTAATTTATCAAGCCAGTAAAATGTGTGTTAAATTAAGAGTTTTAATTAAAGTAAATTGAAATCCTTCATGTATATTTAATATATTTTAATTTATTGGTTTATTTTTAACGTCATTTATACATGAACTATAAATTGAAAGAGTATTTGAGTGATTTTTTTTTTCATCATGGAAACTAATGATTTGTTGAGAGTTCAGTGCTGTAATCCATTAAAGAAATCAAATCATTTTATTAGAGACACAATAAAGCTAAAAAATGTCACAGCATGGATGCCTGAATTGTTTCCACAAATAGCCAATGACTCAAAGATATGTGATAAATGTAGGAAAGAAATTACTATGTTGAATTTTAACCTTTAATACATACATAGCAAAAACGACCTCTGGGGACCTGAAAACGTCAGGAAAGTTTAATATACATGCATAAATACACACATAATACTAACAAAATAGGTTCAAAAATAGCGAAAATGAACCTAAAAATATACTAATATTTCCATAATCTGGTTTTATCATAATTACATTATTTTCTTTATGCTGTGTGGAAAGTAAAAAGTGACCACTAATGAAATATTTCCCAGTTTTAACCTTTATTAATAAGATGTGTTTTATTTATTTTTTCTTCTTTTCTGTGATAAGCCATATAATAATGTTGTGCAAATTATATAAGAAATGACTACATAATTAAATGATCTGAAATCAGGCATTTTGATTTTTCTGACCGTTTATACTTTGCAACAAATAATACTTTCTTATGACTGAATTGACATTTAACCTTATAAAAAGAAAGTATGAAATATTTTATTATGAAAAATTATATTTCATAATTTTTTTGTGTTAAATTAAATTTTTTAAATGAGTGGTTATCTCATGTGGGTTATGAGTGGTCTCTTACTCATTTTATATTGTTGGAGTTTGAAGTTAACTTGAAGATTAAATTAGTCCTTATTTTGAGTTTGAATCATTAAACTAATAATTCTCTTTTAGCTTGTACAGATTCTACAGTTGAAAGTAGTGTAACCTCTGATTCAAGCATAAAAGAGGAAATTGAAAAAAGCAAAGAGAACTGCTTTAAGGCACCTGACACTGGTGGTGGAGAAGATGCCGATACTTCCTCTGATATGGAGCTGGGATCCGAGAGCAATGATGTTCAAGGTATATTTTAAAAAATAGAAGTTGTACCTGGTAAACTATGTTTTGGCAGCCAAGATTAGGGGTTTTATTGGAGGAGGGGGGGGGGGGGGGGGGGTATTAATGTTTTTAAATTATACAGGTATCGCATTTGTTCTGAAATTCTTACAATTTCTAAAATGTTATGTTAATGTCTTCCTATTAGGGATGTAACGAATAGTGATTTGGCCGAATGCCAAATATTCGGCCGCCGAATACGACTTAAAAAAAAAATATTTTAATTGTTTATTTATTTATTTTTTCAATTTTAAAATCAAAAATTAAATTAAGAACTAATTGAAATAATTTTTTTGTTTGAGTTTAGTCAAAAATCATAACAGCTGAATGTATTTTTTGTAATATTTGAAATACTTTGATGCCAATAAGATAACATTTGACTTTCAAAAATGTAAATAATAATTTAATTCATATTTTTTTTTTTAATCCGCAAGCTAGTTCTAGTAATTTATATATTTTTTACCTAAAATAGAAACTCATTACCTCTGTAAAAAGGAAACTTTTTTTATTTTAGTAAAATCATTTAACCCCCAAAAATAAGAACTTGCATGTCTCCTCTGTCTTTTTATATCCTTTCTCATACAACTCAAACTTAGTAAATTTACATTCTGTATGTCAAGAAAAGGGTTATTTTCTTAAAATATAATTTCATTTTCATTTTGGAATTGCTTTTCAGAAATAAAAAATAAGAAGGCATCACTGCCAAATTTGTCAAATGAAGTTAATAATAATACAGCAGATAAATTAAGAGAGGTAGATTGCTATTTTGATAAACATTTAATAGCTAGGACAGAGTGTCCATTTAACTAGTGGAAAACAAATGCAGAAAACTTTCCAAGGCTTGCAAATTTAGCAAGAAATCATCTTTCAGCTCCTGCAAGCACAGTATATAGTGATCATTTGTTTTTTGAAGCTGGTAATATATATATGAAACCAAACGAAACAGACTTCTTGAAAATGCTGAAAAATTATTATTTTTGCATCACAATTTCAGGCTTTACAGTGATAAATTATTTTGTTACCCCTGTATGTTATTTTGAAGCAACTCATTAAATGCTTTTTCAGTATAGGTAATAGTTTTTTTCTTTTCAATGTATCAAACTCATTAGTTCGTTTAATCAACATCTAATGTTTAATTTTTTATTAGTAAAGTAATTATATAGTCCTATATTTATTCAATTTTTTTTTATTTAAAAGTAAAACTAAAAACTAGAAAAATGATTTAATATGTGAAAGATTAAACATTTTTACGAGACAGTAAAATATTTATTTTTAATATTAATGAATTTTATTGTTTAAGAAACTGTTATCATCATTATAAATCAGATTAAAAAAATAGAGTACTTTTCGGTTAGCTGGGCGCCAGTGATATATGTACATATATAAATACATATGTATATACATATACACATAATAATAATATATGTCATGTAAAATAAAAAAAAACCTTAAACCCAGCTAATTATCATGAAGAAAAACGTGCTTGGAAAATGTTTGAAACAGGTGGCATTTGTGTAATTTGTCGTGTACAGGTGGTGCTACATTAGCATGGCTGTACGCCGATAACTGCAATCCATATTGACACTATTTCATTAAAAGTCCTTATCTATGCATCACTACTCTGGTTTATTTAATTACTTCTGTGAAAACTCTATACAACCAACCAACCCAAGAAAAAAAAGTGTATTTTGATTAAGAGTTCTTTGTGTTTTAATTAATATTTTAGTAAAATTAAAATTCTGAGTCTCAGGTGCATCAGGAGAGGATTTGGACTACCTAAATTTGAAAAATAAAACTGAAAAATTTTTCAGATTTCTAGGTGGGCTAGATTTTCCTAGCCATCGCCGACAGACAGACACATACGCACAGAGCGAAACTTTATTTTATTAGTATAGATATACAACATCAATTTTTCAACTTTTACCAAATGTTATGGACCCTTAACAATTCGGTTGTTAAATGAATTTCTGAATTTAAAGTTTACTTGATTTTGGGTACACTGAAGCTTCTTTCACAAAGTACGCTTGTAACAGGCAGTAACAAGAGCAACTTTTATAACTTTGGAAAATATTGAAAATTTATGGTTATACTCTCTATTAAAAAAAAAAAAGGAAACTATGCAAAATTTGACTTGCCTTCTTGTTTAGCTACTTGCATGAGCAATACATATTTGGGTTGGTGGTGTTATTAATAACCATTTTTGAACAGAATTGTTTTAGCCAAAATATGAGCGAAATAAAGCCAAAATGGAATCCCTGGTATTTTCTTTGATTGAACTAGGTTCTATGCATTTATTTTAAATCCATGTCCAAAGTTTGAAAGGAAAACTGTCTATTCATTTCTTCTATTACATGAGAAATGTAGGTTGACTTTAAAATGTCTAATTTCTGTGAATTACAAGGATTATTAGATTTTTATAGATTAAAATCGGGTTTTTTTTGCTCCAAATGAGGCAGTATGTATGTTACACAACGGTACGACATACAAGAATAAATACATAAAGTCCTTTAAAATTCTTAGACTGATAGAATTTTTCTGCACTCCATGGATTTTTTTTTCTAAAGTCTGTATGAACCCTGATAAATAAACAACACATTTCTGTAGGTAGAAAAAGAAAAAAACTGGTGATATTTTATTCGTATTTATCAATTTATTATAAGAGTGATAATAAAACATTCAAAAACACTAATGAATCAAATCAGCATTTTGACAATATTGCATTATATTAATGCATTTATTAAAATACATTATTTGTAAATTTATGCATATACAGAGCTGCCAACTGCTACGAAAAAATCGTAGTTGCTACGATTTTGAACCACAAACTACGATGCTACGAAAATTTGTCTAAAACTACGATTTTCTGCAAAAAAAAAAAACGCGAATTTCGTCACAGGATTACTCGAAAAAAAAAACACGAAATTTGTCGCAGAATCACGCGAAAAAAGACTAATTTCGTCAAAAAATTGGCGGCAAAAAGAAAAAAATTTCGCCAAAGGATTGCCAAAAAAACAAGAATTTAGTCAACCGATTCCTGAAAAAACGCGAATTTCGTCAAAGGATCGTTAATAAAACGTAAATTTCGTCAAAAGATCGTTGAAAAACGAGAATTTCGTCAAAAGATTGCCAAAAAAAAAAGCGAATTTCGTCGAAGGATCGCCGAAAAAAAGCGAATTTCGTCAAGGAATCGCTGAAAAAACACGAATTTCTTCAGAGAATCATGTGAAAAACGTAAATTTCTTTAAAGGATAGTTGAAAAAATCCAAATTTCGTCAAAGAATTGCTGAAAAACCGTGAATTTCGCCCAAAAAATCGCTGAAGAAACGCAATTTTCGTCAAAGAATTGCCGGGGAAAAACAAATTTCAGCAAAGGATCGCCGAAAAAAACGTTAATTTTGTCAAAGGATCGTTGAAAAACACGAATTTAGCCGAAAGATCGTTGTAAAAGTGCGAATTTAGTCGAAAGATTGCAGTAAAAATGCGAATTTAGCCAAAAGATCGCCGTAAAAATGCGAATTTAGCCAAAAGATCGCCATAAAAACGCGAATTTAGCCGAAAGATCACCGTAAAAACACGAATTTAGCTGAAAGATCGTCGTAAAAACGTGGATTTAGCCGAAAGATCGCCGTAAAACATGAATTTAGCCGAAAGATCGCCGTAAAAACAGGAATTTAGCCAAAAGATCACCGTAAAAACATGAATTTAGCCGAAAGATCGCCTTAAAAACGCGATATTTTATATTATATATATTTATTTTAGTTAAAAAAATATATTTTTTAAAAGCAATTATAATATTTGTTGCGCTTGAAATTCATAACTTATTGCTCAAATGTCGTTCGCGCAGATTTCAGCTTTTTTGTCAATCTCATCCCTGCTTTCGTCAGAAAATCGTTAAAAAACGGCAAATTTTGTCAAAAGATCGTGAATAAACGGCACATTTCATCATAAGTATTGCGAAAAACGGCAAATTTCGTCATAAGTATTGCGAAAAACGGCAAATTTCGTCAAAAGATCCCGAAAAAACAAATTTTGTCAGAAAATCGCGAAAAAAACGACAAATTTCTTCAAAAACATTGCGAAAGATGGCGAATTTTGTCAAAGGATCACGAAAAAACGATAAATTTTGTCAACAGATCGCGGGAAAAACGTGACTTTCGTCAGAGAATCGCGTAAAAGCGGCAAATTTCGTCAAAAGATCACGAAAAAACGGCAAATTTTGTCAACAAATCGCCTAAAATGGCAAGTTTCGTCAAAAAAAAGCAAATTTTAAAAAAAAAGCTCGAAAAAACTGCAAATTTCGCCAAAAGATCGTGAAAAAATGCAAATTTCGTCAAAGGGACGCAAAAAAATTCGCCGTAAAAACGTGCATTTCATCGAAAGAGCGCCGTAAAAACGCAAATTTAGCCGAAAGATTGCTGAAAAAATACGAATTTAGTCGAAAGATTACAGTAAAAATGCGAATTTAGCCAAAAGATCGCAGTTAAAATGCGAATTTAGCCAAAAGATCGCCATAAAAACGCGAATTTAGCCGAAAGATCACTGTAAAAACGCGAATTTTGCCGAAAGATCGCCGTAAAAATGCAAATTTAGCCGAAAGATCACTGAAAAAACATGAATTTAGCCGAAAGATCACCTTATAAACGTGAATTTAGCCGAATGATCACCGTAAAAACGCGAATTTAGCCGAAAGATTGCCGTAAAAATGCGATTTTTTATATTATATATATTTATTTTAGTTAAAAATATATATTTTTTAAAAGCAATTATAATATTTGTTGCGCTTGAAATTCATAACTTATTGCTTAAATGTCGTTCGCGCAGTTTTCAGCTTTTTTGCTTTTTTGTCAATCTCATCCCTGCTTTTGTCAGAAAATCGTTAAAAAACGGCAAATTTCGTCAAAAGATCGCGAATAAACGGCAAATTTCGTCATAAGTATTACGAAAAACGGCAAATTTCGTCAAAAGATCGCGAAAAAACAACAAATTTTGTCAACAGATCGCGGGAAAAACGTGACTTTCGTCAGAAAATCGTGAAAAAAAACGGCAAATTTCGTCAAAAACATTGCGAAAACTGGCAAATTTCGTCAAAAGATCGCGAAAAAACAACAAATTTCTTCAAAAACATTGCGAAAAATGGTGAATTTTGTCAAAGGATCGCGAAAAAACGATAAATTTTGTCAACAGATCGCGGGAAAAATGTGACTTTCGTCAGAGAATCGCATAAAAACGGCAAATTTCGTCAAAAGATCACGAAAAAACGGCAAATTTTGTCAACAAATCGCCTAAAATGGCAAATTTCGTCGAAAAAATGCAAATTTTTTAAACAGATCTCGAAAAAACTGCAAATTTCTCTAAAAGATCGTGAAAAAATGCAAATTTCGTCAAAGGGACGCAAAAAAAATTACCCCCCCTCTGTTGTAGCTTATCAGAAAATTAATTTGCTGTGAATTTCAGAATTTTTTTTATACTCAGAATCACCCCTGATTTGCTCGCTTAAAATTTGCAGCGTAAAAAACAGCCACCAACCAACCTTCAGATAAATTTGAATTTGGTGTGCTACTATTTCTCATTTTCAAAGGTTGGCAGGTCTGCATATACTATACAGTAAGACCCGTATTTAACAAGGAACTCGGGACACAGAAAAATGCTCGTTAAATCCGGTCGCTCGCTAAATCCGAATCCAAGTTAATAACTAGTATGTACATAAAAAAACAATTTAAATGAATGCTGCTTGATAATCTTTAATGAGAAGTGGAAAAATATTCAGCCAAAGTTTATTGTTTGAGTTTACAAAATTTCGTTTCATTTAATTTTCGTCGTAAAACACATAATGCATTAAATGTTGCATCATCAGTATTTTTCATTGCTTCAAAAAACTGATCAAGATTTTGTAATGACTCTGCAGCACAATCACGTGACAGTGTTTTAATTACAGTTTCTTCTTCCAAGACACTATTACTTGCATTTTCCTCTTCCTGCACTTTTACCACTTCCACGACGATATCCTCAGTGAAGAGTATGTCTGAGGTTAAGACATCATCATCAACGTTATTGTACTCATTGATGTTTAAAAGATCGTTAAACTGCTCAATGTCATTTTGTTGCAAATAGATTGAGAATCATAAGTCATCTTCATCTTCGAAGTCACCTTCACTTCTGTCAATCTATCCAGCTTTCCTGTAACAGTTTTGAATACTGGATTGAGTTACACTTCTCCAAGCATCTGTTCTTCAGATGTATAACCTGAAGAACAGAAATTTTAAGATCCTGATCTTTTTCATTTCTCTCAAACATCATCAGAATTAATTGCTTTCTATAATAGCATTTGAAACTGCGAATAAGAACTAGTTTGAGAGGCTGTAACACCGAGGTTGAGTTAGGTGGTAAAAAAACAAGTTTTATGTTTTTTTTTTTCAAATTGCTGACCGGCGTGTGAGCAGAACAATTATCACAACGATGAGTGCAACATTGTTTTCTGTTTATGGAGCACTTTATCCCACTCGTGAAAATGGGATTAAAATAATTAAGAAGTCATCTATGCTTTTTTGTTCGATTTGTAAGTCACTGATAGGCTTTTTACCCCTTTAAAGAATCTTGTATTTGTAGATTTATCGACAATAAAAAGTTTTTTATTGTCTTTCCTTTACATGTTGCAACACATTAACACAGTTAGGCAATTTTTCAGCACTTTACCACTCACACATTTTTCACTTTTAAACTTCATCGTTTGACAAGGGATTAGATTGTAAAAGACGCCAGCCTTATCGGCATTGTAGATGTTATCTTCAGCATGATTTTCATGTAAATCTTTCCATGTGCAATCCAACCAGTTTTCCAAATCCTTGTCGTTCACATTGGAGCCTCGCCAATAATTTTTCCTGCGCAGATGTTGTGACGTTTCTTGAAACGATGTAGCCATCCACTAGAGCATGAAAAATATGTGTAACCTAGCTGAGCTTCAAATTTTTCATCTTGGATTTTAATGATGGGACCAGTTATCGGCAAACAAGAATTCTGTTGCTGAACAAACCATTTTAACAGAGCTTCATCCAAGTCATCTTTTTCAAACTTCTTCAGCTGTTTACAATCCGTCACATTTGCTTCATATGCTTCCATTAAGGACTCTTTGCTTTTCAAAGGAGTTGACACAGTTGAACTGCTTACATATTGCAACATTTTTTTCACCTTTATCTAAGAGTTTTATAATTTTCACTTTTTCTCTTTTGGATAAAACTTTACTTTCAACATTTTTAACCGCAGAATAAACAAGTGGGTAAGTGTGATCGAAGATCGCTCAAAGGGTTTCGTTTAATATTCTTTTCAAAACACTTTATCCTTTCTTTAATCTTTAATAAATTCAAACAAATTTCATTTAGCAAAAAAAAAAAAGCCATGTTTTTTATAAAGTAAAAATTTACCGGTCTATTTTTTCTTTTTTTCGAATGTCTAAACCATTCCGATAGTGGTCTAAGCCCGCTATTATATTCTCTCACTGTAATATCTGTCATGCGGACTAAAAATTTTTTTTAAAGCGATATTTTAAAAAAATAATTTCAAAATTAAACATTTTGTACACCTTCAAAATGTTAAAACATGCGAATATTTCCATAATCGGATTTTTATCATGATTCAATATGTTTATCAAACTCATATATTTACTATTCTCTATTACTCATATTGATACACGCTTTGTATTATTCTGAAACATTTGAAAAATCCGTTAAACTTCCGATATGTCAGATTTTCTTTTTAATTCTCTAATGAAGTGATATTAATCTGTTTTGTGCACTTACACATACTCATACTTCTTGTATTATTGAGAAATCTTTCCGTTTTATGTTTTATTACCACTATGACATCAATCAATTTTATTTCATATTAATCTTTTTTTCAATTGGTGAAACTTTTTATTTCATTTTTCACGTGGAAATCATCTTATAGAAAAATAATTATTGTAGAAAGATTTTCATCGTTGATTTTTAATTTTTGGCATCGGCTATAACGAAAAATGTTTAAATTTAATAGGAAAAGGCTGTTAGAATGTTGGTTTTTATCTCTATTTATTAAAATAATACGAATTTTTCAAATTTTAATATTTTCAGCTCTTCACAGCTGATATTCTGATTTATACACAAAGTTTCAACTCTGTAAGTTACATAGTTTTCGAGAATGACTCTATGACAGACAGACAACGGAGCAGGAGCAATAGGGTTTCGTGAGATGAATGAAACCCTAAAAAACACTCTCTCAAGAAAAGGCACAAGGCCCAAAATAAGTTTTTCTTACACGTAGTTCTGAAACAGGTAATAACACCTGATTTGGATTGGATCAGCCATTAAAGGGAGGAGTGAGTCGTCATAAATGATTTCACTTGATGCCAGCCGTACCCCACCCCCCTGCATCCACCATCTTTAACCGTGGTAAAGCACCAAGTGTGTTGGAATTCCATTCCTTATCAGTTTCGATTATTTCATTCTCCTTTTTCTCTTCTTGTAAAAGGGACAATAGGACGGGCGTCCAGATCACACCATCTCCCTTCCAAAAATCGATACCTGTCTATGATGGTTTCAACTGTTGTTGGATAACTTTAAAGAATAGTTATTTTTTCCTTACAAGAGAAACGCGAGAAATCTAGGAAATCTGTGTGTTTTTCTTTTTTTTAAATCATTATTTCTGTAATTATTTCTTGCTTTCATAATTATTTTCCTCGTTAAAACCGGGGAAAGTACAAAAAATTGCTCGTTAAAAGAGTATACTTAAATACATTTATAAACATTATACCAAGCAAAGTCTCCATTTTCCTCGCTAAATCCAGAATCTCGTTAAATGCGGGCTCGCTATAAACGGGCTTGACTGTATATTGTATTTGGTAACTCTTTTTTTTTTTTTTTTTTTTTTTAACTGTATATATTAATTTCAAGTGTATAAATTAATTTCAAAATATATATTTTTTCGGAATTAATTTGGGAAAAAGTAGGTATTGCAGTCTATGAATTTTTTTAAAGCAGAAAAAGATTTCTCAAAGCTTCAAATATGCAAATCCAAAATTACAGAGCCAAGTAGTGTTTTAGTTATGCTTGAACTACCAGCATTGCAATCTGTTTTGCAATGATTAAAAATAAATTTAACATTAGGAACTTGAAATTTAAATCTACATAATTCCTAAACTACTTGACCAAATGAGTTTTTGTTTGGTATTTCTAGATAATTTACTGAAGAATCCAAATATGTTGCCAAAATTAGATGTATGTATTGAGAATTTAAGCGTTTGTTGTAATTTATATATGTTGACCACCCCTGTTGGTCCATGTTTACCTAAAAGGTCTTTATTTTTTAACTTGGTCTCTAAAAGTCCTTTTATTATAATTGTCTCTAAATATTTTTTTTTTTCTTTTTCAGATTTTTCAAAATTTATCATGAAAATTTATATTTGTTTAAAATTTAACGCCCTAGATGGCAGCACGTAACTGAACATAAGTAGAAAATTTACAAGCTCAATCAAGGAGAATTGGGAGTGAATATAATAGATTTATTTTGGGCAACTTCTATCAATGCAAAACAAACAAATGGAGAACTAAAATACTCAAACCTTTTCTATATTTTTGGAGAGTAACCTTAGTTTGTACCATGGTAGTGCAGATATTGAGCAAGGATTTTTCATTGTAAATCAAATTCTTTCTGAAGAACAAACCTCTATGAAAGAACATATGCTAAATGCTATACTAAACATAGCATGTGTTTTAAAACATCATTATGAAAATCATGCTGCTGCTCTAGTTCCAATAACAAGTAAAATGATAAAGCTGGCTAATGTTGCATATCAAAACTACCAGAGTTACCTAGAAAATGAAAAGAGAGAGGGGGGGGGGGGAAGAAAAGTACAACTTGAAGTGCAAAAAGCTGCAGAAGAGGAAGAAAGCAGAAAAAAAGCTGAAAAAAATAAAAATGCAATTATAAATCTTAAAAAAAAAGTTGGAAGATTTTCTCAAAAATTTGAGTGAAGTAGCCGTATCAGACAGATTGATCGCTGAAGGCAACCAAAGGTTGAAAAGTTTTTAAAAGGAAACCTAACTGAAGTTGCACAAAATCTGATTACAGCTAGTATAACAGCTAACAAGTAACTGAAAGTGAAAAAGGATAAAGCTGATAGCCTGTCTACTGTTATAAATAAAGGACTCATAAGTAAAACAAAACATAATATAATTACAAATTTGATGAGTAAGAAACCTGAAAGAGTTCATTTGTGAGAAATCTGTGAAATTTTAATTAAACAAGTTAAAAAAAATATTTGGTGTACTTTTTCATTGTTAAAAATTGTATTTGATATTTTATTTGATTTGCATAAATATTGTGTTTATTTTTCAGATCCCTAAAAACCCCCTATTCCCTATTATAGTCCCTATTTCAGACTTTGTATCCCTAAAAAGTCCGTAATTTTTAATCATTAAGGTCCCTAAGTACCTACTATTTTGAACCACAGTTGCTGGCAGCCCTGCTTAACCAAAATTAAAGTATAACATTAATTACTAGTAGACATTATTACTAATCTATTGGTATCAGTTACATTTTTATGTGATGCAGTAGAGTTAGTAGGGGATGGCACATTTTTTCTCCACGGCTGTACATTTTATTGCTTTTAAATACTGCACATATTCAGTTAATTTTTTAACATTCTCAGGGGTGATTGTGTTCCGGTATTTTGTACACCACTAAATTTATCGAGCAATATTCTTAGTATGACATCGCAGAATTTATCAACTAAAGAAGAAAAAGAATGCTATATAAATTTAGTGGTGTACAAAATACCGGAACATAATCACCCCTGCATTCTTTCAAAGTAATTTTTGTATATTTTAATCCACTTTGTCTTTTTAATATGTTTCAATTTTACTAAATGCCATGCAATTTTCTATTGTAGGGGCTTGTGGAACTGCTGATGCAACACCTGTTGGATCCTTTGAAGAACCAAAAGAATTAGTAGAATTTAAGATGATATTCAATAAACAGAAACATGATATTTGTTTTCCATTAGATGAAACTATACTTGCCCTCAAGAAGTATTTTGAATCTATCATAAGTAAGAATATTTAAAAAAAATTTCATATAACAGATATTAATTAACAGTTAAAGTGTTACAGACAAATTAAATTTTATGTTACAGAGAGAAATATATTTATTGAGGGGGAACAAATAAAAATTGAAAGGGGTATAAAACCGTAAGGTACAAATTGGCTATATTTGGGAGAAAACAATGTGCAGTCTAAAGTAATTAAAAAATAATACTAAATTATAGTTATCCTTTAAAATTTTATTTTATTTGTTCCAAAAAATATTTGTTGCTTTTAACAACACTACAGATAATTTGATTAATATGCTTACAAATTATTTTCACATTTTAAGATAATTCTACACAACAAACAAATATTGTTTAACTGTAGAAAATTCATATTTATTGAGCTGAGCAAAACAAAGGTCTTATGTGGGGACTCCAACGGTTTCTTTGTGACTCTACTTCTCCTAAACTATCCAGCAGATGACCATCTAATTCAACACAGTGATAGATGTCATGGTCAGGGTGAGGAATTAAAAAGAAAAATCTTATGAGCCAAACATTTATTTTACCAGCAAACAAGAAGCAACATACAGTTGAAAATTGTTATGACAGAATTTATGCAAATTCAAAAATAATTCATTACTGTTATATTACTACAATACATTTTCATCACTTTTTTCTATAAAATTAGGAAATTTATGCAACAGAGGAAGTTTAGTATAGGATAGAACTTAGTACCATATTTACATTGCGGTAATTTGGAGAGTTGCAAAATATAACTAACAAATAAAAAACATATCTTTTATATCCAGCAGTTTTTTAAAGACAGATTAACAATTCACTTGACCTGTCAGAAAATCCGCTCGAAAATTTTTTGAAATTATTTTCTTTTTTTAAGACAATAAAAAAACATAAATTTTGCATAAAGAATGAAGTTGATCGGATAATTAGTTGTTGAGATATTTGTAATCACATTTTCCACACTCTTCGATTTTTCATGACCCTGTATTTCATTCAAATTGCAATTCAAAAATATATTTTAATTAGAAAAGAAATGCTTAATCCGACGAAGTAAACATTTAGTTAATAGGATTATCATTTTTAGAATTATAAGGCTGTTTCTCTTACACAATTCAGTAATAGAGCATGTAAAGTTTATGATGTCATCAAGCCACGATTTTATTCGAATTGCAATGCATTTTCTAAATAGTTTACGCATGTTTTATTTTCATATTTTATATGCATATCCATGATAGGTAAGTATTACGGTGGCCTCCAATGACTAGTTTTCTTTTCTGTTGCTACAAAAATAAACTGTGAATGTACAATATCTATATTGCTAATGCTAAATGAATTTCTTACATGTAAGTTGCTACATTTTATTGAAACTTATGTAGTAACATGGAGTGCTTTTAATTTTGATTAAAATATTTCATCAAATAACTAAATAGCAACAAGTCTTGTGATCTTATACTTTTGTAACAGACTGTAGATATTATCATCAGAAATAGTTTTTGTTTATTTGAGTTTTGGATAGCTATCAAATAATTTGTTGAAATTGAATAAAATATTGCTGTTGAATGAGGGAAAAAAGAGATTTGGTTTTGATAGTTTTCTTTCTTTTCCTTAGGTGTACCTACGTCTATGCAGAAAGTTATGTTCAAAGGTAAGTTTAAACATTATGAAATAAGGGGGTTATTTATGTAGTTTTGTAATATATTAGATAAAATTTCTTTTTATTTTATTATGTAGTGATCATAGTTTATTCAAGGTTTTAGCTTCTTACTTTCCTTGCGAACCCATAAACATTGTATCTTTTAAAAACTTTTTAACATAGTTTAAAAGTGTTTCGGTTTGTCTGGCCATCTGTCTGCATTCTAACTCTCGTAAATATACTCAGACTGCAGGGGGAGCGCTAAGATTTTCAAAATGCTAGCCAGTGAATTAGCCAAATTTATCTGTTATTAACCAATAAAAATACATTTAGCCAATAGATAACCTTTTAAATTTTTTTAGTTTAAAAGGTTTAATTACTTTAAATATGAACTATTAGTGTGCTATGTTAATGATAAAAATTAATTATAAAAGTTTTTTTTCTGTAGCAAATCAACTGAAATATTTTGCCCCTCACTTTGTGTCAAGTCCCTTACCGTATGATTATTTTAGTCAAAATAGGTTTGTAACTCTGCCTAAAGTTGGCAGCGCATATTCAGTGGCATTATTAAACTATTCAAGCAACTATTCCTTGCAATTTTTATTCTTCAGTTGAGAAGCATTGCAATAGTGACAAGTATAGTCTTTCTTCAAAGTTGGTATTTTTATTCATTGTCAAGTCTTACCATAATGTTTAATATTAAAATAACACTTGTATTTAAATACTATTTACTTAATAGCTTTAGAAGGTGTGTATATTGTTATCTAAGTTACAAATTATACAAGTTAGCTTATTTCTAATGGTTTGATTTGAATGTCAAATCTGTTACTTGTCAAGTCTTGTTACCATGTGACTGGTAACAGACTTGACATTATTTGCGAAACTTTGATTAATAGATGTCATTTTGCAACTGTAATGGCTTTGATAGCTGCAGAAAAGCAAAGGTGCTATAGAGAAAGGCTGAAATAAAATCCAGAAAAAATATAAACAAGCTGAAAACAAACATAAAGAAAAGTAAATTATTCTGAATTATGATATTTATAATCAATGATATTTACAATTCCTTATGACAAAACAATGGAAAAATAACTAAATGTGTTAAATACATATTTATTTTGTATGCAAGTTATTAAAAGTATTCTTTTTTTTATTGAAAAAAATTCTTAAAATAATAATAATGATTTATCGGTGAGATATCAAAGGTATAAAAGAAAGTATTGACATGACAAAGTTTAGTCTTCAGTTATGGAAACAATTAAGTTAGTGAAAAGTTTGAAGCAGATTTAATATGCTTTAAAAAACATTTTTAAAATATTAATGCTTTCCAGCCTATAGAATGTGCAAAAAATGAATAAAGCTCTTTTGCATATTAGTTTTCCCAGTAAATTATGCATACAGATTCAGTGAAGAAATGCAAACTTTTCAATGTGGTGCATCTAGAACTTAGACTACTCTTTATACAGGTGTCCAATATATCTGGAAATTAAATTAAGCCATCGCTCAGTTATGACCACGGTGCTGCAGTGATATGGGGTTATCTAAAGCAGATAATGGAATTCTGGAAACTCAGGATATGTAACGTTTTGTCATTCACTTTTTTTCTGATGGTTCTTGCACACAATATTGTCTGCCTGTGAAATTAAGGAAAAATTCAAGGAGAAACAGTTGTCAAGGATTTCTTTATTGATAAGAATGACATTCATTCTATCTGAAATACCTGCCACTGGCGCAGCCAGAATTTGGTTCTAGGGGGGGTTTTGAGTTTCTGTTAAAGGTGGTTGCCGGTTATCTGAAACACCGGTTAATAGAATCAGTCTTTTAAATAATTGAAATCATAATGCTTTTCTCTGCAATTATGTTGGTTATGATTCATTTAAACAGCATTTACAATATTAGAGTCACAAACTAATATTGTAAATGCTCCAAATTGCACCAATGAAATAACACAAAACTAGGTTAGATTTATAAAGTGTTTAAAAATGATGAGGGGCAAACTTTAAGATGGAAGAGCACAGTACAGCAAATAATTTTTACATAGAAAATAACAGAGTTGCAATCCATTTGTTCAATCAGAAATAGGGGAAGGCAGGGTACAATGAAACAAAATTCACTATTTTTTTTTCTCTATCCACAATTTTGCATGCACAAAAATATAATTAATGCGTACTTTTAATCTTGTATTTTCCCCATCTATATAAATTTTTATTAGGTTCTGAACAATATTTTTATGCTTGAAAAATAACAAAAAGTAAATGTCTTACAGTGTTTCATTGTACCCCATATGCCGGGGTACAATGAAACACATACTGGGGTACAATGAAACACTCCGAATGATGCAAGCAATTTTCACCTAATTTTATTTTATGAACAATGAGCTGAATACAAAAACAAAACTTAGTTAATAAAATACAAAAGAGAAATTTGATTAAAATACAAAATAGGAACTTTTTTAAAAGACAAAAAAGGAACTTGATATAGATATTATAGTCCTAGATGAAAAGAAAGAAAATTCTATTAGTTTAAGAAATATCTTTCATTTTATATTAAAATGACTCAAGTCAGTTTCAAAAATTAGCATTTCTAGTTCTCTTTTAGTTGCTCCTGAAGGGATAGGGGGTGAAAGTTTCAGCACAAACTGAGTTTTTTCAAAAATGTTAGTTTCTGCAGAATGCTCAAATTTAAAGTAAGGGTTGAAGTATTTTTATGTGAAGTATACTTCACATTCGACTTCATTTAAATTCATGATTTCTCCAACAAAATATATTTCCTTATGTTTCAGAGTTCACCCCCCTTGATTAAAACATAATCATTTATACATATATTGCTTGTAGATATCTCATTCTTAGCACTTTGATGATCAGCTTGAGCTGGAAAATAATCTGGATCATCGTCAGTTTCAGAGTGTAGCAGGCAGAATTTGCTTTGAAAACAATCCCATCTTAGCTTTTTTCCTCTTTTTATTTTTTAATTGCCTAACAAGAGCATTTTTTACTGGTGTGATTTAAAAAGAAAAAAAAACTTTTTTTTTTGTTTTTCTGTTTTACTACTTTTATTTCCTTTCTGGGACCAGCCTTGGGGTAAGGTTTTATCCCTTAAGGAGAAATGTATTTCCCCACAAGATTAGAGTTTGTGCATGGTGTACGAACAGTTGCTGAACAACCTGCAATGATCTACTTAACTTATGGCAAGGTCCACAGCTTCTGATTCTTGGGTTTTGTCAGTCTGGTCTTCAGCTTCATTAGTCTGAACTGCAGCTTCATTAGTCAGCTCTTCAAGTTCATTAGTCAGCTCTTCAAGTTCATTAATCTGACTATGGAAATAATTTTCAGAAGGACAATGCATATCCAGCACATACAAACAAAAATAATTTTCTTCACAAAAAAAAATTCTATTGAAAGGCCATATTCCAACATGTTTCATTGTACCCCGCACTGAGGTTACTAAGTAAAAAATTATTTACAAACTTCTAATATTTATTTTTTTTATTTTGCTTTTGGAGGTATGAAGACAACAGCCCAAAGATAACAATGTATAAAAAATAATTATTACTTATAACAACAACGAAAAAGAAACAAAATTACTTTTAGTGAAGAAACTTACTTTCAACGGGTAAAAATCAATAATCTTTTATTCCTAATGTTGTAGAAGTGTGAATGTATCCAAATCACATCAGTAACTGAGACATACAGTTGTATAACATATATATAAATTGCAACATTCTGTGACAAATTTTACTGATTTTACAAGTAATGTTTCACTGTACCCCTTGTTTCATTGTACCCCATCTTCCCCCTACACAATGTTTCATTGCAAGAGAGTCACAAATTCTCATTCCTAACATTAATAATAATAATGAAGCAATTTTAACAAAATTTTCAATAGATTTACTTTGCTTTTTGCCAATTGTAACAACTCAATTAGGTAATCAATGTTTTGGAATGTAGTTTATATTAAATACAGTATTGTAGACTAAATTACTTTGCCCTTCCAGTACTTTACATGACATCGAATTTCGCATTAAGTAATGTAAATCTGATGAACATTTCGTTGAAATATATTTATTAAAGTTCTCTAAAAATAATCAGAGTTTGAATTGAAATCATATCTATACTAATATTACGAGGGTAAGTCATTAAGTAAGTCACAAAAGATAATTAAATAATAACTTACAATGATATTCACTTCAAAACTATTTTTATTTCTCAACATATTCTCCAAATTGAATCAATATTTATGCACTTATATCACCGTTTTATCTGCCCCAACACCAGCTGCATAACATTCTTTGGGTTGCTGTCTCAGCCAAATTAGGATTTCAAGTTGAACCTTTTCATCATCTGTGAACATCATCTTGCTTCCAAAATGGTTTTTTAGTGGACTAAACAGATGAAAATCGCTTGGGGCAAGTCGAAGCTTTATGGTGGATGTTGAAGAAGTTGCAAGATGGCGTTCACAGATGATGAAAAGGTTCAACTTGAAGTCCTAATGTAGCTGAGACAGCAACCCAAAGTTGGGGGACTGATAAAACGGTGATATAAGGGCATAAATATTGGTGGAGAATATGTTGAAAAATAAAAATAGTTTTGAAGTGGATATCATTATAAGCATTATTTAATTATCTTTTGTGACTTACTTAATGACTTAGCTTCGTATAAAACAGAAACGTTTGTTCTTTTTGCAGGGGTTAATTCTAGAACTACAGAATGGATTAAAAAAATAATTGGTCATATTCGAGTTTTATTCGCATACAAAGGGTTCCACACAAAATATCAGAACTGTTCAAAGACAATGTACTCAGATACCTAAAACAATACCACATGCCATAATTTAATTTAATTGGTATTGGAATGAAAAACAATGAATATATCTCCTTCTAAAACAAAGACCTTGTACAAAGTTTAAACTTGGCAGAGAACCAATCATGCTTCGGAAGAAGTCGCTGAGTTTCATAAAAAAAGTTACTTGTCAATCATATTTGACGTAATAGTAGACAATTTTAAAGCATTTAAAAAAAGTATGCTGAAGAACGTGAAGCTTTCTGATTCATTTTCAAAAATGAAAGTATATGCAGGCATGATAATTCAGCTGATTTGTTATTGAAAAGTTTTTTCATTATAAATGAATTATATATTGGATTATAAGCTATTGTTGTCTCAAGATTACTCACTTTTAATGTCTTGGAATTATTCTATGAATTATTTTTCAATATTTGTCTCCAATAATTGAATTCAGTTGGAATGAAAAATGTTGACTATCACTATGATTCGTTTTACCCAAAAGCAGAGATCTTGTACAAAGTATAATCTTAGCATTGTGCTAAGCTCTCTTCAAAAGGATGTCGCAAAGTAGCAACACTGTTTTGATCCATGCCGTTGTTTTTTAGATGGGTTTTTAATTAATATCTCAGCTAATTACATAATTAACAACAATCCTTGGATGATTCTGCATCGATAACCTTCAACTCCACCGCTGAGCGCCAGAAAAATATGACACATGAGTGATCTTATAATAGTTCCGTTTTTACTTTTAAGTATGCAACCTTAATAATGGTGTCCAAATTCTGGTAACCATCTCCCCTCTAACATAGGCTATATTTTATATAACAATTTCCAAAGGGGTACAAGAACATAAAACATTCTAAAATTGCAGTTTCTATGATATTGTTGGTTCTAGAAATTTGAAAATTAGTCTAGCAAATACTTTAAAAAGATGTAAATGCTGACTAAAAATAGTTTCTAAAAAGTTTGACATTTAAAAAGGGGAAAGGAGCAGGAAACGTTCCAAGTTACAACTTATTTGTGCAATTAGGACTAGAAATATGAAATTTTGCATGGTTGTTACTTTAGAGACTTAAATGCTAGCTCAGAACAGTTTTCAGGAGCAAAAAAAGTTCTAAAATTGCAATTTGTGTGATACAGTTGGTATAGAAACTTGGAATTTGGCATGGTGGTAACTTTTGGTATGTAAATGCTTTCTAAGAACGATTTGTAAAGAAATTCTAAATTTAAAAGGATGAAATGTGTGGGAAAACTGTCTGAAAATGATCTAAAAACAATTAATTAGGAATGGTTTGTGCTAGATATGGGAAATTTCGCACGGCTGTTACTCTAGAAATGTAAATGATCATCCAAAACAGTTTTCTAAAAATTCGAAATGTAAAAGGATGCAAGAATAAAAAAGTTCTAAAATTGCGATTTGTGTGATACAGTTGGTATAAATACTTGGTTTTTGATATAGTGGTTACTAAAACGATTTTAAAAAAAATCAAAATTTAAAAAAGGGAAATGAGCAAAAAGCATTCTAAATCATACTATATTTGGAACTTTTAGGGCTAGAGTCTTGAAATTTTATATGGATGTTACTTAAGAGACATAAATGCTCACCCAGAATTTATTTTTTCAATTCGAAATTTTAAAAAATGCAAGAGTAAGAAGCATTCTAAAATTGTGATTTATGTGATACAATTTGTATGGAAACTTGGAATTTGCCATGATGATTACTTTTATGTAGCAAATGCTTCCTTAGAACATTAAAAAAAAAAAAAAAAATTCAAAATTTAAAACGATGAAATGAGCGGAAAATTTCTAAAAGCGTTCTAAATTGGGATTTAATTTAAACTGTTAGTGTTAGAAACTTGAAATTTAGTATAGAGATTACTTTTAAGATGCAAATGCTCGGCTTAAAGAGTTTATTATAAATGGGAAATTTAAAGGTGTCAAACAGCTGAAAGCATTCTAAATTACAAATTATTTAGAACCGCACATCATATCGGGCCTTTTGAAGACTATCTTTTTTCTATGCTAAAAGTAACTAAACGTCTGTATTTCGACACAATCTTTTAAAAGCATCTCGAAAGATCATATTTACTGCGCCTATAAAAATTTTGAAACGCTCTGATTAATAAAAATATTTTAAAAAATCTCAGAATTTTTCGTTGAAAATAATATATATACGAATGTTATATATTAAAACCTTCACTGAAACATTATCTAACAGTGCAAGTTCCATCACAATCCATTCAGCAGAACTCGAGTTATAAGCAGTCGTAACGAAATTTCCATTTGTATTTTATATATATATATAGTAGATGACAAAATGTCTTAATTGAACATTTAATTACATGATTTATGTTCAGATGTATGGGGAAAAAATAGAAATACATTTGAACTTGGTTAATATAGAAGCAATATAAAAGTTCTCGTATTAACCATTACTCGTAATACCTGTGATGATAATAACAATCTTAAAAGCACATACATAGTTCAACTTATTAGTTGCTACATGCAGCATTATTTGTAATTACATTACTACATTATACAAATCTGATGTGCAGTACACAATTTTGTTGAAATTTGCTGTTCTAAATGCTTCATCTGAAGAAAATTAACCATTGTTTTCAGTTGTGTTATTGTTTAATGGTGTTATCTTGAATAGTTCTGTCCAATCTTCTTGCTATTTAATACTTTTAATGCTAGAACTTAATTTGTTTTCCAAAAAATAATTTGTATTCCTGGATAGAAATAGAAGTGAATTTCGTTATAGGAATAGTGTGCTTTTTTTAAATAGGGCTTTGTAAAGATGATAAAACACTGAGAGAAGTAGGCATTACAAAAGGTGTCAAAGTTATGGTTGTGGGTTCAACTCTAGATGCTGTTATTGCTGTAAATACGCCTACTGAACAAGATGCTAAAGAAGAAAAAGCTGCAGGTAAAATATTTTTCCACTGCCACTATTCTAAATTATTTTATATGTATATATTATCTTCTGTCTTGTTAGAAAATTTTATTAATAAACTATATGCAGTTTGATATATCTATTCCTATATAGTAAGAAAAAATTAATAAATAGATCTTAAAATGTTATTAAAAAAAGAGCAAAAAAGTATATAATTCATATATATAAGTTCTAATAGGACTTATATACATACTTTGTTCTTTTCTAATGTTCCTAATGCCCTGTGACATAATGAGTATATTTTTCCTGAATCATTTTGGCTCATTCCCTAATTTGTATTTTCTGTACATCAAGACAACCTGTGATGGGCTATGAGCATCTTGACTTTGTCTTGCACTGAATAGCTTTAGCTGTATTATTATCAAAATATATTGGTGAACACATTATCAAATGACATTGTTTAATGATAATTAGAGGTAAAAAATAGAACACTACATTTTGAATGTAGTGTAGCATGTAGTGCAATTACGAAAAATCAGTATTTTGTAGTGATGGGCGATGTTGATATTTTTTATCGATTTAATCGATAGTATGGCCAACTCGATTATATTTATACTATCAATTTTTTTTTATTGATGTCTCTAGTCAATAAATTGTTATTCTTAACCGACATCAGATAAGATTTTATCAAGAAAAACCACAAAAAATTAAGATTAGTTTTGTTATTAGATTACCTTCGCTGTAATATGACTAATTTTGCTTTAACTGTTTCACGTCAACTCTTGAAACATTGGAGATTTTGTGTAAGGTTTCAAAAAGAGCCGAGAGAAGCCATAAAGCTTGTAGGAAGCTTCATTCACTGAACGTCTGTCAAAAATAAAGGCTGAAGACACAATATAAAAGCTAATACAGGAAATTTCAGTACCCTCTGGTGGAAAGAACTAGAACTAAAATGGTAGGAGGGGGAGACAAACCAAGACTATTTTTCCAAGTTGTGTGAGGATCAGACACATAGAATCTGAGCTATCGAATAAAGAAGAAATGTACATTTTGCAGTTCACAATACAGGAAATTGCAGCGCCCCGGGAGGAGAGAACAAGAACTTAAATGGTGGCGGTGGTATTGGTGCTAAACAAAGACGAATGGTCTAAGTTGTGTGAGAATCAGACCCTTAGAACCTGAGATATCGAATAAAGAAGTAAAGTACACTATGCAACAGAAAGTACAAGAAATTACAGTGCCCCTAGCAGAGAGAACCAGAACTGAAATGTTGGTGATATTGTGGTAAACAAGCCAAGACCATTGGTTTAAGCTGTGTGAAGATCAGAACCATAAAATTCAAGATATTGAATAAAGAATAAATTACACTGACTGGAGATCCTTTCAATAACAGGGTTCGTATATTTTACCACAATTTTTTAATAGAATTTTTGGCCTTATTTAAATGCAGAAAAGTGTTACAAATCCCGCAATTAAATGAGGCGTCTATAATTTCTGCTATTTAAATATTAAACAGAAAAATTCCATTAAAAAATTGTGATAAAAGGGTATGAACCCTGAATAAGTATCGATAATTTTTGCATTCACACCGGCAGTGCAGTTTATTAAGGTAGCATCTATTTGGATTGAATTGCTCATTTTTATTTTCGTTCAAACAGTCACTGCGGTTGTATCAATACCGGTACGGTCGTTCATTTTACTTTTTCTTTCAAATCGCCATTTAAGATTGATATGATCAATCTATCCCTGATATCAAGCAGTCCCTTAGATTGATCTTTCTGGGGCTATTTTAGAGGCAGAGTTGCTGTCAAATTTAGTATAAGGGCCTTTTTCTGTCCAGGTTAAATTGTTATACAGTAATACCTCAACATTCGCGAGGGTTACGTTCCAGGAAAACCTTGCGAATGTTGAGTCTATATCTCTCTGCACTAAAAAAGGAGTAACGTTCTATAAAATTTTAATTAGAGTGGCACAGTATTTCAAGAAAACAAAAGGATATATTTGTTAACAGTATTTTATGCATAACGTATATGCATGAATGTACACACATATTCATGTTTATGAAATTTGTTTAATGAAGATATTAATTCAAATTAACTGACTGGAGAAATTATTACTGCTAAAAAGCATAGTTTTTAAAAAATTTTTTAATAAAGTAATTTCAACTCTCTCTCTCTATTCGCAAAGAGATGATAATGTATGCAGCTTCAGCTCAATCTCTACAAGAAAATACACAAGCACACTTTAAATTAATAGATTGAAGTTGCCGTTACCTTACCACTTCTAATATCTCCATCGGAATGAGTATTCTTCTTCTGTTATTATTTTGTGTTCCTACAACATTCGCTCCTTTTTCAGTAGACGACTGAAAATTGATTTGTAAATGCATACTGAGAAAACACAGGGGAAACAATCTTTAACCACTGTAAATTCTGAAAAAGCAAAGATATAATTTTAAAGAAATCTCTAATAATCAAGTCATATTCTTGCTAATGTTAAGTTTTCTGCATTTTCATGTTCACTAATAATCAAAACGTGCGAATGTTAAGGGATTACTTCTTTTTAATTTAGAACCTAGTTATTTTGGTTACTAGTTTATTAAGTTGTATTTTTTAAGTTTGTCCCACCCCCCAAATCATAACTTTTTAAATTATGATTCGATTTGAACAGGACCTTTTTTCACATTCTTCCCAAGTCATTTGGTTATCAACTAAACATTGATATTATTTTTGCCACTCTTGGTGACCACTACTTATGAACAATAATCAATTTTTTTTTTTTTTATATATAGTTCAAACATTCTATTCTTGCTTTAGAGCCGCATTACACAGGGTTCTCGTTAGTTAAGTTGTATCTTTCAAGTTTGTCCAACCACTGATTATAACTGTTTAGGAAATAAATTTTTAAAAAGGATTGAAATATTTACTTTAAAAATGCTTTATTTCTGGGCAAAATCTCCATCAAAATTCATATAGTAGATATTTAAAAAATTTTTAGCTCCAAACTGCTGACTAAGGACAAAGTACCACCACTATAGTACCGTGACTTTTTGACCGATGTATTAAGTATCACATTCAGTAAAGGTTAAAATTCCCGGTTGCCACCGGCCACAGGGCTACTAAATGTAAAAAATTGGCGACTTTATGTTATGCATCTGATCGCCAAAATGGCGATCAGTCATTTCCGAAAATTAAAAATGAATAAATAAAAATAAAATCGGTCATAAATCCAAAAATTAGGACATAAAATATATCGCGAATTTCGACAAATGGTCGCCGAAAACAACCAATTTCGTCAATAGTTTGAAGAAAAATCAATTTCGTCAAACGATCGCAGGAAAACGCGAATTTAATCAGAGGATTTCGTCAAAAAATCGCGAAAATACGACAAATTTCATCAAAATATTGTGGAAAAACGGCAAATTCCTTTAAAAGATCGCGAAAAAAACTGCAATTTTCTTTAAAAGATCGCGAAAAAACGGCAATTTTCTTCAACAGATCGCGAAAAAAAACGGCAATTTTCTTCAACAGATCGCGAAAAAAGGCAGATCTCATGAAAAAAAGGAAGATCTCGTGAAAAAATGATCGCCAAAATGGCAATCAATTATTTCCGAAAAAAAAAAGGTCGGTCATAAATCCGAAAATTAAGACATAAAATATATCGCAAATTTCGACAAATGGTTGCCAAAAACAACCAATTTCGTCAATCGTTCCAAGAAAAATCACCTATTCCGTCAAAGGATCGCGGGAAAACGCGAATTTAATCAGACTATTTCGTCGAAAAATCGCGAAGAAAAGGCAAATTTCGTTTAAAAATCGCAAAAAAAAAAATGATACATTTCGTCAAAAAATCGTGAAGGTACGATAAATTTCGTCAAAAAATCGCGAAGATAGGGTAAATTTCATCGAATGATCGCGAAAAAACAGCAAATTTCTTCAAAAGATCGCGAAAAAACAATAGATTTCGTCAAAAGATCGCAAAAAAATCGTGAAATCCTTTGATCAATAGCAGAAAAAATTTCAAAATTCATCAAGTGGTCGAAAAAAAAAAATCATTTTCATAGTCGGTGATGGGGGGGGGGGGGGAAATCATACATTTGAACGAAGTTATGGTTTTCTGTACATATAAAATAATTGTTAACTATTTAATATTCAGAGCATTTGCTTCTAATTAGAATTACATGAAACCAAATTCTATATTTGGGCAAAATAATGTAGTATGAAATTGTACATATTGACAGGTAGCCAAGCCAGCCGTTTTCACCAACTCAACTATGAAAATGCAGTGTATTTATTATAGAAAAAGCTATAAAACATTTTAAGGGGACACAGTACCTTTGAAACTCTTTTCAATGAGAATGGTGGCACAATACTTAGTACTAAAAATTAAATACAAAATTCTTGTAGAACAGCCCATTTTTCTAAAATTAATTTTTTTTTTTTTAAATTAACTTTTTAAAAATCTTTACTATGTTTACAAATATGAATATTTTTGCTTCAATTTTTTACCCCTGATTCTTTAGGGAGCCAGGAGTGATTCTGGTCCGAATTTTCCGAAAAATTAAGGCAATGATTTCCGAAAATTAAAAAAAATATCGGTCATAAATCCGAAAATTCGGACATAAAATGTATCGGTATTTCGCCATATGATCGCCGAAAAAAATTAATCTCGTCATTCGTTCGAAGTAAAGTCGCCAATTTTGTCAAAGGATCGCGGGGAAAACGTGACTTTCGTCAGAGAATCGCGAAAAAATGGCAAATTTCGTCAAAAACATTGCAAAAAGCGGCAAATTTCGTCAAAACATCGCGAAAAAACGGCAAATTTTGTCAACAGATCGTGAAAAACGACGAATTTCGTCAAAAAAGTACAAATTTTATCAACAGATCTCGAAAATCTGCAAATTTCGTCAAAGGATTATGAAAAAACGCAAATTTTGTGAAAGAGACGGCAAAAAAAAAAAAAAAAAAGAAAGAAAAGAAAAAAAGTTGCGGTAGGGGACACCCCCCACCCCCTCTGTTGAAACTTTTCAGAAAATTTGCTGTTAATTTCAGAATTTTTTTTTTTACTCAGAATCACCCCTGTGAATATACTACATGAAACTGTATGGATTTTTAGATGTATGGAATTTTACATTTAATATATTTTTTTTTCTTGTGTATATCAAACAATTAAAGAAATTCAACAAACTCTCAATTAAAATATTTTTTAAAAAATAACTATAAACTTGAATGTTAAATCCATACACAAAAATATTAAATACACCGTAGAGAACAAAAAAAAAAAAAAATCAAAACTATTTCGAACAAGCAAGTTATTAAAACATAAACAGGGAGAAAAATCAGTTTAAAGTTTTTATTTATAAGGGTAATTGCGCTGGATCTATAAACAAAATTTACAATATCTCACAATATAATTGTCGTATAGGTAAAATTGCGAGGCGTCAAAATATTCACAATTAAAGAAGCTTTCATTAATATTAAAAGAAGAAAATCTATATTTTGACCAATTGCAAGGCACTGTGTTCCCTTAACATAAGAAATATGTCAATGTATTTATTTTATATCCAATACAATATAATTCACAATATCTAAGCATAAAAGTTGTGAAAAATGTCGTAAATTTTTTCTTTACATGATATTTTCTCAGTGGCATCCCTGATAGTAATTAGTGGCCACTAACTTGACAATAGTGGCTACTAAACATGCAGCCTCTACCGGCCACTGGCTACTAATACAAATATTGAATTTTAACCTTTAACATTCAGTTTCTTCATGTGTTTCAACATGTTTGTCACTGAAGTAAATTATTTTCAGGCCAATGAAGAGATCGTTACTTTGTGTAAATCAGTACTGTAAGTTGGATGTTCAAGAAGTTCACCACTTAAATTAGTGAATTTTTCCTCCCAACTAAGTTGAGCTGTATAATGATGTAATAATCTTTTGTTTGAAAGTAGATGTTTTTCTTCAAATAATAGTTTGAAATTTTATTAAATATTTTACAGTATCAGGCAGTAGTCTAAATGTCATATTGTTTTCTGTAAGAACTTTTAAATACACTATTATTATTATTACCTTTTAAAATGCAAATGTTGTCATTGTATACAAATGCTTATATGGCTAAAATTGCAAAGTGAACATAAGGAATCTGGATAGTAATACTATTTATTGACCTATTTGAAAAGAACTTCATTGCATATCTCAGATAGATTTTTTGACTTATGTACTATTTTTCCTTGTACATTTCCTCTGAATCAATGAAAAAGAAATTAAAATTGTAAAATGGAAAAAGAAAAAAAAAGAGTAAAAAGGATATTTTCTATTGTTTAATTACAAATTTTATAATTTTGTACTCTGACCTTTTGAAACAGATCAATGTATTTTTTGAAATGTTGGTAAAATATTTAAAAAAAACATATGTTTGCTAAATTCATCTAATTAATTTTTTTCATTATTTTTAGTTGCAGTAAAAGAACCTTTATGTAAACAAAAAGTAAGTAAAGTTACTATCAAATCAGCAGAAATTAAAAATCTTTCATATATTTTTCTTTGTCTTCTGTTTTAGTTATGATGCTTCATATATCTCTATATATAACTATGTCTTCATCTAACTTTTTGAACAGGGGTTGAATTTTAAGGGTAATTTCCCCCTTTAATTAATGTTTTAGGGGGAATTTATAATTCAAGCTCTTAATTATTTCTTTTTATTGTTATTATTACTGTCACATTTTCTAATCTTTAGAACGTTATGAAATCATTTACTTCATTAAATCATATTATGTACAGTACACTCTCAAAAATCTGCACAGCCTGGGACTGAGAATTTTGGAGATTCTGAATTGTATGAGTTTTATATCATTAGTGAATAGGAAGAGAGAAAATCATTAATGAAAAATTTCAGATCTTTATGAAGCAAAAAATTTGCAAATTTCATGACCGATTGAATTTCAGGGATTCTTTTCTGTAACCAACTGACAAAATTCACAATTTTTTTTTTCTTTTTTGCGATTGTTTGACAAAATTCAGGAATTTTTGTGCGACTGATTGAATAAATTCTTTATTTGTGCAATCTTTTGACAAAAATTAAATTTTTTTCACGGTGTTTCCTCCCAAGACCAATTGGTGAAATTCAATGACTAATGTTAATTTGACAATGGTAATATTCATGATTTATTTATTTTTTCCTTTGACTAACTAACAAAATTCTCGTTTTTTTTTTTTCTGTGACTGACTGACAAAATTTGAGATAAAAATAATTTAAGCAGAGAAAATCCCCTACAGTATTTTTTCTTTACGCAGAATTTTCCTATGGTGTGCGATCCTTGCTCTTCTGCAAGCTATTTTAAACCCTGTCAGCTGCATTTTAAACTCACTTACCACAAAGAAATTTCAATCTAATCTTCAAAGTAAGTTTCTTTCATAGTCGATTATATGCCAAGTTGATTCATTATTAAATTATTCATTATTTAATTCAAGTCTCTTCATTATTTAAAAAAATAACACCAGATATTTTTTTCTCTAAAATGTCGTCAAATTCTAATCACAAAGTTCCAGCATTAGTTTCCTAATTAACCTTATTATTACCAAAAACCATTACTATGACGATGCACATGATCTGGAGGTTAGGAGCTTTTTTTTTTTATTTGGTGCAGATATATTTAAAGTAATCCTGGGAAATGGTAAGATTATTTTAGATATATCTTTTAAGTTATTATCACAGGCCCGGGCAACACTTGGCAGATCCATTAGTTCAAGAATAAAAGTCAGGGCTGCAAATTTTTACTGTATAATTGTGACAAAACAAATATAATTAGTTTTTCTTTTCCCAAAAGTGTAATGAAGGAATTTTATCAAGAAATATACCTCATGACAAGTGTGTAATAAAAATTAGCTGCTCTGTTTTTTATTCCTTAATATGTATGATGAGGTATAAATATATGAAAGTTATTAATGATATAGTAAATTTTTCATTTTTCTCACTATTATAGAAATTTTTTTTAAACTTTTTAGTGTATTTTACGTGGATAAAAGTCAGAGTTTCAATTTTTTCAATTTATATTATTTATTTATTTACATGGATCTACATTTAAATCAGTCTTTTAGAAAAGTACATCAGTCAAGCATCTTTTTTCTTTTTTTTTTCAAAATATGTTTTTTAATTTTCAGATGTAACCTTGATATTAGGTTCACATGCTTGGACAAAAATTACATTTGTTTATTTATTTGTTTCTACTCAAAAGGCATGGTAAAATTCCAAAAATGACATTATTCAATTACCAATATCTATTTATCAATGGCTAATAACAGACTAAAAAGAAAATGTGATCAAATACAATGATGAGGGTGACTATAAGCCTCAATGGATGCAGATGCTAATGATTTATGTCTAATTTGTCAAATATCTAATAAAATATATCATTTTTTGTATCATTTCTAAGGCACTAGCAAAAACAAGTCCAAAAGATTGTTTAATTTTTTTTTCTATTTTAATTACCATAAAATAAATAACTGATAACTGACATACAAATGTAAAGATCTAAGGAATATAATAAGCACAAAAAAGTTCTTTAAAAAAATCTAGCATTTGTGTGTAGCACAAAATTCCTGAAAATTTTTGAATCTGTGACATATGTAGTTTGTGAAATGAAATGACTGATTCATAAATAATCAAAGATCTACAATTGTTTGTCTAAGTAAGAATTGTACAAATTTTAATACATTTAAAATCAAAATTAAATCTAATTTCTATACCTTTTTTGTTGTTGTTAATTTAAGTATTCTAGCTGTTAATAACTATATGTTTGTAATTTTTTTAAATAATTTCTCTAAATTGAGATAATTAAGATTTTTTCCTCCTTTTTATCCATTTATTTTCTCTTTTGATTCATTTAAGATAAAACTGAGTAAAGTGGGTGTGTTAAATGAGATTTTAAAATCATAAAAATGTAAAATTTGTTCACTTTAGAAATCGTAAATGATGACTTCTTTTGATAATAAACACTTTTGAATTCCTTTTAACCTGTAACTCCGATTCCATTTAACCTGTAACTCTGACTGTCTAACCTTGTCTTACATGTATTTTTCTCATTTTATTTATGCATCTGTGAACATTTGATTGATTTCACAGTGTGATTAGGTTTACATTTGTGCTATTTTAAAATAATGTGTAATAATTTTTTTATTTTAGATGCATAAAAAGATAATTGATCGAGGTGTTCCAGAAGATGCTCAGCCTGGAATAAAAAATGTCAAAGTATGTTATTATATTATACATCTAATTTAATTTGTATCTACCCTTAAATAGTAGCAGATTACTTCCTCTCCCCCAATCCCCAAGAGAATAATAAAGTTAGTAATCCTTCTTATGTTTAACATGTGTATTTTTATTTATTTTTTCTTAATGTATAAAATCAAAATGAAAAATTTTTGAATTTTTTGAGGTCAATCATCATATCTATACTGTTATATAAAGAGGAAATGGTGACTGACTGACTCATCAATGTCCAGCCGAAACTACTAAAGTCAGGTAGATTGCTGTTATGACTTAGGCAAGCAATAAGAAAGGATTTTTGAAAATTTGTTCAGAATTAAAACTGATTAATCTGTCACATTAATTTTACAGAATAATAATAACATATAAGTCATAAGTAACACATTTAAAGTATATAAAATTAGTTAAAATTTAAAGAATAATTAATTTTAATAAAATTGAAGAATATGTATTTTTAAATAAGTCTTCCTTGAATTATAAAATCAGGATTTGAAAAAACATGGGTTTATTTTGCGGCTCTTGCGACCAATTGGCAAAAATTACAGGGTTTTTTCCGCAACTGGCTGAAGAATTTCATGATTTTTTCCAACAATCAATTGATGAATTCATGATTGATTGATGAATTTTGTGATTTTTATCCCGCAAATGATTGAAGAATTTCGTGATGTTTTTTTTTCCAACGATCTACTGTTGAATTTTGCATCTTTTTACCAATTGGTGAATTTTGCAGCTTTTTCTTGTGGCTGATTCGTTAAAATTGCAGTTTTATTTTCCTCAACTGATCGCCAAATTTTGCATTTTTTTTTCTTCCACCACCGACTGGTGAATTTCACAATTTTTTCAGCGACCGATTGATGAATTTCACAATCTTTTTACATGAACAATTGAAGAATTTTGCGATTTTTTTTTTTTTATGCTCAGCTGACGAATTATGCACTTTTTTCCGATGACTGAATGACGAGTTTAATTGAAATTGAGAATTTGAAATGTTCTCTAGAGAAGCCCATTGTTCTGTGACGTACATCACAATTTTAAGCATACTCTGCTTTAGGGTCTGACCGGAACTCAGTATTATTTCATGTTAGCAAAATTATGTGCTAAACCATTTCATGTTATCAAGGTTCGACTGCATTTGTTAAAATGCAAACAATCAATGAAATACTTTTTAAACTAAAGAAACCAAATTTTAAACAATTTTGATCAGTAATTATAGAAGCCTCTATAGGGATGAGTGAGATAAGTGTTGGCATAATTTTTTGTTTTGATTTTTCTAATTATTTTGGTTGGAGATTTTTAGAATCTTAAAAATGGTTTTAGTAGGTACACATCTTGGCTACTAAGCACTATTGTAATTATTTAAAAAATTATTTTGCTTTATCATTTTTACTTTTTACGTTTTCCTCCTCCAAGTCAAAGTATGCCAGCTTACCCCACAAAGAGTTATGTTGACACCCAGGGTGGGGTAAGTTGGCATATGTGGGTTTTTGTTTATTTTTTTTCTGTTTTAAAGTAGGGATACGCAACCTGTGGCCCGCGAGCCAAAAGTAGCCCGCGGATCAATTTCGCCGATCGGACGCAAAAAAATCACGAATTTTGTCGATCGGTGCGTAGAAATTGCAAATTTTTCCAAATTTCGTCGATCGGACGCGTAATAATTGTGAATTTCGCCCATCGGGTGAATGAAAATCGCAAATTTTACCGATCAGGTGCGTAAAAATCTCAAATGTTGCCGATCGGGTGTGTATAAATCGCAAATTTTGTCGCTCGGGTGCGTATAAATCGCAAATTTTGTCGATCGGGTGCATATAAATCACAAATTTTGCCGATCAGGTGTGTATAAATCGCAAATTTTGCCAATCAGGTGCGTATAAATTGTAAATATCACTGATCATCTACGTAAAAATCACGAATTATGTCGATTGGGCCCATAAACATCGCAAATTTTTCCGATCGGGTGTGTATACATTGCAAATTTTGCCGATCGGGAACGTAAAAATCACAAATTTTGCCGATCATCTACGTAAAAATCACGAATTATGTCGACCGGGACCGCAAATTTCGCCGATTAGGCGCTTAAGAATCGCAAATTTGACGATCGAGTCCCGTAAGAATCGCGAATTTTGACGATCCAGACCATAAAATGGTTACTTTTGTAGATTGGGCCCTTAAAAATCACAAATTTTGTCAATCGGGTGCAAGTAAATTGTAAATTTCGTCGATCGTCTGCATAAAAATCGCAAATTTTGACGATTGGGCCCAGTAAAAATCGCAAATTTTGTCGATCGGGTCCATAAAATCGTGAATTTTGTTGATCAGGCCCGTAAAAATCGCTAACTTTTTCAATCGGGTGCAAGTAAATTATAAATTTCGCCGATCGTCTGCGTAAAAATCACGAATTTCGCCAATCGGGTTCGAAAATATCGCAAGTTTTGCCGATCAGGTACGTAAAAATCGCAATTTTGCCGATCGGGTGCGTATGAATCTCAAATTTTGCCGTTCGGGCCCGTAAAATCGTCAATTTTGTCGATCGGGCCCGTAAAAATTGCAAATTTTGTCAATCGGGTGCAAGTAAATTGTAAATTTCGCCGATCGTCTGCGTAAAAATCGCAAATTTCGCCGATTAGGTGCATAAAAGTCACGAATTTCGTCGATTGGGTGCGAAAATTCACAAGTTTTGCCGGTCAGGTATGTAAAAATCGTGAATTTTGTCGAACAGGCACGTAAAAATCGTGAATTTCGTCAATCACTAGGAAAAAAACTACGAATATTCATATTGTCAATTGCGCATGGAAAAAAAATGCAAGTTTTTTTCCATCCTTGCCAAATGAATTGGGTTATGCTGACTAAGGAGGTGCTGACTATAGGGAGCTAATCCTCCTTTTAAAATTAGCATTTTTTTTTAGCTTTTAGGCCTATTGTGGAGTGATACTACATGCCGGATGAGTATCGTATAGTGGCATTGAGCACCACGTGCGTTATCAACGAGACCTATGCACGTGGCGTGGATTAAACACTAATTTAAGCGTACTGCTGAAAAATGCAAATAACCAATTCAAGTTCACAAATCGCTAAAGAGTTCTCTCAAATGGTCTTGACGAAGTTTCACTTATAAAAAGAACGGATATCTCTTACCATGATTGCAGGAGCATGCTGGACCCGCGCGATCATTGTTGGTGTCTTTAGTCATATATCGATGTTACTTGAAATCATACACAATGTGTGCGACGAATATATATATTATGAAGACAGAGGTCATTTCATTAAGGTTGAATTAACTAGTTTATTAAAATACTTATTTAAAAGGTAAAGGGGGGAATCCTAGTGACGGGCATCACGAAAACGGGAGCGATCCGAAGACCGACCACTCTACTGCACTGAACCAACGTAACTGCCGATCGGCGCTTCAAAACTACCGGGCTTCCCTACGCTTGGCGGCGGAAACCGGAAGATCGCCAAACAGTGAATGAAAACGGCGTGCGCGCTCCGCGCCAACAAGCGATACGCTGTTCCGCTGGTACAAGATGCGCGCGCAATCTATGGCTGTGCCGGGAAGAAAGAGCAGCAACCGCTACGGTGAAATGAAAAGCCAAAGATGGCTAAAACGTGGTTACTGAAAACGGGAAAGATACGCGACGAAATAAATAGAAAAATACGGTCGTCATGACGTAAGGTCAAAACATGAACGAACCGTTGAAAATGATTAAAAGAGGCGTCAAAAGAAAGATAAAAATATATGCCGAATAAAGGAAATAAAAGATTAATTAAATTTTAAATGAAAATTATTAAAGTAGTTAACTTATAGAATTTAATGAGCGCAACCACGTGTAATCGCAAAAGATCGCGATTGAGATTAAAATATGTCGTTTTCTCAACACGACATATTACACCCGGACAAACGGAAATTTGAAAAAAAAATGCCAAAAGAATACCTATAAAAATGAATAGGAAAAAAATTGCAAACCGTAAGAAAAAAATGGGAAGAGTACTCGCCACCAGGAAATACATGGGGTTAACAAAATGACTTACAATAAGTCATATCATAGACAAACAACCTATTATAAATTTAATACATATCAAAGTATATTTTAAATAGCATATAAATGATTAATGATGAATTTCCAAAAATTACTGCAATAACATATGATTACATACACACACTACGTGATAAATGTAGTACATACTCTACAAGTGAAAAAAAAATATAGCTCAAAATTAGCATATTATTATGCTACCTACTGGCAACAATAATGAAAAGTTATGTATTCAATACTCAAACATTACGATATACCAATATCAATAGTAAACCATGTTATAAAAACAAAATAAAACATATAACACAAACCATTACTAAAAGATTACTGCAGCACAATATTGAGAGTGAGTGTATGTACAGATTGTAAAAATGTATGAATAGAACCAGAATAAGTGTCAATTAAAGTAAAAGTTTAGTATGTAAATGTAAGAAAATTGACAGAACAATTAGTTGAACTTAAAAATGAAAAGTGGTGTGCAAAATGTCAAGATCACATGTACTTCAACGACTGAACAGGAAAACAAATGTAAATAATGTAAATTTTATACACTGCTCAACTGACACTTGCATGAATTATGCCACAAAAGTGATAAAGAGTATAGTTGAAAGCATGCAACACTTGAATAGGAATTTAAGAGTTCAAGTACAATGAATGTACAGCAAAAAATACACGAACAAACTCGCGTTGAAAACCCTGAATGATAAATAAATATATATAACTATACAGTGTAAACCCTGCCAAGATTATATGGAAAGAGCTGCAATGAACTCAACAAAAAATTAAGTATTGAAAATACCCTGGAAAACATGGAAAGTAATATTGAGTTGATTGAAAAAAAATGTTAGAATGAAATTCATAACAGATGTAAAGTTACAGTATAGAATTGTGAAAATGAAATACATAATAAAATTATGAATTTATCAAGTTTAATTAATGAATTTTACCAAATATGTGTGAAACGTGTGTGCGTAAAAGAAATGTTAAAGTATCGTCATTTTAAATCATTGATTATATGCTGTAAAAAACAGAATTTGCAAATTTTTACCATAAATGGATCCTACCATTTTTTTTGCAAAACAAATGTTAACTTCACTTTAGTGAGATTATAGCTATAGCAATGTATTTATATAAATGCATAAGATATTGAAAGAAGGTAATGAAATAATTGCATGGTAAATTTTAAAATATTTCATATTTGTAAAATGAGTGTACACATGTTTGAAAAGTAAATAGCTAGCATAAAGTAATTAATTAGGTACCATAAATCAATATATGTATATACAAAAAATTTTATCAAGCGCTTAGTATAAAAAATACATAGGACAAACACAAATCAAAATGAAAAAGGACGGGGAAAAATAGGGAGCTTGGAATTTAAGAGTTGCAACTCATGAGTAATTAAGGGTTAAGGAACTGGGAACACAAATAACACTTGAAAAAAAATACCAAAAATTGTAATGAAAAAAAATCTGTCGAAAAGACAGGTGCCAATCAAAAAGTAAAAATATTGAAAAAAAATGTATACATGATAATATTTTGTCTTACTTGTTTTGCATGTCAAAGTTGACATATTTGTTACACCTTTTCAAGTATTGAAAAGAAATAGTTGAGAAAAATTATATTTACAAATAAAAACACAAGTATGGTTATAAATTTAAAAAAACTTGTAAATTTACAGATGTTCTCAGCAACCACATCAACAGGGAAATGTTTAAAAATTGAAATTTTAGAGAAAAAAACTTTTAAATGAACTATTTTAAGACAGTTCTCAATGAAGATGAAACAGTTCTTTACTTGAAGTGTACACAAAATGAAAAGTCCAAATAGAGAATGATATAGTTCATATGAACAAGATTACTACAGGATTTACATTGAAGAACTAGATGTTATCACTAGATTGAAAAACTAGATGTGCATATATCACTGCTGTTATGGATAAAGGTAAGGATTTAAATTTTTGATGTGTAATTATCTGACAGAAATCAACAAATGTCAAGAGATTTATCTTGACAGAACCACTCCATTGGGTTCTATAAGAGATTATCTGCCAGGCATAGCAATTATGAAAAAAAAATTGATGTGAATCACTGAACTGTAAATAGCTTAAGTTGTATACTTGGTGTTTAATCGAAGACGTACATTCATGATATAATATCGCAGCGCTTCACAATTTTTCGCAAAGGCTGGATGGTTTATATTGAAGTTGTGTCCGTGTAACCGATTGCTATTGATGCAATTGTTGCACCGTGGAGGTTTTGAACATTTCTCTTCGGTACTGTGGTGTTCACTGCACCAACCACATATTTTATTTTTATTGCATGATTTTGCAAGGTGATTAAATCCTTGACATTTGAAACATCTTGTGATACGAATAAATCTTTTAATTGGATATGCTTGATTATTGATTTGAAGAACTCCCTTGCTGGTTAAAAATCTGGAAATGTGAAAAGGGAGTTCAATTAAGTAATTGTAGTTATCAGAATTTTTACGTGGGTAAGTTTTAATGAAATTGATGGATGGGATGGGTTGGTCAATAGAGCTGGATATGGCTTCGATGATGTCTGTTGTATTAATATCAGGTTTTAAATTGTAAATCATAACTTTGGCCACTTTTGATACGTTTAAATTAAATGAACAGTCCATCATGGTTTTAGAAGTAAATGAACAATTAATTGAAGAATTTAAGGTGTATTGATGTGGGGTACTACACACATCCAAGTCATCACAAGGATGAAATTTCTCTGTTTGGGTTGAATTGCAGGAAGTATTTTGTTGTATGGGTAAACTGGTGTCTTCTACCTGAGTAGATTTTTCACAAGTGCTTACAGTGGGTGTTTCCTTCTGTTTCTGAAGCCTTCCAATGAGTTTTTTGTTGACCTCTTGGAGGTTTTCTTTATCTTTAAGTACTTGTTCAAATTCTTTCTTCACATTGGCAAATAAATCAAAAAAGTCTTGGATGTCAAAATTTATCAATTTTGAAATTTCACATGTGAGTTGTGTCAAAGCTGGATTCTCTTGAGTACTGTATTGACTAATAGAATATTTTATTGACCTATCAAGCCTTTCAGGAAGATCTGACAACATCATTTCAAAAAATTTGAACTTTGGTGCATTCTGGCAAGGAGTGCTCAAATCTGGAGCAGCATTAAAAGACATTCTGAGTTGTTAAATAAATAAACTTTAAATAATAATATGTTTGAAAAAAAAATTTGATTGGCTTTGAGTTACGTTGCTCAGGCCTGTAGTGAAAAAATTTTGGCGACGTCACAGGATCCAAAAAGAAATATAGTTGTTTGTGGGAAAAAAAATCTTGATATCAACTTAAATGTAAAAAAAATTCTTCAAAGATAAACTTCATTTTATCAATATAAAATATTTTTTTGTTATCTTGAGAAATTCCACTGTTACAACAATCTTCTTGTCACAAAAAATGTGAATTCACTAGTATAATATTTTTAAACACTTGGAAAAATATCTTTTTTTTTTTTTTTTTTATTTGAAAAACGATCTTGTAATATCTTGAATGAAATTAAAATGTTGACATCGTGCAAAAATAATTAAAATATTGATACTATGCAGAAAAATTTAATAAATACTTCATGTGAATATTGTAGTTATAATTTATTTCATGTTATATTTGAGAGAAAGTGCGAAACTGACATCGGCACCATAATTTATTGTGGAGTGATACTACATGCCGGATGAGTATCGTATAGTGGCATTGAGCACCACGTGCGTTATCAACGAGGCCTATGCACGTGGCGTGGATTAAACACTAATTTAAGCGTACTGCTGAAAAATGCAAATAACCAATTCAAGTTCACAAATCGCTAAAGAGTTCTCTCAAATGGTCTTGACGAAGTTTCACTTATAAAAAGAACGGATATCTCTTACCATGATTGCAGGAGCATGCTGGACCCGCGCGATCATTGTTGGTGTCTTTAGTCATATATCGATGTTACTTGAAATCGTACACAATGTGTGCGACGAATATATATATTATTAAGACAGAGGTCATTTCATTAAGGTTGAATTAACTAGTTTATTAAAATACTTATTTAAAAGGTAAAGGGGGGAATCCTAGTGACGGGCATCACGAAAACGGGAGCGATCCGAAGACCGACCACTCTACTGCACTGAACCAACGTAACTGCCGATCGGCGCTTCAAAACTACCGGGCTTCCCTACGCTTGGCGGCGGAAACCGGAAGATCGCCAAACAGTGAATGAAAACGGCGTGCGCGCTCCGCGCCAACAAGCGATACGCTGTTCCGCTGGTACAAGATGCGCGCGCAATCTATGGCTGTGCCGGGAAGAAAGAGCGGCAACCGCTACGGTGAAATGAAAAGCCAAAGATGGCTAAAACGTGGTTACTGAAAACGGGAAAGATACGCGACGAAATAAATAGAAAAATACGGTCGTCGTGACGTAAGGTCAAAACATGAACGAACCGTTGAAAATGATTAAAAGAGGCGTCAAAAGAAAGATAAAAATATATGCCGAATAAAGGAAATAAAAGATTAATTAAATTTTAAATGAAAATTATTAAAGTAGTTAACTTATAGAATTTAATGAGCGCAACCACGTGTAATCGCAAAAGATCGCGATTGAGATTAAAATATGTCGTTTTCTCAACACGACAAGGCCGATCTTCCCCCTCCTTTCCCGAAACAAAATTTTGTCCACTTTACAGATGTTGGCTGTCGACAATCTAGTAATTTTTGTGACTGGCCCTCCTCTTATAAAGGTTGTGCCCCCCTACTTGATAGCCACATTTTATGACTGAATATGTTAAGAAGTACAATTTAGAATAATATATGTTTCTCGTCCTCCCCACCTTCATTCATAAAAGCAGAATTTTTTTTCCGCACTGGCAATCTTTAAAGCTAAATTTACTCCTTCAAATAAAGCCAAGGAGTATTTTCACTATTTGAAAATAATCTTAGCTATATCTCTTGTATAAATACAAACGTAAACTGTTGATATATCCTTGCCAACAGAACTGAAAACGTTGACTGGGAAGGAAAGAACCTAGGGGGCTAAAACTACACTTCCGAAATTTGTTTTTATTATCTGATTGTAGACTTATTGTAGACATCCCCCCCCCCTTCCCCCCAGTCACACACCTCCTCGAAACAAAATTCTAATGATGGTAGCCCTCAACAACCCAGTCATTTTTGTTAGTGACCTTTTGCTTAAAAAGGTTGTGCACCCCTATTTTAAAGTTATTTGCAGCCAAAAAATAGCTTCTAATTGCAAAACCTATGTTGAAAGAAAACCAAAGTGCTACTTTAGGGTTAGAAAATAACAAATGACTGTTTTTTGAGTATCAAACACAAAAAGCTATTTTATTAATTAAAAATGGAAAATTACAAATTTATATGTTGTTGGCAGATTAAGTTGCAGGGTTCATATAGACTTCTTAGACCTTAGACTACTTAAAAGCTCCTTAGATATGAAAGAGCTTCCAAGGAGTACTTATAACTTCTTAAACAAACATAATACTCCTTAAGTTAGCATGAAGTATAATTTAGCATTGAAGAATACAAGAGTAGAAAATGGAAACACACTTAATAATACTGCTTAAGTATGTATGGCTTGTTTGGGAGAAATTAACCTTTAAAGGGAGCAAAATAAGAATCTTCTCATGTTTACAAAGGTTAAATAATTACTACAATTAAAAAAAATAAAAATAGTTTTTGGTATATGCTGGGTGGTTTTTTCCTTGAAAATATACTTGTAAAATCTGTGTGCATGAGATAATGATTATTATTTGGGATTTGACTGGCCTCTGTATATATGGCCATTGGTCACTACATAAAGTAGTTCACTGGCAGTTTTGTATTCAAATTTACGAAACCAGTAGGCAAAGCATTGTGAATAATTTGTAATTTTAGAACTAGCCATTAGGTTTTTAAATAGAATTAAATCTGTTTTCTCTGTTAAATGAGGTTTTAAAAATTAGGGTGGGTGTGCATGTTACAAGAGGACAGGGGACAACATACATGAAAAGAAGCATGATAAGTCCTTTAAAATTCTTGTACTCCTTAGAATTTTTCTAGACTTCTTGGACATTTTCTTCTCAAGTCTGCATGAACTCTGAAGTTGGCAGATCGTCGATGGTCATTATTAGTGGATCCATTTTATTTAGCATGCAGCAGTTTCTCTTATACCAGATTTTGCCTTTGGCTGCTGGTCATTTCCAAAGTTTCTTAAATCTTTCCTTGGTATTCCCATCCATCTCAGTTATTTTACAATGGTATTTTCTACCAAAATATATCAGTACAACAAAATTGCACACGTTAAAATCATGCTTATTAGTTTAGGACTTTCTCTCATCTCTTTGTCTGTATCTTGTCTTCTTTTTTTTTTTTTTTAGGGGGGGGGGAGTGTTCGCTGTACATCAACCAAAGCATCTTCTGAATCGATGTCGAAATGCAAATCCACACATTGTTCACTTTCTGCATAGCTAACATAGCCTTCCGACTCATTCTCTGTAGTACTTCTTCTGAACTCTAGGCATATTCTGCTTTCTTTCAGCATTTCACACTTCTTTTAGGTAGCTTTCATTATAAAAATGAAAAGTTACCTGTGGCAGCCATTCAGAAGAAAGCAATTCCGGAAAAATTTGGTATATTTTCACTGATCATGACCTCCAGACACCAAAACCACCCACCATTCAAATGTTGATATATATATATATACTTATATGATCTTCGTTATATGATAGCACTCGTATTTATAAACCGATTTTTATAAAACTAAGAGTGTGTATTAAACTCACCAATATCTCGACCGAGTTTGTTGGCCAGCTTGTTTCAAAATGGCGGCCACTAAAAGATTTAAAACTAAAAAATATAGATAAAAAAATTCAAATTTATTTTTTGTTTAAGTGTTTAGGCCTTGATACAAGGATTCTGGAGCATTTTTTGTTTTGCCTCTATCTTAAAAAATGGTTGAGATGTAGCAGTTGGAAATTCTAGGGTGGCTGACATTTTGAAACAAAACAGTAGATAAAAACAAATGTGGGATTAATTTATGAGTTTAATGAGCGGGATTTCTCACAAATTATTATCTTTCATTGTTGTATTCATTTTCTAAATTAATATCCATTAGCATCAAATTCTCGCAAAACTTAATGACGCTTGGTAAAATATTGCCAAATTTGATGACCAAAATAAGTCTCCATAAATGAATCCAACTTGGCTATAGTTGACTAATTTGGCAGATTTCTTATTCAAATTCATTATTAACAAATCTTCTGCAATCGGGTTTTTTGCATTTTAGCTTGCTGCTTTTGAGTATTTTGAGCTTTTGACATTAGCTGTATAGAATAGCTACCTTTTCCTCTCGCTACAGGCCAGAAAGACTTTTTTCCACTTGTCGTCTTCTTTGGTTTTTTGAGATTCTTCCTTTTTCCTCTTTGCTGTCTCTTTTCTGCCAACTTCTTTTCCACAAGTGTCAATCCAGATGAATGACACAAATAAAAGAGAAAGAAGGTGAACTATTAACTTTTTTAAGTACATTTGCCTTAGATGAGGCTTAAAATTTTGACATATAAACAAATAAATATTTGTGCTAAATTATCATATTTTTTTAAATATGATAATTTAGCACAAATATTTATTTGTTATTATTGATAATTTTTACTGGAAAATTCTGATTTTTTTTTTTTTTTTTTTTTAATATACTTGGATGCTTACATGGCTCAGGGGGACAAGTTGGCATACCTTGCTTACTTATGCTAACTAATCGCAATTTGAAAATGCTAACTAACCCCATCATATGGCTGTCGCAACCAAGGTACATGAAAAAACTGAAAAGAACACGTATAGGCTGTAGGCTATCAATTTACTGATTCTAAAAATGTGTGGAGCTTGTCTTCATTTCATTGCACTTGCAAGAAGAAAAACTAGTCGTAGACATTCACTTACCTTTTCAAAAAAAATTCTGCAATTTTTCTGAGCTATGCACTGAACAACTTACAATAACACACTGCCGTTTTTATTGCAGGTAGGCACTGCTCTGAAGATCATGCCACTGCCTCACTAGCTTCCTGCCCTGACATTGATTTTAGAAGCGCTATGCCAACTTACCCCTTATACAAACTAGCCCCATTCCCCCTAATTTTAAGGTTTTTGTAAGAATTCCACAAATTACTTGAAGTTTTTAATTAATAATGGGTTAATTATTAGTATATGTGACTAACAAAGCAAAGCAAGGCAAGTTTTTTTCTGTATCAATGTTCACAACAAAAGATGCAATGATTTATTATCACCGTGTTAATGTATTTAGATAACTATTGAATGAAGAAGTAAAATAAGAAGTCTTAGCATTGGTATGTGTCAATAATTTAATCTGTGTTAGACCAATTTTGTAATTCTTGCATACCAGAGGACTTGTTATAAAAAATTGTGGTAAATGAATTGGATGGAATTTCAAATATAGTGGAATCTCCTATTCAGATATGTAATAAAAAGCTATCTTCGTGTTTGGTTCTGTGTGCATGTGTCAAAGTTGTAAAAAATTCGGATTTTTTTTTTTTTTTTTAACCCCAGCCCGGGCAGGTACCCGGGCAGCTACCCACTACAACCCTTATGGTTGTAAAAAAAAAAACAAAAAAAAAAACATTTTTTTTAACCCAGCCCGGGTGGGTAGCTGGGCGGGTACTCACAAGAACCCTGGCATGTGTTAAACCTTATTATATCAGATAGTACGCAAGCAGGTAAAATGACTTGTGTGGGTTAAAATGTTTTCACTCACTCAAAATCCAAGGACTACGCCCTTTTTTCTGGCCCATTCTGTTATACAAGCAAAAGGTAGGCCTTACAAGGTAATTGGTAGATGTATACCCAGTAGCAGAAACAGTGCAGCACAACAGTGGCACTGCAGATTATTTTAGACTTTGCAGACTATTGCACTCAGCGGCCATTCTGTAACTGGATAGCAGTGAAGATCCAAAATGTCTGAAACTGCTCTTTTTTATGCACCTTTCAAATAATCTAACCGCTTAAAATGAAAAATTGCTGAAATTTCTCTTTTGTCTCTAGATTTATTGTATTTTCTTCTTATGTTATTTCTTAAAATCTGATTGTAACAAAATATTACTTCATATGTTCCAAGTATCATCATCTACAAAATTCCTCAATAATGTGTTTGTTTTTCAGGATAGCCTGCCACCTTATCCTTTATCTGGCATGTTAAATAAGTCTGGTGGTAAAGTTCGTCTAACATTTAAACTTGAAGTGGATCAAGTATGGATTGGAACCAAAGGTTTGTCTTAAAATTTTACCTCCATACTTTGATTAATTAAAATCTTTATTTTGATTTTTGTTGTTGTTAAAATGTAATAATACTAATAGATAGTACTAAAGAAAAAACTAATTTGTAAACTTAATTGAACGCTATTAATAAATATTCAACTTTATATTTTTTTCTTTAGAACGTACAGATAAAATTCCTATGAACTCCATTAAAAATATAGTTAGTGAAACCATTGAAGGCCATGAAGAGTATCACATAATGGTGAGTTTTCTTAGTCATTATTATTATTGTGTGTGTGTGCGTGCATGTTCATTATAAATTTTATTTAAAATAACGATATAGTAATTTTTTTTAAAAACTTAAAGGTAACCTACAATTTGGATAAATTTACTGAAAGAGTTTTTTGTAGCTAATTTACGGAAGATATAAATATGGAGTAACTCTCTACATGCACAAAAACAAATTTTATTAGATGCTTTATTTAATAAAGACCATAAAGGAAGACCTTTCCAATTTGTATATTTGTACAGTCTTTTTCATTTCAGTAGTCAGAGAGTCAAACATACCTATGTTGTATATTATGCAATTTATAGTTAAGTTTTAATCAAGAAAGAGTTTTCAGCAAATGATCCTTGGAAAAGTTTCCATTGTTTCCACAAGAAAATAATTTCTTGTGATTTGTTTCTGTTGTTTATTTTAATTTGAACTGCTACTATTAAGATCACAGGCACCAATTGTTAATTTCTTATTTTGCTACAAGAAATTTAATAACTTGTTTTATGAGCATTAAAGGGGAGGAGGAGTCAAATTTAATAAATTACAGTAGCCCTCACCTCGCCTTTTTATATCATGCCTCATTATATTACTCATTCTGATATATTGCTCTTTTTTTTTTCTTTACCCCAGGTCTAAAAAAAAAGTAAGTTCTAATTGTATTAAAGGATGGATATTGATAAGGCCTTTTTGTCGCCCCCACTCTACTTTTTCTTTCTGTCTTACTTCTACTCAATTAGCTTTATACAAGAGTTAATAATCTATACTAATAAAATAAAAGAGTTTGTCTTTGTGTGTATATGCAATAGCTAGGGAAAAATTTGTGTGAGGATAGTCCAAAGCCATTTCCAATGCACCTGAGGCTCAGATTTTTTATTTTTTGAGAATTAGCAAGATATTAATTAAAAGCGACAATAAACACTCATCAGAAATGTTTTTTGCAAAATGGCATTCCGAATCTAGCTAGCACTGAAGATCCGAAATATCGAAAACTGCTTTTTTGTATGCACCTTTCAAAAACCCATCAGCTAAACAGTTCGAAAAACTGAAAAGTAAAAAATTTTATCTTTATAACGGTGCAGTCTGTTTAAAAAAAAAATAATAAATAAATACAAATATAAAAAAAATTCTTTTTGTGTTTCTTTTTTTCCCTCATCTTTTGCAGTCTCTATCACCTCGACCGTTCCAAATATACGAAAACTAAAAATGTCAGACATTATGTGTGGGATTAAATATAATAGCAAAACTGCATATGCAGAAGACGCATATGTGCTGATTTGTTGTAAACCCTGGACTGAAAAAAAAAAAAAAAAAAAAACTTGATTATAAAATATATTAATTGCTAATAAACTAAATAATACCTAAATGGAAAGATCAAAAATACTTAATGCTAACAGAAAGAAAATAACTTCATATGTGGTGGATCAAAGAAAGATACTACTAAATTAAAAACAAACTTTTAACATTTATTATTTCTTTAAAAGTAACAAAAAAAAAAGAAGTTAAAGCTTAAAGTTAAACAATAAAAGTAAAAGAAACTATAAAATGTAACATTACTGAATAAAAAAAAATCAGAACTTAACTGCTTTACATTTTTATCTGAAATCTCATGAAATATTTGTGGTTTTCATCATCTCTCAGCAACATACTATTTGGAAAAAAAAAAAAAAACACTTTGAAAATATTTCTTTAGATGAATACATACACTTATGAATGTACCAGAGCTTCCCTGTACAGAAATCAATATTGACTTAAATTCAAAAGATTTACAAAAACACTATACATAGTGTTGTGTTGTAATAATTGGCTGTAATGAATAGCTTTTCATTCCAAACCAAGAATTTCATAGAGTACTGTCAAGTCGAGTAATTATTACATAAAGAAAAAACTTGATGAAAATGCAAAGGGTTCCAGCTGCAATATATTTCCAG